>OU015754.1:59845543-59914972 GCA_907169655.1 Acomys percivali | reverse complement strand
CACACACACACACACACACACACACACACACACACACACACACACACGACTGCATAATCATAAAGGCATGTAAAATACAAACAAATCTTTAAAAAACAAAAACCCACAAGTCAACTCTAAGCATATAAACTGATATGTTTTATCAAATCCCCTACCTGAGGCTTAGATGATTCCTTTGCTGCCTCTGCCTTGGTGGGAGAAAGTGTATGAAAGACAAAGTTTCTTGAGTTTCGGGGAGCGCTGGGGTTGAGGTCAGACAGGGCAGCGAGTTTCTGAAGCACAGCTTTGGGCTGGTTTAGCAAGGAGCCTGTCTTCAGCTGAGGAAAGAAGAGTTACATGACATCAAACTGCAAATGTCAGAGAAGGAGAAGGAAGCCATCCCTGTCAGCCTGGCACTCAGGGAACGCATTTCTACCTTAAGCAAGACCTTCCCACTTTGCGTGGCCACCTCCGTCCCTGAATGACAGCCTGATCTACCGACCACGTCAGCTTAACAGGGTCCCAACTAACCTGGTGAGCAGCTCCTGGTCTGATGGCTTCAAATGGGTTACTGAGCACAGACTTTGATTCCTGAACAACCACAGCACGGTTGGCTGGAAAGAAAACAATGAAAGAAGTGTTCTGGGCAAGGTCAGCTAGAATCCCTTCTATATACAAATAAGCAAAGAGGACTTTAAAAGCTGACACAAGAACTCCTTTTGATTTTTTTTTCATGACCTTAAAACTCCTTAGTGTCACTAAGGAGACAATAAATTGAGCTTCTCAATCAATCATTAACAAGCACTAAGAAAGAAACAGCAGTTGGTGACTGTGAAGTAGTGTATGAGAGCCCATTTCTGGAGCTCGACACACCTGTGTTCAAATCCCAGCTCTAACAAGTGAGTATATAAATCCTGGGCAACTCAAAGAGAAGCCACAACTCACCAGCCAAGCCTTAAAACTTGAAGCAAAACAAACTACATAAACCTAAGTACAACTTCCACTGAGCGATGGCTTAAGAGCCAACCTCTGGGAGGCTGGAGAGATGGCTCAGTGGTTAAGAGCATTGTCTGCTCTTTCAGAGGTCCTGAGTTCAATAGTGCAACCATATGGTGGCTCACAGCCATCTATAATGTGATCTGAAGCCCACTCCCACAGGCGTACATGCAGGTAGAGCACTGTATACATAAAATAATAAATGAACTTTAAAAAAGAGCCAACCTCTGCCTCTCCTCATCTTGATGGCCCCTTTAAGACAGTATTATAGAATGTTTACATTAGCTGCCACAGTACCTGAAGGTCAGAGTTCCCTCCAAGGCTCCAGCACTGGCAATCTAAGCAGCTAGACCCAAAAGAAGCAAGAGCTCACCATTCCTCTGCAGCGCTTTGGCTGTAGCTTTCTTGGCTAGCATCATAAACTGACTGTCTTCCCCAACATCTTCTTCTTCAGCAGCAATTTTCCCCTGTTGAGCCTGAACATGAAAATCATACAGTATTAGCCAGGTGTGATGGCACATGCCTATAGTCCCAGCACTTGGAAAGCTGAGAGGCAGGAGGATTACCATGACTTCAAGGCCAGTTTGGAATAATGACAGACCAGCCTCTGTCTCCAAAACAAACTCATATGACATTAGATTACCTATAGCTTTCCTAAATAGTCAGTGTAAGGGAGCTGGAAAAATGACCCAGTAGTTAAGAGCATTGGCTAGTCTTCCAAAGGATCTGGGTGCAACTCCCAGCGCCCACATGGCAGCTCAAAAATGTCTGCAGTAGCTCCAGTTGCTACTACAGAATTGGTCTAACACCCAATTCTGGGCTTTGCTGGCACCAGACACACTTGTGGTGTGTAGACATACATGCAGGCAAAACACCCACAAACATAAAATAATTGAAAATTAAAGGCTGGGTCAGGCACAGTGGCATACACCTTTAATCCCAGGACTCTAAGAGGCAGATCTCCTACTTTGAGGCCAGCATGGTTTAGAGAGTGAATTCCAGGACAGGCAGAGATACATGGTGAGATCTTATCTCAAAAAACAAAGCAAATGCTAGGCTGTGGTGGCACACGCCTTTAATCCCAGCACTTGGGAGGCAGAGGCAGGTGGATCACTCTGAGTTCAAGGCCAGCCTGGCCTACATGAGTCCAGGACAGCCAAGGCAACACAGAGAAACCCAGTCTTGAAAAAAACAAACAAACAAACCAGTAATATTAAAAAAAAAAAAAAAAAGATAATACAGGCTGAGTTGTGAAGCCAAATTACTATTTTTTAAATTAAATTTTATTTATTTATTTATTTTTGAGACAGAGTTTCTCTGCCTCCCAAGTGCTGGGATTAAAGGCATGCACCACCACCACCACCACCCAAGCTTGTTTTCCTTTTTACAACCTTTTCTGCCTTAGATAAAAAAAGATAAAAGCCTGGAGATACGGCTAAGTGGTTGGAAACATGTGTTGCTCTTCTAGAGAACCCACGTTTGGTACCTAGAACCCAAGAGGTAGGTTACCATGCCTGTAACTCTAATTCCAGGAGATCCCATGCCCTCTTCTGGCCTCCACAGGCACTGCATTCACATGCACCCACACCATATGCACATCATTTAAAAATTATTATTTTATTTGTTTTGGTTTTTTGAGACATGGTTTCTCTGTGTAAAAGCCCTGGCTCTGCTGGACTCACTTTGTAGACCAGGCAGATGTGCATCACTACACCTGGCAAAAAAATTAATTTTTATTTTATATTTTTGAGACAAAGTCTCATTACATAGTCTGGGCTGGCCTGCAACTCACAGAGATTCACCTGCCTCTGCCATCCAAGTGCTAGGATTAAAGGCACACAACTCCCAGACTGAAAATACATGGTCTTTTGTTTTGTTTTTTTTAATTGGACAATTAGCCAGAGAGGTACCTGTGGTAAACTTTTTTTGGGGGGGGGAGCAAACCTCAAGATTAAAAGGGTTAAATATATTATTGCTAAGTTTACATGGCCGCTGAAGAGTTTGGATCTTTGCTCCTCTAAACTTTGTCAAAATAGGCAATTTTCTTTTTTCTGTTTTTTGTTTTGTTTGTTTTTGTTTTTCGAGACAGGGTTTTTCTGTGTAGCCTTGGTTGTCCTGGACTTGCATTGTAGACCAGGCTGGCCTCAAACTCACAGGGATCCACCCACCTCTGTCGCCCGAGTGCTGGGATTAAAGGCGTGTGCCACCACCACCTGGCCTTTTTTCTGTTTTTTGAAGATTTATTTATTTATTGTTATGTATACAGTGATCTGCTTACATGCATACCTGCAGGCCAGAAGAGGGCTTCAGATCACAGTATAGATGGCTGTGAGCCACCATGTAGTTGCTGGGAATTGAACTCAGAACCTCTGGAAGAGCAAGCAGTGCTCTTAACCTCTGAGCCATCTCTCCAGCCCCCAAAATAGGCAATTTTCTTGGTCACTTTCTACCTGTTCCCGAAGCCACTGCTCTCGTTCAATCCGCTCCTTCCTCCACTTGGCTTCAGTCTCATCAAGCTGTTCTTCAACCTGATCATCATCAGAATCTCTGTGGAACAGATCCATCTGGGAGGTGTCGTCTGAAGGAGAAAGGCGAGGCACTTAGCATTTTGTAGTCCTCACAGAGGGAGTGGTCAGACAGACACAAATCAAGCCTGTATCGGCTGAATGTTGACATAACCCTTTTCCAGCCACAACAGGAAGTCAATGAATACAGCTAGTCTACCACTCAGCCTGGTGTAGAGGTGGTTTTCTGTTTGTGGTTTTTCTTTCCCAGAAAGGGGTGCAAGCAGCCAGGTTGACACTGAACTATGGTGCTAAGGATGACCTTGACTCCTGATTGTCCCCCCCTCTACCTCTGAAGTCTTGGGATTACAGGCATGCACCATCATGCCTGGTTGTTTTCTAATGTGGTACTGGGGATGGAGCTCAGAGTGTCCGTGTTCTCGGTGAGCACTCTACCAACCGGGCTGTATCTCAGGCCTCCTGGTTTAGTTCTGATTGCCATTTACCATCTTAAAGTGGACAGATATATACACTGGAACTATTTCTTTCTAAAGGGCCAAGGTACCTATATGTTTCCAACGGAATTTTCTCGTTCGTCCAGGCCCGTCACTGTGCAGATCCCCATCAGCAAGGTACCTCTCTTGGTATAACCGCAGCTGTCGCTTATCGTCATCCAACATGGTTTTCCTGTAACAGAGGAAGCAAGGCGCTCAACACCAGGACCGCTCTGCCCGGTGACATGGCTGGCTTGAGGTGTCCTGTTGCTTAGACGGGCTTGTTAGGGTACTAACATGTGTATTTTCTTGATCTGACTCTCCAGTTCGTCATCAGATGGAAGCACTTCATCAATGACGTCCTCTTCATATTCATCAATCTCTTCCCCATCATACTCATCTTCACTTCCCACATCACTTCCTGACACCTCTGCCTCATCTTCCAAGTACTTCTTCAGCCTCCTAGAAAGCAATTTGAAAGATCAGAAACTAGGCAATGGATACATACACAGAATATGGATACAGGAAGGAAAGCAGAAAGCCACTGTGGTTATCTCCGCTCCAGGGGACAGCCCCACAGGAGTGGCCCTCATTAAACCTATTAAGTCACAGAGTAAAAACAGAGCTGAAAGTAGGATGGGCGTGGTGTGGTAAAGGGGGTAGGGTGACAGCTGTGAGGATGGAGGGACAATGAGAGGGGACAGAGGAATGAATGTGAGCAGACGCAGTATATACACGGAGCAACAGTAATGAAAGAAAGGCAGAATGCAGAACCATTGATAATAGGCTTAATGTGTAATAACACCTGTCGATACTATCGCCAATACTTTTTTGATGTTTAAACGCTGGTCACTTAGCCCACACCATGTGGCAGTGGCTGTTCTTTATAGATGCCACCAGTACCCTCTTTCTTACACAGGGGTGCTACTACCTCTGCCATTTTATAATTCAGAAAAGACAATATCTAGGACATGAGGACACTGGAAGCTATAACAACGAAAACGACACTAGTTCTGGAAGGAACTAGAGATGTTCCTTCCGGAGAATCATTCAAGGCTACACACAGAGAAATCCTGTCTCAAAAAACAAAGAAAGAAATCATGTAAGGAAGCTCAGAGAGACCAAACAATTCACTCAAGTTCCCATAAGTAGGAGTGGGACTCAACCTAGGTTGGGCAATCCTACAGGACCCTCGGTTATAGGAGGTGGTTTGGTTCCTGTGATCCTGGCTTACATGACAGTAGGACCCATCCAGCACACAGCAGAGCACACCTGGGTATAAAGAGATTATTCTAGGCCACAAGAAGAGTGGAAGCATCGCCACTGAGAACATCACTAGGTCTGGGAGGAAGCAGGAGATGTCTAGTATAGACATGGCTTAAAGGCATAACACAACTGTCTCTGAGACTCAAGAAGTGGCCGTAGAAAGGTTTTTTAAAAACTTAAGCTGGGCGTGGTGGCACAGGCCTTTAACCCCAGCACTCGGGAGGCAGAGGTAGGTGGATCGCTGTGAGTTTGAAGCTAGCCTGGTCTACAAAGTGAGTCCAGGACAGCCAAGGCTACACAGAGAAACCCTGTCTCGAAAAACCAACCAACAAACCAAATAAACAAAAGACTTATTTATTTGTGTGCATGTATGTGCCATGGCACAGGTGTGGAGGTCAGATGACAACATCTGGTTTTCTGCTTTCACCACGGGGTCTAGAGAATGACGTCAGGGTTGCACAGGAAGCAATCTTACCCGCTGAGTCATTTAATTTGCCTCAAGGCCACGAAAGACTTGTTTAATTTATATTAACCACAAAAAGCAGAAAGCAAACCAGCGTGTGTATGTAAAAAGGTAGCAAGCTATGCTGCAACTTGTGAGAACAGTCAGAAGCTGAAGGAATGGACACCTACATTTGCCTTTTCATCTTCTCAGACTGCTTCAGGAGCTCTTCCTCATCATCCTCTGGGTCCAGGGCCAGCTCTTCATCACTAGAGTCACTGTGTTCATCCTGTGACACCAGAGCAACACACTCAGGGTTAGACGCGGTGACAGCAGGGAGCACTGCTGTGCCATAGCAGGGAGCACGGGAGGGAGCACCGCTGTGCCATAGCAAAGGTGTTAGGATTACAAGCACGTGGGCCTGGGCTTAAGCTGCAGTACCATGAGGTAAGAACAGAAGTGAACAAGAGGGTTTATGAAGTTCTGTCCCCATGCCTCATCACAGGACACTGCTTCTGGCAGATACTAAACTAAGAATCCTCAAGTGTTGACTCGAGGGCGAGGACCCGGGGCAGGAGCACGGAAGGAGCACGTGCAGCTTGGTTGTATTCTCTCCACACTCACCTCCTCACTCGCAAATCCATTTTCCTTTGAAACAAGCTGAAAGTCACCAAATTCCTCCTCTTCACCCTCTTCCTCCCTAGAAGACCAATCACAAAGTTACTGAAAGCAAACCACAAGAGCCAGCCAAACTAAAAATGTAAGACATTTTTCAGCACCAGTCATTTTTTTAAGAAATAGGAAATGAGCTATTTTGTCTTAAAAAAATGTTTGAGTTTGATGGCTAAAGCATTTACTATATGCCTGTGAAAACTGGAGGCTCTTTCTTTCTTTCTTTCTTTCTTCCTTCCTTCCTTCCTTCCTTCCTTCCTTCCTTCCTTTCTTTCTTTCTTTCTTTCTTTCTTTCTTTCTTTCTTTCTTTCTTTCTTGTTTTTTGAGACAGGGCTTCTCTGTGTAACAGCCCTGGCTGTCCTGGACTCACTTTGTAAACCAGGCTGGCCTTGAACTCAGAGATCTGGTTGCCTCTGTCTCCCAAGCACTGAGATTAAAGGTGTGCGTCACCACGCCCAGCCCAATAGGGCATTTTCTTAAGGAATAATTAATAGGGGAGTGCCCAGCCCATTATGGGTGGGGCCATTCCTGGGCTGGTGATCCTGGGTTCTATAAAAAAGTAGGTTGAGCAAGCCAGTAAGCAGCACCCCTCCATGGTAGAGTCAGAGGACAACTTGTGGGCGTCAGCTCTCTACTTCTACCATGTTAGACACCAGGGATTAAACTCAGGTCTTCAGGTTTGGTGGCAAGTACCTGAAGCCACTTAGCCATTTACCTGGCCTTGAACTTCTAACTCTCCTGCCTCTGTTTCCTGAATATTGGATTCAAGCATAACCACACCAGGCTTTCTGGGGGTTTGTTTGTTTGTTTGTTTTGAAGCAAGTCTTTCCTATGTCACTCACATGGCCTGAAGATGACCTTGAACTCCTGATCCCACTCCCTTTACCACCTAAGCTCTAGGGTTATGGGTACACACCACTACTCCTGCCCAGTTTCCACTTTCAAGTCTGTGTGTGTCTCTCTTTTGAGATAGGATTTCAATGTGCAGACTAGGCTGGCCCGGAATTCACAATCCTCTTGTCAGGCTTCCCCAGTGCTGAGATTATAGGTACATGCTACCATGCCTACCATGTAGACTTCTTTTGAACCCAAGTGGAGTTGCTGGATCAGATGGCAATTCTATTATCATTTTGAGAAACCATAGTACTGTTTCCTAGCAGTCCACTAAGAGTAAGCAGAGGTTTCCCTTATCTTCACCAATTTATATAAACAATGGATTGGATGTGACACAGCGTCTCAGACTGTCTTTCCTGAATTTCCTAAGTTTATTGCTAAACCCAGAGAACTGGATCCTAGGCTTGTCTGTTTGATTTGTTCTTGTTGCTTTGTTTTTCAAGACAGGGTTTCTCTGTGCAGCCCTGAATGTCCTGGAACTCACTCTGAAAACCAGGCTAGGCTTGAACTCAGAGTGTTGGAATTAAAGGCATGGGCTACTATGCCTGGCAGATCCTAGGGTTTTATTTTCCAAATTCTCACCAATCTTTGAGACTCACCTGTCTGTTGGGAAAGAACCTGAGCAAAGAGCAAGTGCCTCTTCCATCGGATCATCTGTGCTGTTCTCTCTCTCCTGTTTACTCAGCTCCAACGTAGCCATAGGGGAGGCATCTACCTCAACAAGGGAAACTCAGTAAGGAAGGAAAGGACACTTTTACTCTTCCTGGCCATCTAAATACTGGCCAGCTCAATTCAGTTCTTAGGTAAGATGCTGAAAACTTCACCTTCCATTCTTTCAACAAATCCTTATTCACACTTAGTGCGTGCCAAGCCCCAGGAAGACAGTAATGAACAAAATAAATACCCAATTACTTCATAGTCTATGTGTTGTTCCAGCAAGTGTGGGACATTTACTATATACCAGATGCTGTTCTAACTTTTGTATACAGATTAAATTATACATTATGATGCTGAAGCTAAAGTGGCCCTAAGATGATGCTGTTATTCTAAGAACCCAAGAGTGGTAAAGGTGAGGAGCTGAGTGAGTTCCATCATGTCCCTGTTTTCTGTGCACTCAGAGGAGCAAGGGCTTCTTCTCAGGGGCGCTGATGTAAGCTGACTGAAGACTGGCTGTGGCAGGCAGGACATTCTGGCAGCATATTTACCTTGAGAAGGAAATTTGCCCGAGCAAAGATTCAGAAGTTCCTCCATGTTTTCTTTTTTGTCATTCTTTCTAGGTTGACATTTCTCTTCAGGCTGAGATGTAAACTGTCCTGTACACAAATCCAGCAGCTCATCCATGTTGGCATCCATGGCATTCTCATCCATACTGGCCAGTGGCAACTGGGGCTTCAAAGTTTGATATCGATTCCGGTGATTTCTAATGTTTAAAAATCTACAAGCACAGTGAAGTGTCAGAAATTACCCAGAGAAGAGACAAAACTGCAGGTAAAAACTGGGTTAGAAGCTGAATGCAGCCAGCAAGATGGCTAGGTTGGTAAAAGTACTTGCTGCCAAGCCTGCCGATCTGAGTTCAATCCCCAGGGCTCCACATGTTGGAGGGAACCAACTCCAGCAAGTTGTCCTATGATCTTCTCATGTGTACTGTGTGTGGCAAGAAGGATCTGAATGTGACAGGAATCATTCCAACTTGATGGGATTTAGAATCGCCATGGAAACCAACCTCTGGGTGTGTCCTCCAGGCATTACCTGGAATAGGCTGCCTGAGGTAGGAGGCCCCACCCTGTCTGTGGGTGGCACTATCCCCAGGGCTGGGGCCCTGGACCGACTACAGAGGAGCTGAACATGCGCATTCATTGCTTTCTGTTTCCTGACTGTGGAGGCAATGTGCCCACTTCCTTCTGCTCCTGCCACCGTGACTGGCCTGCCATGATGCATGGTGTCCACTGAGCTATCAGGCAAAATAAGCCATCCTTCCCTAAGTGGCTCTGTCAGTATTTTGTCACAGTGACAAGACAAGTAACTAACCACACTGAGCCTTAACACAGAAAACAAGATTTAAGTTAGCCTCATGTTAACCTAAGGAGGGAGGAAGGGCAAGTTTGGTCAAAAGTAAGGTATAAAGTGGCTTCTAATGATGCATCAGGGATGGGTGTTACATTCCAATACAATCCCAAAATCAGAACACAAGAGGATGAACAGAGAAAGCCCTTACAATACAAGATCTGAGTGAAATAAGGTCAGAGAATAGGGATATCAGCAAGAGGTTTTACATTTTATCTTCTGGAAATTTCGTTCAAACTCGTAGAATGTAACTCTAATGGTCGGTACACCTCTTTCTCAGAAGAGAAAGCCAGATGGAGTGACAGAAGCTCATTTTATTTTTAAACAAAATTAAGCAGCACCCAGCCTTATCCCACCCACAGAAACACAAAACTACCTACCCATCTGCATCCAACAGTTGGCTCTGAGTGTCATCTTCTAAACAGAACTGGAAGTCTCCTGCTCCTAGGAAAAGTGTCTTAGGTTCTGGGGAGGCGGTGTACAGATCCTGGGAATCCTCTATGGGAAGTGAAGGCTCAGACAGTTTTCCTGAACTCTGGCACCAAAACAAAAACAATAGCAAAACATTTTACAAATGCCATTCAGTGTCATGACAACAACAGAAGTTGCTACTTGCAATATGTCATCTGCTCTCAGGCAATCGCAGTTGAGCAGGACAATGCACAGTCAAAGGAGCCTAAGAAGAAAAAAACGACTAAGCAAGAAGAATGCTTGCTAATACACAAAGGAGGTGGATTTTTAAAGCTTAGCACCAAGGTGGTGGGAGGTGGTTGGCTGGGACGTACTCTATTTAGCAATGTGGGAAGTGAAAAGAGGAGATTATTAGGAAAACTATCAGCACCTTACCTTAGAAGCCGAGCTGATCAAACTGGCTCGAAACAGGCCAGGAGAAGGGGATCTGAACCCTCCTGCTGTAGGGAGAGAACTGGCCCCTCGGCCTGTCTGTCTGTTGCAAGGCTGATAGGAGGGAATTGTGGAGCCAATCAGCTCAAAGCTGCTGTTGTGGCTGCTCTCCTTTGTTAGCAGTGAACTCGAGTCATCTTCATCTGAGGAGGAGGAGGAAAGAAATGCCCTTTAAAGGCTTGATTACAGAAGAGAGGTGGATTTGTTTAGAAAAAGAGCTGAGATCAAACAGGTAAAATTCACCGGCCAAGTGCTTAAATTCTAGGCTCCATATCATTCTGTTAAAGGTAAATTACTTTCATTTACTACAACAGTATTGCATAATCAAGCTCATTACTCTGGGCTAAGTGATACCTGGAAGTTCTCTTCCCTCTCCTTCCCTGCCTAAGGCCTTCATCTTACAAATTACATACCTTTGATCTATGTATAGAAATATTTCATATTTCACTCAATCAACAAACCAACATCCACTCACTCAGGACCTACCGTATGTCCATGGTTTACTATAAAAATGTAGCCCAGGGGCTGAAAAATGGCTCTGCAGCTAAGAGCCTTTGTTGCTCTTCCAGATGAGCCGGGTTCAGTTCTCAGCACTCACATAACAGCTCACACCCATCCATAACTCCAGTTCCATGGGATCTAGCGCCCTCTCTGACCTTTGTGAGCACCAGCCACACATATTCATGCAGGCAAAATGTATATACTCATAAAGTAAAAATAAGTCAATGTTAAAAAAAAAAAAGTAGCATCCAGGGGTGGTGGCACATGCCTTTAATCTCAGCTCTCAAGAGGCAGAGGCAGGTGGATTGCTATGAGTTTGAGGCCAGTCTGGTCTACAGAGTGAGCCCAGGACAACCAAGGCTACACAGAGAAACCCTGTCTCAAAAAACCAAACCAACCAAACAAAAAGCAGCCCAAAAAATGGGCCATGAAAAATATTGCAATTTATATTTTTGGATGTGCACCTAGCCTTTAACAACTGAGCCATCTCCTCAGCCCAAATAGTGCAATGTATAAATCCCTGTCACTGCACACGTAGGAATGTGCTGTCACTACAGTGGAAGAGAGAGGAAGGAACTTCCATGGCCCATCCGTGTCAGAGCTAAAGAAAAGCTCTGCACAAGGAGCGCTACTTACCCAGTTTGCCAGACTGCTTGCCCAAGTGCTCATCTGTTTCTGATTTTCCTTCAGTAGGAAAGTAACTACAAAGTAAAAAAAGCAAACTGCTTGAGTATCTGTTCTTACTTCCTACTCTCTTGTGAGAAATTCAGAGTGGGCTGAGGAATGGCCCCATGGTTAAGAGTGTGCACTGTTTTTCCAGAGGTTCCAAGACAGGTCCTTAGCAGCCACATCAGGCTCACAACCACATGAAACTCCAGCTCCCAGGGATCCATGCCCTCCTCTGGCCTCCTCAGGCACCTGCACTCATGCACACAGACACACAGACACACACACCTTTAAAAAAATACAAGTCTTAAGAAATCTAAAAGAATTTTCTATTTCTTTAGAATAACTTACGCCATCTTGGAGGAGCTGTCCTTAAACAGAAGTAAGGTGGAATCTGAGGAGAGGGGCTTGGGAACAGAGAGGTCAACAGACTTGCCAAGTTCACTACTGCCATCCGTATTTTCTTTATCTGTTTCTTTTTCATCTTTGGTTTCGGTATCTTCACTAACAAGAAGAAATTCTGTAGTCTATGCCAATCACGTAAAAAAAAAAAATAATACAAGTCAAAAAATGTAAAAGCAAATCCATTCTTAGCCTGAAATATAGATTCTTGGTTATAGGTTACATCTCAATATGAAAAAGTGAACTTGAAACAAACTGAGTCTGAGCACCATCAGCAATGTCATTTCCCTGACACTTAAAAAAAAAAAAAAAGATTTATTCTCAGCACTTGGGAGGCAGAGGCAGGTGGATTGCTGTGAGTTCGAGGCCAGCCAGGTCTTCAAAGTGAGTCCAGGACAGTCAAGGCTACACAGAGAGACCCTGTCTTGAAAAACTAAAAAACAAAACAAAAGACTGCCACTGCCAACTGTCTTTACTCAAGGTTAAGCACTTACTATGTCTTCCAAACAAAAAGAAAGCTTTTTATAACTTACAGGCACTTAACCGCCTTCCCTATGCTGCAAAACTACTATTGAATAGGGCCAGCAGCTCTTCTATAAATATCCTCCTTAACTAAGAATGAGATTAATTTAGGAAGACCTCTTGCTGGAAAACTTATTCCAGACCTCAGCCTAAACAAAAACAATTGCATGCTGGGTGTGGTGGCGCACACGTTTAATCTCAGCACTTAGTGGGGCAGAGGCCAACCAAACCAAACAAGAACAATTGCTTTTCAATTTCAATAACAAACAAAAAGTTCTCATTTATAGTTATTTTCAATATAGCACTATACTAAAACACATTAACAGGTAGAAACAGGACACACACAGCTGTGAACTTCAGGCACTCAGTATTGCCATCAGAACTGGATGTGCTGGGCTTTGAGCATATACATAGCTAATTTCATCCATCCTCCAGGCCACATATGGTACACACACATACATACAGGCAAAAACATGCATACACATTTTTTAAAAATTGGGGTGTGGGGCTGGACCACCCAGCTAACAGCCACCTGTGACTGCAGTTCCAGAGGACCTGGCACCCCCCCAGGCACTGCAGGTAAAATACCCAAACACATAAAAAATACGTAAATCTTATCTTTCTCTTATTCATCATGGCCAAGTAATAAAATTATATAAATGCCCCAAACCTGAATGTCTTGATCCTCCTCCTCTTCTACCTCCCCTTCTCCGTCTTCTTCAGACTCATCTGTCATTTCTTCCTCTTCCTCCTCCTCTTCAAATCCATCTTCGTTATCTAATTTAAATAATGCCTGGCGCTTTTGCCGTTCCTCAAGCCTTCGGAGCTTCATTGCCTCCTGCAATTTAGCTTTTAGCATCTGCAGTTTTTCACCTGAACAACAACAACAAAAAATGTTGACATGCTTTAGATATGACTGACTACTCAGTGCAATAAATAAGCATGCAATTTAAGCAACTCTATTTGTAATCTAGACACCCAAAAAGGAAAATCCAGGACCTTAGTGCTCCAGGTTTTTACTTATTTCAACCTGGGATAGTGTAAGAGAATGTCTGTACCCAGTTGATTACAAATAGCTGTTTAAAGGACAGTGGGCAGGGAGCGAAGCTTCAGAAGTCTCTAGTTCAAAGGGACAGGGATATAGCTCTATGGGGAAATATTTGGTTAGCATGCAAGGGGCCCTGGGCCTGAGTCTCAGCACTGGAAAAGTCCCAGGCTCAGAAACTAAGAGGAAAATAGTGATATACTTATTTATATAAAGACAAACAATTAAAAAGTAAACTTGGTTAAAAAGATAATTCTCCTGCCTCAGGCTCCAAAATGCTGCAATGTGCACTTAAGTGCACCATGCCTGGCTTTTCTTTCTTTTTCTTTTTCTTTCTTTCTTTCTTTCTCTTTTGTTTTTTGAGACTGGGTTTTTTTGTGTAGCCCTGGCTATCCTGGACTCTCTTTGTAGACCAGGCTGGCTTCGAAAACTCACAGAGATCCGCCTGCCTCTGCCTCCTTGAGTGCTGGGATTACAGGCGTACATCACCACACATGGCTAGCTATATATTTTTCTACAGTGAGTATTTACTACTTTTTATAATTTGGTAAGTGCTACCTTAAAAAATAAAGTCATCATGCACACCCCCATCTCTCTCCATGCCATCTTTGAATCCTCCTGAAGGTGGTGCTGTCCAGTCTACAAGGAAAAGGTTCCATAACTTCCTGCAACAGTAAACATAAATACCTGGCTTTGTGCGGCTTGCTCCTTCCAGCTTCTCAGCTGCCAGAGTCACGGGGACCACATCTGCCTTTAGCTCCTCCTTCCCGTCAGTGCCCAAGTCCTTCACAATGATGTTCACGTTCACTGTCTGAGGAGCCCTGGGATTGGCTGCAGGATTAGCGTGCCTCCAGAAACGCTGCTTCAAGGCTTCCAGTTCTAAACCCAAACGTGAACGAGCGCATCAGTTTGTCATGCTCCTGCTCTTTCAGTGAAGATTCCACTTAAGAACGGTAAGAGTTCCAGCTTAACATCATCCGAGAAAAACCAAATCCCCCTTGCTACTAAGATCTGCACAAAATTCACACCATAACCCATAACTGTTGTCTGGTTTAAAAACCAGAATCTTTAAAGCAAATTTTCGCTACATGTAGTTAGTGTATGTGTGTAGAAACGCATGTCACGGCTCCTGTGTGGAGGCTGGAGAACAATTTTTTGTTGGTCCTTTCTTTTCATCATGTGGGTCCCAGGGACCAAACTCAGGCCAATAGGCTTGGTGGCAAGTGCCTTTACTCTTTGAGCCCTCAATTATTTTTTAGTATGAAATCAGTAGTAAACAAACAAACAAACAAACAAAAATTTAGCTATTAAAACGCAGAATTTGGAGCCGGGCATGGTGGCGCACGCCTTTAATCCCAGCACTCGGGAGGCAAGGCCCTCGGATCACTGAGTTCGAGGCCAGCCTGGTCTACAAAGCAAGTCCAGGACAGCCAAGGCTACACAGAGAAACCCTGTCTCGAAAAAAAAAAACAACAACAAAAACAAAAAACAAAACAAAACAAAAAGCAGAATTTGGGTCAGGTATTGTGGCATGTGCCTTTAATCCCAGCACTTGGGAGGCAGAGGCAGGCAGATTGATGTGAATTCAAGGCCAGCCTGGTCTACAAAAGGAGTTCAGGACAGCTAGGGCTGTTAGAGAAAACGTGTCTCAAAAAAAGAAAATAAATAAATAAAAAGCATAATTTGGAGCCAGGTGTGGTGGTGCATACCTTTAATCCCAGCACTTGAGATTAAAGAGACAGGTAGCATTCAAGGCCATCTTGGTCTACACAGAAAGTTCCAAGCCAGCCAATGAGACATAGTGAGATGCTGTGTGAAAAAACAAGATCAATTTGGAACTAGAGAGATGGCTCAGCAGCTAAGAGCACTGGTTGCAGTTGGGCACTGTGGCACACACCTGTAGTTCCAGAACTTGGGGAGGCAGAGGCAGGAAGTTCTCTGTGAGTTTAAGGCCAAACTGGTCTACAAAGCAAGTCCAGGACAGCCAGGGCTACACAGAGAAACTTTGTCTCAAAAAACCAAAAACCAAAAGAAAAAAAAAAAAAAAAAGCACAGGTTGCTTCTGCAGAGGGCCAGGGTTCCCAGCACCAGCACTGCAGCTCGCAACTGCCTGTAACTCAGTCCTAGGAGATCCAATACCTACTGACCTCCAAGGGCTCCTGCACACAGTGTACATTCACACATTCAGGCACATACATATAGAATGAAACAAATAAATAATAACTTTTTTAAAGAAGCAAGATTAGCTTTTAAGTTATAAAAATAAAAACCTTATTTTTGGTGGCTCTTGTTTTTATTATGTATGTTTGTTTTTAGAGACAGGAACTCATGTTACCTGGGCTTATCTTGAACTGCTGATCCTCCTGCGTCCACCATCATCACACCTGACAATGGCTAATTTATTTATTTATTTATTTATTTTTGAGACAGGGTCTCTCTGTGTAGCCCTGGCTGTCCTGGACTCACTTTGTAGACCAGGCTGACCTCGAACTCAGCGATCCACCTGCCTCTGCCTCCCGAGTGCTGGGATTAAAGGTGTGCGCCACCGCCGCCACCACCACCCAGCTGGCAATGGCTAATTTTTAAACACATGTACTCAAAGCACATTTAGTAGCAGCATGGCTACTGTCTACACGTGTTCTTTACTTTTCCTAGAGAAGGAGACAAAACCTTTTTATTGTGCCTCTATTATTAACAGTAAAAGCCCAACTCTAAAAGATGGTATTTCTACTTACAGACAAAAGAACAGTGAGAGAAACCCTGAGTTTGCCTCCTATTTATAGTGGCTTGGTAGAGTTGGAAGCAACAGGTGGTACCAGCGGGAAGAGAACAGAAATAGGAAGATCATTATTGATGCTAATAAAATAAAGCAGTTGAGTAGGAAGATTTCACTGAGGCCCTCTAACAGTGAGGAAGTACCTTCATTCACAACTAGAGAGACTATCAAAGCACTCCAGCCAGGAGTCAGGTGAAGCAGTAGCTTTATTTTTACCTGACTCAAGCATCCCTTGCTCTCCTTCTCCCAGCCTCTTCCTAGTACTCCTCATCTCTCCTCCAGCCTCCACCCCAGTTCAAGTCTGCACCCGCACCTTCAGCCCACTGTTCTCATCTCCACTAACTTCTCACGCCTTCATAAAGCGTATTTCCTACATGATGAAATTTAAATCTACATTGTTTTTTCTCATGGACATTTACTCTATGGAATAGAGAAACTGAGATATTATCATTGTTTTCATTCTTGTTTGAACTTTTTGAAATTTATTTACAAGTTTTAATTATCTATACCTGTGTGTGTTTGTGTGTGTGTGTGTGTGTGTCTGTGTCTGTGTGCACGTGACTGCAGGTGCTTCCAGCGGCCCAAAGGCACCAGATCCCCTAGTGTTGGAGTTACAGGTAGTCATGAGCTGCCAGACACGGGTGCTAGAACTGAACCTGGATCCTCTGTAAGAGCAGCGCATGCTCTTAACCACTGAGCCATCTCTTCAACCCCTTTTCTGTTTGTTCGGTTTTTGAAACAAGGTCTTGGCTACATAGCCTTGGTTGGCCTAGTACTTGCTATGTAGCCCAGGGTAGCCTTCACCTTCCAATAATCCCCCTGCTTCAGCCTTCTAAATGCTAGGCTCACAGGCACATGTTATCATGCCCAGCTCTCTAATTTTAATCTTAAATCCTTTCAAAGCCATCAACTATATTAGTCATCAGCTTGAACTTCCTAAGATAAGTGATTGAGTCATTTCTCCTGCTTAAAACAAAACAAAACAAAACAAGACAAAATTTAGAAAAGGTTCAAAGCACCTCTGTGAGTTCAAGGCCAGCCTGGTCTACAAATCGAGTCCAGAACATTCAAGGCTACACAGAGAAACTCTGTCTTGGAAAACAAACAAACAAAAAAACAAAACCAAACTCTAAGAGGCCCCCAAAGCAAGACTGGATCTAGGCTATCACCAATACCCCCTCAGCCTCACCCCCGCCAGCCAGCACTCCCCAGGACTTCTATTGTCTGTGTCTTTTGCATCTGGCTCTACCAGATAAACTGTCTTTTGCCTCCCTGCTCTGGTATTTCTTCCTCTGTTTTCAAGACTCTGGTTTTGTTCTGTTTCCTTTCAGAAACTTCCCTGAATCTCCAATCCAAACAGGAGCCACTGCTCAGTGTTCCCATGCATCTTCTCCAGTGGCACATACTGACCGCTTTACTTACTATCCAGTACAATAATGGTCTGTTTGCCTATCTCTATTATATTTTCATTTCCTTGAGAATAGGGATTGGTTTTTTTGTTTTCTTTTTTTCTGTTTTTTGAGATAGGGTTTCTCTGTGTAACCTTGGCTGTCCTGGACTCGCTTTGTAGACCAGGCTGGCCTCGAACTCACAGAGATCTGCCTGCCTCTGCCTCCTGACTGCTGGGATTAAAGGTGTGCGCCACCATGCCCGGCTGAGAATAGGGATTGCTTTACTCGTACACATAGTACCCAGCCAAATACTAAAGCAAGGTTTACAGTGTGAATATTGACTCCAACTTCATATATAGAATATCATGAAAAAGACTGGCTTGGAAACTGAGCTTTCATGTCAATTATATTTAAAGGGAAAAAAAAATTTTTTTTTTGAGTTAGGGTCTTACTATGTAGCCCTGGTTGGCCTAGAACCCTTTATGTAGACCAAGCTAGCATTGGACTCACAGAGATCCGCCTATCTCTGCCTCCCGAGTGCTGGGATTGTGCCACCACGCCCAGCTGGAAAACATGCTGAGTTAAAAGAAAGTGTCCATCCCGTACCAGGTAATATGTTAGGTTCTGTATAAGCTAAGTATCATGCTGGAAAAATCACCCAACTCCTGATCCTCACTTTCTTCCTTCTGCAAAATAATCTCCAGGGTTGTAAGAATCAAGGATGATAATAAAGAATCTACCAATAGATTTAATATAGTAGGTCCTAAAAAGTTTTCCTTCTGGGGCAGGCATGGTGGTGCACGCTTTTAATCGTAGCACTAAGGAGGCAGAGGCAGGTGGATCACTGTGAGTTTGAGGCCAGCCTGGTCCACAAAGCAAGTCCAGGACCGCCAGGGCTCCAGAGAAACCCTGTCTCGAAAAAAAAAAAAAAGTTTTCTCCTGTATCTTAGCCCAGCACTGCTTAGGTAATTCCTAGTGTCGGGGAACAGCGTTTCCTCACACTGTGAGCAGTGGCTCCTTCTTGTCCTTTGCTGATGCAGCTAGGCTGCTCACGTTACATAACTCCCGGCTGGGCCTCTAACTCCAGTCAAACTCTCATTTTCTCCCGATCCGTGCTGTGCAAAGCCTTTTCTGTCCTTTCTAAAAATGTCCTTCTCAGGCATGCTTGTAGTGCACACCTCTAATTCCAGTATTGGGAGGCAGAGGCAGAGGAGTGCTGCAAGTCTGAGGCCAGACTGACCTACACTGTGAGTTCTAAGACAGCCAAGGTTACATAGTGAGACCCTGACTCAAAAGATTTAAAGATAAATATATGCCCAGAATATTCTCCTCTCACCTCTACAACATCCACATATCCAATAAAGTCATCAAGCATATTTTATACACCATACAATGGCTGACATAGCACCTACCAACAGTAAGTTGTAGATTAAAAAAAGAGTCTTCATGTAAATAACTTCAGTTACTAGCATTTGAATGCTTTTCATCCTGTTCATTTGAATGCATCATTTCAATACACCTCAGTATAGCTCCTGAGCAAACTGTGTCTTTTCTTTCTCTCTAAGATGGGTTGGAGAGAGCCCAGGCCCGAGTGCTGGTACATACTAAATCCCAAACATAAAGCGGGTAGGCTGAAAGTTCCAGGCTAGCCTGAGCTACCCACATATCCTGTTTCAACAATAACTAAATACCCTACACTCAGTGAAACAATCTGTAATATGTGCTAGGGACAGGGATGTGACTTAATTGGCAGAGCGCTCATGTAGTACGCATTAAGTCTTAGGTTCAATCCCCAGCACCCATGAAGCAAGCGCAACAGTGCATGCCTGCAATCCCAGCACTCAGGAGGTCAAGGACACCCGCGGCTACACAGTGAGTTTGAGACTAGCCAGAGAAACATGAGGCATGGGTGCTGGGACCCAAACTCTCCCTGTCCTCTGCTAGAGCTCTTACGCAGTGAGCTATCTTTTCAGGTCCTACAGTGAAAGTACCATAAAGGAAGGATAGATGTATGATTCACCTGGTGTATGAGAGTACCTTGCTTATAAAACAGGATTCCTATAGAGTTACAGGTGACCTTGCTCTGTCAGCCCAGAAAGGAGTAAGAACATTTAACAATTTTGCAGACAATTTAAGTGGACCAAGCTGTCTCTCTCTGGCTGTGAAAAATGGAATGTTTTTATGATTGGTTTAATAAGATTTGACACAGGGTCATAGGAAAATTTAGGTGTTCAAGTTGGATAGGCAGAAAGAAAGTCCTAGATACCATAACCCAACAGCAGTAGGTCTCTTTGGTGTGTTAATTATCACCAGGTTTCCATTTGAGGGGAAAAAAAAAAAAAAAAAAAAAGACTTACAAGGTAACCCTGGCATGCTCCCAAACTCATCTGAACGGGACTCTGCTCACCTCTAGTGTGGCTAAACTAAGACCATGTGCAAGCACTGGCCTCTCCCACACTCCAGCTTCCACAGCAGCAAGAGCTGCCGGTCCGACCCACCGCCGAGACTCCTCCCACTGTCAAGGGTTGGTTACCTCTGTTGGGTTCAGGGTCATCAAGTATCACAAAGGACTCTTCATCAGCACCCAGCCTCGGCTGAACGGAAACGTCCACTCCCAGCTGTCTAAGTCGGTCCACGGTGAATCTTCTCACCTTTTCAGGTGGCGCAACTGCTGAGGGTTTAGTTTTCTGCTCAGGCTCTCTCTCTCTTGTATCTGTGTCTCCTGTTGTTTTCAGTTTTTCTCCTTCTAGGGCATGAGGGTCAGATACTGTGAGTTCTCCACCCTGACACCCCTCACTGGCCTTGATCTTGGAGATGGAGGGCTCCTGCTGTGACAGTGATCTGTCCTCAGGAGAAGGTCTGTCATCACTGTGCCTCTCGGTCTCCTCAATTTCCAGCTCTCCGAGTCTTACCGGATCCTTCTCACAAACCTCATCTGATCCAACAGCGATCCCAGCTTCTTCGGAGCCCTCGGGGAGAACATTAGATTCCGTTGCCCTTTCTGCACCTGCTGCCTGCTCAGAGCCTTTGCTGGGGTCATCAGCCTGCATTTCAGCTCCATCTGCTGTGCTTATGGTTTCCTTGTAGGGGCCCGACTGATACTTACATGACCTAGAAGAGGGGAAATGAGCCGGAATTGAAACACTCTTGTCCCTCCACACAGAGAGAGTCATTTAAATCAGTTTTTAAGGGACTAAGGAGTCTGAACTTTATTCCAGATGCTACAAAACTGAATATGCCCTAAGTCTATAATCACAAGGAAAGCAAGTTCTTACTTCAGCAGGGCCATGGCATTTCCCTGGCAAGTGGGCCGGGGTTTACGTTTGAAGAAATCGTGAATAGTTTTACTCTCAGGCATATGATATGGAAGATTAAGTGCAGATTCTAAAAAGATGGGACAAAACAAGGAAATACTCAGGTGTATATTCTGAAATAGCACTTCATACTCAAGTTAGCCGAATAATATAAAACCAAGCTCTCACAAGAAACAGAAAACAACCCTGCTTTTACGGAGGGCAAGAGCCAAACACAAGCAAGCACCTCAAAGCTCACACTGGCTTTTGCGCTTGTTTTGTTATGAAACAAGGCCATGCTATGTTTCACACGCTGGCCTGGAACTTGCTATACAATCAAACTTTTCAGTCCTCCCAGCTTCAGACACCTTAAGGGCCTTGGCCCATATGCAAGGCAAAAATAAACGAGAACACTTTTAACAAATATATATTCTTGGCTCCCATTTCAAACCTATTGATCAGAATCTTTTTTATATTTCAAATAATTTCATATATTTCAAAACTTCCTAAAGGGATCCTGATGCAGTCAGCGCATGGACAACACTTAACGGTTTCCCCTCTAGGGGCTACAGTACTTTCATTCTTACAGAGGATCTGAGTTCAAGTCCCAGAACCCATGTGAGGTCAGCAGCTCACAATTACCTATAACTCAAGTTCCCAGAGATCTGACTTCTTCTGGCCTCTGTGGGCAATTACACTCACAGGCATATACCATTCCCACACACATACAAATACAGGCATGTAATTTAAAATATCTTAAAAGCAGATCCCCCTTTCCTTCTGCCACCGTTCTGCAAATTTTCTGTTCATATTAATGGTCCAAGAGCTTGAGAACAATGGACATTTATCAAGTTCAGCTCTAAATTTCATATTACAATGTGAATTCACATTACAGTTGTCGGCAAATCAATTCTTAACATCCAAGATGAACTGGCAAAAACCACGAAACAAAAATGCTCATCATGACTCCCCTCCAAGCTGTCCACAGTGGTTTGCAGTACCTCGGACTAGACGCTGAGTCTCGCTATGCAGTCTTTTTAACGCTTCCTTACTTAACTTTGCCGCCTTTCTTTCCTTAAAAAAAAAAAAACAAAACAAAAAAACAAACCAAGAGAACAAAAGATGAAACTACATTAATGGTGTTTTCCAGAATACATTTATCCCTGAAGATTTGTTCTCTCCAAGAAAACAGGAAGAGAAGGAAGAATAGGCACAAAGACACTACATACAAGAATAAGGAATGTATCTATTAACAAGTCTCAGAAAACAAATTTACCCTAATGGTATTTCTGTTCTTTTTTAAGATTTATAAGCTGGGCAGTAGTGGCTCATGCCTTTAATCCCAGCACTTTGGAGGCAAAGGCAGGCAGATCTCTGTGAGTTCAAGGCCAGCCTGGTCTACATGGCGAGTTCCAGGGCAGCGAGAGCTGTTACTCAGAGAAACCCTGTCTCAAAAAACCAAAACAAAGCAAAAGATTTATTTATTTATTTATTATGTATACAGTGCTCTGCCTGCATGTACACCTGCAGGCCAGAACAGGGCACCAGATCTCATTAAAGATGGTTGTGAGCCAACATGTGGTTGCTGGGAATTGAACTCAGGATCTTTGGAAGAACAACCAGTGCTCTTAACCTCTGAGCCATCTCTCCAGCCCGATATTTCTGTTCTTACTATGTACAAAAAAAGATCTTGGACAAGAGAGCTGGCTCAGTGGTTAAGAGCACTTGCTGTTCTCTCAGAGGACCCAGATTCAGTTCCCAGCACCCACAAGGCAGCTCACAACCATCCGTAGCTCCAGGCCAGGGGATCTGACACACTTTCTGGGCACTAGGCATTGCAGGCATATAGTACACAGACATGAATACAGGCAAAATACATACACATAAAAATAGACAAATCTTGCCAGGCACTGGTGCCGCATGCCTTTAATCTCAGCACTCAGGAGGCAGAGGCAGGTGGATCTCTGTGAGTTTGAGGCCAACCTGGACTACAGAGTGAGTTCCAGGACAGCCAAGGCTACACAGAGAAACAGTGTCTTGAAAAAAATAAACAAACAAAATAACAAAAAGACATCTTTAAAAAAGAAAGAAGTATGCCAGACGTGGTGGTGCATGCCTTTAATCCTAGCACTTGGGAGGCAGAGGCAGGTGGATCGCTGTGAGTTCGAGGCCAGCCTGGTCTACAAAGCGGGTCCAGGACAGCCAAGGCTACACAGAGAAACCCTGTCTCGAAAAAACCAAAAAAAAAAAAAGAAGTAAATAAAAAAAGAAAAACCTTAGCTACCAAGGAAATTAATAAGATACAATATTATCTGTGAGAAGGTGCAATCTTCTATGGAAATAGATCAGTATAAACAGTGGGTGGGGCTCTGTCTTACCTTCCTCACGCTGCCTTTGGATGACTCTTTTTCTTCTTCTAATGAAAAGGTCTCACTCTCCAGAGATGGTTCCTTTTTCTAAAAGATTGAAAATTGATGAAAGACAAAAACTAAATTCAAGCCAGGCGTGGTGGTACACGCCTTTAATCCCAGCACTTGGGAGACAGAGGCAGGCAGATTTCTGTGAGTTCGAGGCCAGCTTGGTCTACAAAGTGAGTCCAAGACAGCCAAGGCTACACAGAGAAACACTGTGTCGGAGGGGAAAAAAAAAAGATTTCCTCTTCCCAGATTTGTCTAACTTCATGTCAAGTTAACAAAATCAACCAGCACAAGAGATTCTCTCTCTCTCTCTCTCTCTCAACTATATTTTATGTGGCCTACACCACATGTATATATATGCCCCATGTACATGCGTGCCTGTGGAAGCCAGAAGAGGACATTGGATTCCCTGGAACTTGAGTTATAAACTTTTGTGAACTATGAAGTAGGTGTTAAGTAAGTCCTCTGCAAAATCAAATGCACTCATATTCTGAGTTAACATTTCCAGCCCCATAAAAGAGGATTCTTTTTTTTCAGTTTTCTGGAAGTCATTTCCCTTCTTAGGAAATATGTAAATTAGAGTTCTGATTCCATCTTTATCTGACCTTTTTCTAAGCACAGTGGGAAACTTTCCATTTGGTAATTATTAATTTTATTTTTATTTTTTATTTTTTGGTTTTTTGAGACAGGGTTTCTCTGTGTAACCTTGGCTGTCCTGGACTCCCTTTGTAGACCAGGCTGGCTTCGAACTCACAGCGATCCGCCTGCCTCTGCCTCCCGAGTGCTGGGATTAAAGGCGTGCGCCACCACCGCCCGGCGGTAATTATTAATTTAAGAGTAAAGTACTGGGGCTGGAGAGATGGTTCAGTGGTTAAGAGCACTGCCTGCTCTTCCAAAGGACCCGGGTTCAATTCCCAGCACCCACATGGCAGCTCACAACTGTCTGTAACTCCAAGATCTGACACCCTCACACCAACACACATGAATTAAAATTAAATAAAATATTTAAAGAAAAAAAAAAAAGAGTAAAGTACTATGATGTAGTGAGAAACATCCTTTGCCAGCCCTGGTAGTTGTGTTATCCTGCTTCTTGGGAGGCATTAGAATTGCAAGTTAAAGGCTAGCCTGGGAAACTTTTTGGGTTTTTTGTTTTTGTTTTTGTTTTTAGGATGTATTTATTTTGTATACATGAATGCTCTATCTGCAGGCCAGAAGAGGGCATCAGATCCCTGTATGGATGCTTATGAGCCACCATGTGGTTGCTGGGAATTGAACTCAGGACCTCTTGAGGAGCACACAGTGCTCTTAACCACTGAGCCATCTCTCCAGCCCCTCAGCTGGGAAATTTAATGAGACCCTGTCTCAGAGTAAAATTGGAAGTCTGGGTAGTTCTCAGTGGTAGAACACTTGCCTAGCATGTGCTGGGCCCTGAGTTCTACTCACTCCAACAAGAGATGTCTTATTTTATCTGAATTTAGGGAATCTTAATTGAGGAAATGCTTCAGTAAGATTGGCTTGTAGGCAAGTCTATGTTGGGTACTGTCTCGGTTAATGGTTAACGGAGGAGAGGCCCAGCCCACTGTGGGAGGCTGAGCAAGATATGGGGAGCAAGCTAGTAAGCAGCACTCCCCAGTGACTTCTGCTTCAGTGCTTTTTGTTTGTTATATTTTGAGACAGGGTTTCTCTGTGTAGCCTTGGCTATCTCGACTTGCTTTGTAGACCAGGTTGGCCTCAAACTCAACAAACATCCACCCGCCTCTGCCCCCTTGCTTCAGTTCCTGACCTGACTTCTCTTCATATTGAACTGCAACTATAAGTTAAAATATACCCTTTTGTCCCCAACTTGCATCCGGCCATGGTATTTATCACAGCAATAGAAAGCTAACTAAAATAGTCCTCTTTTTTTGCTTAGAGGTGTGTGTGTGTGTGTGTGTGTGTGTGTGTGTGTGTGTGTGTATGTGTGTGTGTGTGCATGCGTGCAGGCGCATGTTTGCTGTATATGCATGTTTGCATGCTGGTGCACACATGCAGGCCAGAGAAGACTCTCCGTTGTCCTACTCCATTAGCCCTGACTGCCTTGAGACAGGGTCTCTTCACTGAGTCTGGGACTAGGGATGATCACCAAGTCCCAGCAAACGGCAGTCCTGGGGTTACAGCTCATGATAAGACATGGCTTTATTCCCCCCTGGGTTCTAAAGACTTGAACTTTGGTCCCCATGCTTGCACAGCAAAGGATCTTACCAACTAAACCAAGTGCAGAGGACCCAGGTTTGACTTCCAGCACCCACAAGGCAGCTCACAACCATTTGAAACTCTTGTTCCAGGGGATCTGATGCACTCTTTTTTTTTTTTTTTTTAAAGATTTATTTATTTAAGTATACAGTGTTTCACCTTCATGTACGCCTGCCCACCAGAAGAGGGCGCCAGATCTCATTGTAGATGGTTGTGAGCCACCATGTGGTTGCTGGGAATTGAACTCAGGACCTTTGGAAGAGCAGGCAGAGCTCTTAACCACTGAGCCACCTCTCCAGCCCCATGATGCCCTCTCACTGGCCTTCATGGACACTGTATGCATGTGGTACACAGACATACAAACAAGCAAAACACCTACATACATAAAAATAAACAAATATTTTAAAAATTAAGTCAAAAAAGTGAAAGTTTCAATGATAAGTCGTCAAAAAAACAAAGCAAAGGTTGGAGAGGCCGGCTAGGCTGGGAGGGCTCTTCACTCACCTTGTGATTTTTCACTTTGTTTTTCACAGCTGCCCTTATTGACTCTAACGACTCCTCATCTTCCAGTGGAGAGTCATTTTCTTCCTCCAAACCTGTTTCAAAAAGATCACTGTCTTCAAGAAGACAGCCGCTGTCATTTAGCGGCCGGTCTGCATCACTTTCCTGGACAATAAATTTTTAAAAAGGCACAATTGAAGCATTTTTAAATCTAGTATTTCTTTAGAAAACTCTAATATGGTCATTTGAAACAGACAACAAAAGCCTACCTTCCATCAACAGACAAATGTATCATGGCTAGACACTCTCTCTGGCTCCTAACCTACACTTATCCTTTGAAACACAAGCTGTGAATTTTATACAACTACCCAAAATTTACTTAGTAAACAGTTAAGTATGTGTTGAAAAGTCAACTAAATACTTATAGGATAGCTACTTTATAAAGGCTGAGGACAATTTTTCTATTTAACAAATGAACTTTTCAACCGGGCAGTGGCACACGCCTTTAATCCCTGCACTTGAGATCCAGAGGCAGGCAGATTGCTGTGAGTTCGAGGCCAGCCTGGTCTACAAAAGCAAGTCCAGGACAGCCAAGGCTACACAGAGAAACTCTGTCTCAAAAAATCAAAACAAACAAACAAATGAACTTTTCATTGATGTATGTGTTTAAAAAAAGAAATTCTCGGGCTGGAGAGATGGCTCAGAGGTTAAGAGTACTATCTGCTCTTTCAGAGGTCCTAAGATCAATTCCCAGCAACCACAAGGTGGCTCACAACCATCTATACTGTGATCTAATGTCCTCTTCTGACGTGCTAGCGTCCATGCAGGTGAAACACTGTATACATAATAAATAAATAAATAAATAAATCTTTTTTAAAAAAATTCTCCCTTCAAAGTCAATTTCATCAGAGGAGCATTAAGACAGATTATTATGAGAACACACCAAGAACCAAGGAGTCCACTTACTTAGAAGTGTCCTTCGTGCATCTACAATGGCAAAGATTAATAACTGTAAATTGCCATCACTCTTTAGGCAAAGCAGTCAGTCTGAAGCTATATTTTGTGTGCAGAAACAATATCAGGAACTAAAACCTATGTTTCTAACACTTATCTGAATCTACCTGAAAAATAAAACCTAATTATTCTTTAGAATATACCTCAACAAGTAGATACATAAATATTCATATATACACTCAAGGATATATTGTTTACCCATAAAAGGTGAAATTCTGTCATTTGCAACTATGTTGATGGGACTAGAGGACATTATGTCACACTAGGAAGAGAAATAGCACAGGCTTTTACTTATATGTGGAGTTACAAAGTTGGTCTTGGGCTAGAAAGATACCTCAGCAGTTAAGAGCCCTTGTTGTGGTTACAAAGGACCCAGGTTCAGTTCTCAGCACCCTCAACTGGTGGCTCCCCACTGCATTACGAAGTCCAGAAAAATAGCTGGACGTGGTGGCGCACGCCTTTAATGCCAGCACTCGGGAGGCAGAGGCAGGTGGATCCCTGTGAGTTCGAGGCCAGCCTGGATGACAGAGTGAGTCCAGGACAGCCAAGGTTACACAGAGAAACCCTTTCTCGAAAAACCAAAAAAAACCAAAACCAAACCAAACCAAAACAAAAAAAACCCAAAACAAAACAAAACAAAAAACAAAGCTCAGAAAAATGACTGCTGAGTTTGGTGGTACACTCCTTTAGGGCCAGCACTTCAGAGGCAGAGACAGGCATATCTCTGTGAGTTTGAGGCCAGCCTAGCCTTCTACAAAATGAGTTCCAGGACAGCCAAGGCTACATGGTGAGACACTACTCAACAACAACAACAACAACGGCAGATTGCAAAGTTCAGGAAATTACAACACACCTTATATTTTGTTTCCTTCTTTTTTAGCCTCCTGATTTTTTCCATTGTTTTCTCCTCCTTCTCGAGTCTTCTCCTGGATTTTGCTTTTCCTTCAGCTCTTTCTCTGGCGAGCTTTTTGGAAGGCTTTCCGTTGGTGGTGACATTCACGGAACTTCCACACTGGCGGCTCAGCTCTGAGGAGGGCGGCTCTTGAGTTCCCAGCCTTGGCGGACTGAGCGGTCCCTCACCGCTGCCAGCAGCCAGAGTTTCGGACATGTCGCCCCTCCCAGAGAGTGAGTTCTCTTTATTCTCTTCCTCGCTGTCATAGGTGGGTTTCTGTGGAGAGGCATCTCCGTCCTCGGCCTCAGAGTCGCTATCATGCAGCACTTTCCTGCTCTTCGGTTTCTTACTCACAAATATCTCTTCGTCAGAATCTAAAGGAAACAGTGCTGGGTTTTTTGTTGTTGTTGTTGTTTTGTTTTTTAAGGAGGTACCAATCATAGGGCCTTCTTCTTAGCTACTTAAAAATATATTTAATTACACACATGATATGTCACTTTCTGGCATTACCCAACTACCACTAAGAACTGATTCTAGCAAACTACATTTAAAATATGTTTTCTGGGGCTGGTGTGGTGGTGCACGCCTTTAACCCCAGCACTTAGGAGGCAGAGGCAGGCAGATCTCTGTGAGTTTGAGGCCAGCCTGGTCTACAAAGCGAGTTCAGGACAGCCAGGACTACAAGAGAAACCGTGTCTCAAAAAACAAAACAAACAAACAAACAAAAAAGAAGTATGTATGTGTATGTATACACACACACACACACACACACACACATACACACACACACACACACACATATATATATAATGTGTAAATTTGCTCTAACCATCTTGGCAGGTGTTAGAAATCCTTTTCTATAATAAATGCATTTAAGCAGGCAATGTACTATTAGACACCTTATCTATTCACTTATATAACAGGAATGGATATTCTTTAAAAATATACGTAAGTGCTGTTATTTTGAATTTGTAATAAAGAAAATAAATAATAAAACTTGGGGCGCTAACAATTTGATAAGTGAAGAAGATAATGAGATTAACTGAAATCCCTCACTACCCAGGACCACATACTTTATTCCTATAATTAATATGACGTATATTACAAACCTCTTTCACTCAAGGGCTCCAGGAGGGTTTCAAAGCTGCCCTGTCCACTGTCTACAGGACTGTCCACTTCTTGTGAGAGGAGTTTTAGATCACTGACTTCCAGGTTAACCTAGAAAGTGAGAATAAACTTTGCATTAGCAAGGAGGGGACAGAGCTCCAGGTATATACGGGTCCACAAAGCATGGGGTCATCCAGCTGCTACCAGGGAGAACCAATGCAATGGCTCAATGAAGGGATGACATTCAGAATTATGGGCCAGAACCAAAACCCAACAAACACAACCAGAAATTAATTTCCACAGGATACTAACTGAACAACTCCTTCTACTTTTTTTTTTTGTTTTTGGAGACAGGGTCTCTCTGTGTAGCCTTGTAGAGACCAGGCTGAGCTCAAACTCACAGCGATCCACCTGCCTCTGCCTCCCAAGTGCTGGGATTAAAGGCGTGCACCACCACGCCTGGCTCTCCTTTTACTTTTAATTATGCAACACGTTAGTTGCACAGATTAGATTCACTGTTTTTTTCTTCTTCTTCTTCTTCTTCTTCTTCTTCTTCTTCTTCTTCTTCTTCTTCTTTTTAATTGAAAAGATGTATGTATTTTATACATAGGGGTGATTCATCTGCATTTGTCTGTGCACCATATTCATATTGGTCTGCGGAGGGCAAAAGGGGCCTGAGATCTCCTAGAACTGCAGTTATACACGGCCATCATGTGGATGCCTGTCAGCCCGTCAGGCTTGGCAAAAGTGCCTTTACTCATGAGCCATCCCTCAGGCCCCAGCGATATTTACACACACACACACACACACACACACACACACACACACACACACACAAACACACACACACCATGTAGAATTGTGCTCATCTAACCATTCTTCTGACTTCGCCTCCCAGTCTCCCTGGCACCTTCTCTGTCTCTAGTCATCCCTTTCCTACTTTTAGGGGCTTTTTTTCTTTTCTTTTCTTTTCTTTTTTAAAAAGACTCAGGAAAAGTATGGCTTATGAAGTCAGCCACCTGGTTTTGTAAATAATTTAATTGAAACCAAGGCTTCCCCCCTCCCTTTTTTTTTTTTTTGGAATTCGGGTGAGTGAGAAGACATTATTTTCAATATCTGATCATGAAATTTTTATGTCAGAATACGGCTTTCATTTGGCGATTACGTTTTCAGGTACACCATTAAATCTGTTCCCAAGGCAACTGTTTGGTCCGGAAAAAGCTTTCTATGGCCAGATTCCATTACTGAGCCGTCAGCTACCAGCTGAAAGCCCGCGCGGGGCCACTGGAAGCACTGGTGGCAAACACAGTAGGCCCACGCACGAGACCCTCAAAGGTCCTTAACAAAACCTGTTCCAACTGCGTACTACCTCACCCTGTGTTTGCAGAGAATCCCACCCGCAACCTCCAGAGAGGCCAGGCTGACTAAGGCCTCTTTTTTGCAGGGGATGCTGTAAAAGGAGCTTGCCCGGCAGGAAACGCGCCAGAGTAGGGCGGGCTGCAGTGACAAGCCGAGGACCCGGCTGGGCCCACAGGAGCGCGCGCCGGCGAGCCACGAGCTGCAGGGACCAAGGGCGGGAAGCCAAGCGGAGGAGACCCACTAGTGACTAGAGGCCCCAGGCCGGGGTACCTAGTCCAGGGGTCTCGGAGCGGTGCACGCCGGGAATTGTAGTCCTCGGGGCTCGGCGTTCGGGCCCTGCTGGGTCCCCTGTCTCACTCAGTCCGCGGAGAGAGGCCTCCGCAGCCCAGAGCAGAGCCTAAACTCACCTCAGAACCCACCTCGCCGGTCATGACACCAGCCTCCCTACCGCGCGGCTTCGGGAGAACCTGTCCCCAGTAACTTCAACTTGCCAGCGACAGCGCCCGCCGTCTCCAACCCGGTAGCGTAGTTCGAGCTTTCGCGCCTAGACGCTGTTCAGCACCCACCCTCGATGCTTTGCACCAATCCGAGGGAGGAATGCCCTCCGAGGCCCCACCCACTATCGTCCTGCCAATCAGGAAGCGCCTCCAGCCGGCTCGGCAAATGTAATTTGGGTTGCTTTGGCGGGTCTCGGCTGCTTTCGTCAACCAGACTTTTGGATTTGGGGTGGCTGGGGGTGACCCGGCACGTAGAGGACCGGCACTATTGCTTGGAAAGTAGATATCTTGCGAACGGTGTTCTTGGACTTTTGATCTTTGTCTCAGTTCGATGGGTCGTTCTAAACGCATTTTGAGGAGCGAAACTTCCAGGCAGGAAGTGAACTAGGAAGTCCCCAGGTATCCCGGGGGTGTCTCGCTCCTTAATTTTTGCTAAAGGAGTCTCAGACCCCATTGGAGACTTTCTCCATCAGTTCATCCCTGGAGCAATTCTAGCCAATAGAGTTATGTTTTTGCCTCTTTGGGTCGATTCTTTTCCCTGCTCTATGGGCGGGCAAGACTGACCTCTCTTTGGACCCTATTGTCCCAGCTGCCTTGTCGGCTGGCTTCTGTATGGTCAAGCCAGTCAAAGTTATTGTAGAGAGACCATCTGGCACGGGGAAAGAAAGATCTGAGTATTTATTATCTTTTCCCCCTGTCCCCCATCCCCCTGCACCTCTACTGGTATGGTGACCAACTATCTCCAGTTTGCTGAGGACTTCCTCAGGTTTAGCACGGAAAACCTCACATCCCTAGAACCCCTTCAGAGGCATACTTGGGTGACTCATCACCCCTTACACTGGCCTCCCCTTTAAATTTAACAGCCGTATCTGAATCCACATTCAGATAAAAAAGCAACTCCATTTCTTCACCACATCTCAACCCACTTCTGCAGCCCTAAGGGTCTTGAGGTGGGGATGTAACTCTGTAGTAGAGCTCTTGCTTAGCTTGCATGAAGCCCTGGTAGTAATCTCCCGGGTTGCAAAAACTAGAGTCCCATTCTCGAGTTTCCCCGTTTTATCTATTTTACTATGACAGTGTACATCAGTGATTCATAAATGTGCATCTTTCTGTAGCTCTTCCTTCAGCATTTGGAGGGCCAACCTTTATTGGCCGTGAACTTTGTGGCAGAAACAATAGGCAGAATTTTATAATCATCTTTTTCTTAACTTTCAGAGTAAGCCTGTGAGGAAAGCAATCTCTGTCTTAGCAAATGAGCAAAACAGACTTTTTGTTTGTTTGGTTTTGTTTTTGTTTTTTTGAGACAGAGTCTCTCTGTCGAAAAACAGACTTTTAAAAAAGCTAGGAATGGCTGGGTGGTGGTGGTGCATGCCTTTAATCCCAGCACTCAAGAGGCAGAGGCAGGCGGATCGCTGTGAGTTCGAGGCCAGCCTGGTCTACAAAGGCGAGTCCAGGACAGTCAAGGCTACACAGAGAAACCCTGTCTCAAAAAACCAAACAAACAAACAAAAAAGCTAGGAACAGGTTGGAGAGATGGCTCAGAGGTTAAGGACACTGGCTGCTCTTCCAGAGGTCCTGAGTTCAATCCCACATGGTGGCTCACAACCATTTATAATGTGATCTGAAGCCCTCTTCTGGCCTGCTGGTGTACATGCAGGCAGAGCACTGTGTACATAATAATAAATTAATTAATTTTTTTAAAAAGCTAGGAACTTCTGGAGCCTATTGTCCCCTGCTCTATATGACTTCAGGGCTCACAGAGAGTACCCTGTGAAATCTCCCTTCTTTCCCTGTTCTGGTTACCCCAATAATACTTTTGCCTTGAGCCGGGTGTGGTGGTACTCACCTTTAATCCCAGCACTAGGGAGGCAGAGACAAGTGTATTGCTGTCGGTTCGAGGCCACCCTGGTCTACAAAGAGAGTCCCAGTATAGCCAGGGCTATTACACAGAGAAACCCTGTCTCAAAAAAACCAAAATAAATAAATAAGTAGAAAGCTTTTGCCTAAATGTATATTTTTTTCCAGTAGCTGGAGTGACAGCTCAGAGGTTAAGAGCACTGGCTGGTTTTCCAGAGGACCCGGGTTCAATTCCCATCACCCATATGGCAGCTCACAACTGTCTGTAACTCCAGTTCCAGGGGATCTGGCATCCTCTTCTGGCCTCCATGGGCAACAGTCAGGAATGTGAAACACAGGCATACATTCCAGAAAAAACACCCACACACATCAAAATAAATAAAAAATTATTTTCATCTATTAGCCTATACTTTCAAGAAGTTAGGTACTTTGGACTTTGACATAACACACACACAGTCAACATTTACTAATCAGTTCTAGGCCAGCAAGATGGCGCCACAGGTAAAGGTGCTTGTTGAAGAAGCCAGATGACCTGAGTTCTAGCCCTAGAACCCACAATGGAAGAAGAGAACTGACTCCCCAAAGTTATCCTCTGGCCTCCACATGTATGTCATGGCACATGTATGCTGCACTCACACACATCCTTAAAAAAAAATGAAGAAGACGATGAAGAGGAAGAAGAAGAAAAAGAAGAAGAAGAAGAAGAAGAAATTCTGAGATTACACATGCATGAGAAAAATGAAACTTAATATGCTCAGGCCATTCTCAAGTGTTCTGTTATGACTGTTCCATGGAATAAAAAAAAATTTAAAAATTAAAAAAAAAAACAGGTGCTAAAGACTAAGAAAATTTAAACCAGGGGTAGTGGCGCCTTTATCCCCAGCACTTGGGAGGCAGAGTTCGAGGCCAGCCTGGTCTACAAAGTGAGTCCAGGACAGCCAAGGCTACACAGAGAGACCCTGTCTCAAAAAACCAAAACCAAAACAAAACAAAATTAAGATAAGTTTAAAGAGATGCTTAAATTCTATCTTTACTTCCTTTTAATATTTGTTTGTTTTCCTGCTGTGCTGAGAATCAAAGCCAGGACCTCATCCATGCTAAATAAGTGTTCTCCCACCCTCATATAGCTCTAGTTTTTTTCTTCTTTTTAAGAAAGAGAGCTTATCCTCTTACAGATTTACCATAATTCTGCAGAATTTATGAATTGGTTTCTTCTAAAGGCCTGTGACACCTCATTTCTGGAGAAGCACTGCCACCAAGTGGTAGGTCTCAGTAATGTCATTCTACTTTTTTTTTTTTTTTTAAAGATTTATTTATTATTTATACAGTATTCTGGCCGCATGTGTGCCTGCCTGCACAAGAAGGAACCATATTTCATTACAGATGGTTGTGAGCCACCATGTGGTTGCTGGGAGTTGAACTCAGGACCTTTGGAAGAGCAGACAGTGCTCTTAACGTCTGAGCCATCTCTCTAGCCCTGTTATTCTTTTATTTATCTGTTTGTTCGTTTTAAGGTAAGCACCACCACCCCACCCCACACCCTGCTAATTCTTCTAATTGAGGAAGGAGGTGGACATGCCAGCTCTGGGGACTGATAACAGCTTGTGGGAGTCAGCTTTCTCCTTCAAGCTTGTGGGGTCTGGGACGCAAATCTCTAAAGCTGGAGTTACAGGTGGTTGTAAATCCCCAGGTGTGGGTGGGAGCAGTAAGAGCTCTTAACCTCTGAACCGTCTTTCCCTCTTCCTACCTCCTATCTGAAGCTACGTAAAGATGGCTTGGGTTATGTTTGAGTAGGAGAGTCGCTGTAAGAAGATTCGAAGAGTGATTTAAACTTGTCTTTAGTAGAATGAAGCATTTATCTCACCACGCATTGGACTTCAAACAAATTCATAGGCTGGGCGTGGTGGTGCATGCCTTTAATCCCAGCACTCAGGAGGCAGAGGCAGGTGGATTGCTGGGAGTTCGAGGCCAGCCTGGTCTACAAAGCGAGTCCAGGACAGCGAAGGTTACACAGAGAAACCCTGTCTCGAAAAACGAAAATAAATAAAATTCATTTTTGATTTCAAACAGCTTTAAAGCTCCTGAGAGAATGTCCTTCTTAGAGACCACATCATGAAACACCTGAAACATAATAGATGCTTAATTGTTGAATGAGTAATCAAAATATGCAAAAAGCAAAAAAAAAGACCAGGGCCTTTCTCCAAGATAAGCCAGTAAAAAATTAAAACCAGCTACTTTGTGTGCAGAGGCTCCTGTGCCACAAATTTGTCCAACCTAAAGTCTATCAAAGAATCACCTGAGCTGGGCATGTTGTCACATGCCTTTAGTCCCATCACTCAGGTAGGCAGGGACAGGCGGATCTCTGTGAGTTGGAGGCCATCCTGGTCTACAAAGTGAATCCAGGACAGCCAAGGCTACATAGAGAAACCCTGTCTTGAGAAAAACAAGCAAACAAACAAACAAAAGAGTCACCTGTTCATCCAATAGACCCCAAGCACCTATTTTAAGCCTCTGATAGACATGAAGAAGGCAAAGACATATAAAAAGCAGTTTGTCCTCAGAGAGCCTCCCACGGCCAGTTGGAGACAGGCAAGTAGCTGCAATACGTAGATGTGTACAAGAAATTGTGGGGAGCTGGAGGGAGAGGCATCTATAGTTGGTGACAGACTATGGCTGGGGCAAGTCGGGAAATGACTCACTAACTGTGCAGGGGCTTGATAAAACATGTTAAGTGTGGGGAACTGAAAGTGGGTCACTATGGCTTAAGCAGAGTGTGTGTATGGAGGGTTGGAGAAGCAGCCGAAATGAAGGCTGTGAGTTACACATGCAACAAAATGTCTGCAATGTTTTACTCAGAATTTAAACAGTACGAGCTGGGAAGTTGAGGAGTAGGGGTTGGAACTCTTAGGGAGAGTGATATAGCCAAGTGTATATGCCTGAAAAAAGATTTTTCCAGCAGTATATGAAAGATGAATTGAAAGAGGATTAGACTGGAGGCAGAAAGACCGGTTGTCTCTGGGAGATTATGGGAACTTGAACTAGGTCAGTGAGTGTAACAGTGAAAGGCAGGAGGCGGATTAGAAAAAAAAAAGAGGCAAAATTAATGGTACTTGTTGGATGATTAACCGAGAGGGGTGAGGTGGAGTCGAGGGTTAACCCTAACTCCAGTGGTACCGCTGTACTGTCCATCAAAACTGAGACTGCGTGTCACTAAGTGAAAATTCACCCATCACTCAGGAAGGGAGATTGTGAGTTTGAGGCCTGGGGAAAAGAGCAAGAAGAGAGAGACAGACAGACAGACAGACAGACAGACAGACAGACAGACAGAGACAAAGACACAGAGAGAGAGAGAGACAGAGACAGAGACAGAGAGAGACAGAGAGACAGAGAGACAGACAGAGAGAGACAGAGACAGAGAGACAGACAGAGACAGACAGACAGACAGACAGAGACAGAGACAGAGAGACAGAGAAGAAATGTATGTAGCTCAGCTGCTAGAGTGTGCTGGCCTAGCATACTCAAGACCCTAGATTCCATGGCCAGGACCACATAACCTGGGCACGGTGGCGCACATCTGTTCTCCTGGCACGAGGGAGAACCTGAACTCAGGCACTCTTTGGGTTCCACTCGGCATATTGTCCCTTCCCTAGCTCCCTACCCAAGAGATACACATAATGGAAATTCCTCTGCTCTGGGTGGACTGACTTTTCTCCGGTGTTCTTAGATCCATACAAAGGAATATGTGGAGACAGTAGTGTCCCCAGCAGGTGATCCCTCAAATATCCATCAGCCTGGGCTTGAGAGAGGGGAGGGCTTAGCAGTTAAGAGCATGTGCTGCTCTGGGAGACCAGAGTTCCGTCCCCAGGACTTCCCAGCACCCACAGCAGGTGGCTCACAACTGCCTGTCACCTCAGCTTCAGGTGATCTGACACCTTCTTTTGTCTTCCATCGGCACCCACACACACCTGTGCATACACACTTATATAAATAGAAACAAACTACGGTTTTTAAATGAATGTATATATGTTTATAAATCATATATTCTATACATATTTGTATATGTTATCTATATAATAGCTGATTGTATATGAGTATACTTTGATCATATAAATCTTAACCAATGTAGGGAGACTTATCCAGGTATGTATGCTTGCAGAAAAGGATTCCACCACAGAAGGACAGAGGGATGTTGGTCCATCGCTGCATACTGTTCAATTTCAGTACCTGTTTTATAGGTTGATTAATGCCTGACCTCTTTCAGATATATCAAATAACTAAAGTATACCTAGAAAGTTAGAGCCTAAAAGTACAATATAGTTGGGAGGTTTTCTTTCTTTCTTTCTTTCTTTCTTTCTTTCTTTTTTTGGTTTTTTGAGACAGGGTCTCTCTGTGTAGCCTTAGCTATCCTGGACTTGCTTTGTAAGCCAGGCTGGCCTCGAACTCACAACGATCCAGCTGCCTCTGACTCCTGAGTACTGGGATTAAAGGCGTGCATCACCATGCCCAGCTAACTTTTTTTTTTTTTTTTTTTTTTTTTTGGTTTTTCAAGACAGAGTTTCTCTATGTAGCCTTGGCTGTCCTGGACTTGCTTTGTAGACCAGGCTGGTCTCAAACTCACAGCGATCCACCTGCCTCTGCCTCCCCAGTGCTGGGATTACAGGCCTGTGCCACCAGCTTGGCATGTTTTCATAAAGCAAGGGATAATACTGGACAGAATAACACTGTGCCCACCATAGGCCCAAACAAAGGATGGTTTTACTCATGTTATCAACCAGAGATTTCTCATGGCTGTCTTCATGACTCAGACTTGGTTGGCATCTGGTGGGTGAGGCCAAGTTTGCTAGATGTCAGTGTGAAACGCTCAAATAGGCAAAGAGGAAGAGGAGGGGAGTATTTTAGGCAAGAAAAATAAAATGAGCAAAGGTGTGGAGGTAGGAAGGATGCTAAGGTTTAAGGAATTTGTCAGCTGGTGACTGAGAAGAGTGGGTGATGATGATGGAAAAGGAGATGGGGACTAAAACACATCTGCGGTGTTGTTTGAGCCTGAATATCTGCTGGAACCGAGGCACCTTTCTTCATGGATAAAATACACACACAAAGCGGTGGATTATGGAGCATTTGGTGGTTGAGGCCAAGGTTGATGCCTTTGAACCAGTCAGACCCAGCAAGCCTCCAGACAGGAGAAGAAGGAGCCAGCTGAACACAGCCAGGTTACACAACTGTGGGCAAATAATGGTTGTCATTTGGTACAACATCTCTACTCTTTCAGAGACTACATTCTTTTTTTGTGTTTTTGTTTGTTTGTTTGTTTTATTTTTCGAGACAGGGTTTCTCTGTGTAGCCTTGGCTGTCCTGGAACTCACTCTGTAGACCAGGCTGGCCTTAAACTCCCAGAGATCCACCTGCCTCTGCCTCCTGAGTGCTGGGATTAAAGACGTGTGCCACCACCCCCAAGCAGAGGTTACATTCTTGCAGCAGGCAGTAAGTGGACAAATAAACAAATAAATGTCTAAAAGAAAAATAATGAATGACATGGGCTTAGAGGATTACAAGCGTACCTAAGGGCTAAAGGGAAAAAGCTGCTGTCTTACAGAGTCAAATCCTTAAAAAATTACATTGTAGTGTGGTATGGTGTGGCACGTGTATGCGGTATGTGTATATATATGTGTATGTGTGTGTTATGTATGTATTTTTGTATGTGGTATGCATGTATATGTGTGTATGTGGTGTGTGTGTGTATATATATATGTGTGTGTGTATGTGGTATGTATGCATTTTTGTGTGTATGTGGTATGCATGTATATGTGTGTGATTGTGGTATGTGTATATATGCATGTGTGTGTGAATGTGTGTATATGTGTAAGCACCTTCATGGTCATGTGGAAATTGGTTCTCTCCTATCACAGGGGACCCACGGCTTGCTGGCAAGGACTTTACCTCCTTAGCTTTCTCTCCAGCTCCAAGAGAAAACCAAGAAAAATACAGACATTTATTCAAGAAAAAAGGGAGTTCATGGGTCTGGAGAGGAGGCCCAGAGGTTAAGAGCACTTACTGCTCTTGCAGAGGACCCAGGTAGCTCAGTTCCCAGAACACACTGGGGTTCTAGAGGGTCCAGCCCTCTTCTGGCCTCCAGGATTCTAACCTAGAATCTGGGGCTGGAGAGACATCTTAGTAGTTAAGATTGTGTACTGCTCTAAAGGGGATCCAAGTTTGGTTTCCAGTGCCCATCTCAGACAGCTCTGAGCTTTGTGGGCATCTGCTCTTGTGTGTGTGTACCCACACAGAGACACACATATAGTCACATCGTTAAAAATAAAGAGTAAGTCAAGGCTACACAGAGAAACCCTGTCTCAAAACCCACCCCCCAAAAGAGTAAGTCTTTTTTTTTTTTTTAAGAGTAAGTCTTTAAGAGCCGGGCATGGTGGTGCACGCCTATAATCCCAGCACTCAGGAGGCAGAGGCAGGTGGATCACTGTGAGTTCGAGGCCAGCCTGGTCTACAAAGCGGGTCCAGGACAGCTAGGGCTACACAGAGAAACCCTGTCTCAAAAAAAACAAAAAAACAAAAAACAAAAAACAAACAAACAAACAAAAAAAGAGTAAGTCTTTAATTCAGATCCTTCTATCTGCTTTTAAATCTACTTATAACATCAACCTTTGGAAGAAATCTTAGAAATCAGCTTATCCTGATGCCAGGTGGTGCTACCACACACCTTCAGACCCAGCGCTCGGGAGGCAGAGGCAGGCAGATCTCAGTGAGTTCAAGGCCAACTCGGTTTTCAGAGTGAGTTCCAGGAGAGCCAAGGCTACACAGAGAAACCCTTTCTCAAAGAGCAAGAAACAAAAAAGAGAAAGAAGTCAGTTTGTCCTGTCTTATCACAAAACAGAGCTCCAGAGAAAGTATTACCTTTTCTATAATTTGTTTAAATAATATAACAAATCATACACAACATGAAACATCATATATTTATATATTCTCTGTATATGTGCAAATTATAGTGTTTTATGTACATTAAAGTTTGACATATAAGATGGGAGTGGTGGAACATGCCTGTCATCCCAGCACTTGGGAGACAGAGGCAGGTGGATCTCTGTGAGTTTGAGGCCAGCCTGGTCTACAAAGCGAGTCCAGGACAGCCAAGGCTATACAGAGAAACCCTGTCTCAAAAAACCAAAAAGGAAACCTGGTCTAAAAATATAAGGTGGATAGTAATTAAGGAAGACACTGGATATTGACCCCTGTTCTCTACGCACACAAGCGCGCGAGCACACACACACACACACACACACACACACACACACACACACACACACAGAGAGAGAGATAGAGAGAGAGAGAGAGAGAGAGAGAGAGAGAGAGAGAGAGAGAAATCAATCACAACGAAGATAAAGGTAAGCCTAACATGCACTAGCCTGAAATGAAAGAGAAAATGCACAGATCCAAAAAGCCAAGAAAACTCTAAGCAAGAAAAAAAATACGAAATCATATGCGGACATATTCTAGTCAAACTACTGAAAAATCAAAACAGATGGTTCAGTGGTTAAAAGCACTGGCTGCACCGAGCGGTGATGGTTTACACCTTTACTCTCAGCACTCGGAAGGCAGAGGCAGGTGAATAGCTGTGAGTTCTAGGCCAGCCTGGTCTACAAAGAGAGTCCAGGACAGCCAAAGCTACACAGAGAAACCCTGTCTCGAAAAACCAAAACAACAACAACAACAAAACCAACCAACCAAATAAACAAACAAAAAAACAAAAAACCATAGAAATATTTTAAGAAGTGTTTTCATTTTAATCCCCTATATGGGAATTTGGGGCTGTTTCAGACTGTCCATAGCAGCTGACTATGATTTGCCTCATGCTGTAGCACAGGCAAAGTTTTGCCAGTTGCAGGTAGCTTCTGTGCTTGTGTGACATTTAGAATTTTTAAAATTCTGGGAACTTCCCGGATGTGATGGCACACATACCTTTAATTCCAGCACTTAGGCGGCAGAGGCAGACAATCTCTATGAGTTCCAGTCCAGCCTGGTCTACAAAGCAAGTCCAGGACAGTCAGGGCTCTGTTACACAGAGAAACCCTGTCTTGAAAAAAAAATTCTGGGAATTTTTTAGAGGGTATATATATAATTGCTAGAGACCTGATAGGGTTGGTCAGTGGTTGTCGGTCGTTCAAAGGAGTTGGTTTCGGTTTGCTAGTAGTCCCGCTCGAAGAAGAAACAAGAAGGAAGAAATTAGATTCAGAGATCTCTCTCTCTCTCTCTCCCTTCTATCCTTCTTTCTCTCCTAACTAGTGATAGGGTGGTGAAACTGGGGGTGGGGATAAAGGGTGGGAAAAAAGAAGAACCCACAAGAAAAGCAAAGTTCAGTTACTCTTACCCATGCCACAAGCACGAACTCACTCCAGAGCTTCTAAATACTTCCCCATATAACTTGAAGATTCCTTTTTATGACTGCCATTTCTTTGAGGTCTTAATATAGTTGTGCATGATGTCCACCATTACGTCCTATGTGACACACAAGATTTGACAGTAAGGAGTCAGCTTGAGTTGGCTCCTTGGAAAATAGGAGATGCCCCTGCAGTCAGATAGCTGGAAAATAGCATGTGTACCATGCAAAAATACTTCTGGCACTTTTTAGCCTCTGGGAGGAAAAAAAAAAAAAAAAAAAGGAACTCCAGGCATACAAGGTCCTCAGGGGGGGAGGGGTGTGCAGAGACCAGCTTCCCTGCAACTCCCTTCCCAGAACTTATAAATTTGCTCAGCAGCAAGCATATCGAGCTAAGATGGATAAGGAGGAAAAGTGTGGCTTTGAACTTAGACACTCACCTCTTGTTCTTCCTAGGATCTACAGTGAGAGCAAGTGAGCACCCTAGAGTAAACCCACGGGGATAGAGAGAGGGAGAGGAACCTCAGGGGAAGATGTCAGGCTGTGCCGAGAAAGCTGTACAGCAAGCCTGCAGAGAGGATGCTAACGGCAAGCAAACCCTCCCTTACCCCAGACGTACAGCTCAGCTCAAACACTAGAGGCCCGAGCAACTCCAGTAAAAAGACCCAGGCAGAAGGGCGAGTTGAAGACAAGAGCATTAGTAGGAAGTGCCTGTGAGTGTATTTTCTTTTGGGGCTCTGATGATTTATTCAGAACAATGAAAGAAAGGAGATTGGAAACCTATGACCCAGTTCTCTCTCTGAGCTCCACTCCAATTTCAGCCCCCACGGAGTGGTTATGAGTGCTCTGGAAAACTAAACGTTCTTGGAGAAATGAAAGCTTCTGTTATGAAACACTACAACTTGGCAACATTCATAAGTGAATAGAAAACTCCAATCCCTCCCTCCCTCACCCTTGCTTTGAGATAGTACTACAAGCTGGCCTTGAACTCGTCATCCTTTGGAAATGCTGACATGTCAGGCCTGTGCCACCAGGACAATTTCCAACCGGTGTGGGTTTGCACACATGCACGCAATGCCCAAAGAGACCAGAAGATGGCACCAGATTCCCCTGGAGCTGGAGTTAGCAAGCTTGGCTGTGCATGCCTGTCACTGCTGCACTCAGGAGGTAGAGCCACAATTGAGGCCGACCTGGAACTATCTTGCACACCACTGTCTCCCACGAGGGAGGAGGGAGCTGGGCTATTTATACGGTGATTCCAGAGAGCTTTTTCTATGCAGTTTAATCTCTGGCAGGCACTTCAGGTCTAGAGTTGGAGTGGCTTTTCTTTATCCAGGTGGGAAAGCCCTCAGGCACAGAGACGCAGATAGGGACCTGGAACACTGACAGAACTGGAATTTTGAAATCACTCTTAATGCCTCTCTCTCTCTCTCTTTCTCTCTTTCTCTCTCTCTCTCTCTCTCTCTCTCTCTCTCTCTCTCTCTCTCTCTCTCTCTCTCCACATGCTAAATTCAGCTCATCAGCAAAATCTGTCAGCTCTGTTCTCAAAGCACAGCCAGGACTCATAGCTACACACACCCGTTCGTGCAGGCCACTGTGATCGGTCTCCTGGGTCGCTCTATGAGCCGCTTCTTCATCTTCCTGCTTTTGCTCCTGCTCCTCACACTGGTTTCCTAGAGCTGCTATAACGAGCTGGATGCTACAAGCAGCACAAGTGTACTAGCTCACAGAGCTGGAGGCTAGCGGTCTGAGGAAAGCCAGACCACACTTCCTTGGAGAACTGGAGAGCAAGCCTAATTAATGTACCTCTGCATAGTATGTGTGCTTGCCGGTGGGCTCTAGTTCCAAAGTTGTCTTCTTCTTTTCCCCTTCCTTCTCTTTTTTCTTTTTTCTTTTTTTGGTTTGGTTGGTTTGGTTTGGTTTTTCTCTGTGTAGCCTTGTCCTGGACTCACTTTGTAGACCAGGCTGGCCTCGAGCTCACAGAGATCCACCTGCCTCTGCTTCGAGTGCTGGGACTACAGCACGCCCGACTTCCTTTTTATATGTGTGTGTGTGTGTGTGTGTGTGTGTGTGTGTGTGTGTGTGTGTTTTGAGATAGGGTCTCAATATGTAACTCTAGCCATCCCTGATATATATTTGATTTACATGTGTGTATATGCATGACTGCATTAGTTTATGTATACCATATGCATATAAGTCCCCAAGGAGGTCAGAGGGCATCAGATCCCCTGCCTGGAGTTACAAGCAGTTGTGAGTCACCTGGTTTGGGTTCTGGATCCTAAGTCCAGGTCATACTCTTTTTATTTATTTTATTTATTTATTTATTTATTTATTTTGAGACAGGGTTTCCCTGTGTAGCCTTGGCTGTCCTGGACTCGCTTTGTAGACCAGGCTGGCCTCGAACTCACAACGATCCACCTGCTTCTGCCTCCCGAGTGCTGGGATTAAAGGCGTGCGCCACCACGCCCGGCTCTATTTATTTATTTTTGAGACAAGGTCTCTTGTAGCTCAGTATAATTCTCAACTGGCTATATAGTCAAGGTTGACCTTGAACTTCTGATCTTCCTCCCTGTGCCTCTGGAATGCCCAAATTGCAGGCATGCAACCAACCCACCCAGTTTTGGCAATGCTACAGGTCAGACACAGAGCTTTGAGTGGGCTAGGCAAACACTCTACCAAATGAACCACACTCCCATCCCTACTTGATTTTTCCAAAGAACAAATGGGAGTTCTGTTTCTGTTTAAATGGTTCTATTGGGACTGGAGAGATGGCTCAGAGGTTAAGAGCATTGGCTGCTCCTCCAGACGTCCTGAGTTCAATTCCCAGCAACCACATGGTGGCTCACAACCAACTGTAATGTGATGATTCCTTCTTTTGGTGTTCATGAAAACAGAGCACTCATATACATAAAATAAATAAATAAATCTTTTTAAAAAAATGGTTCTTCCAGGCGTGGTGGTGCACGCCTTTGATCCCAGCACTTGGGAGGCAGAGGCAGGTGGATAATTGTGAGTTCGAGGTCAGCCTGGTCTACAAAAGCAAGTACAGGATAGCCAGAACTGTTACACAAAGAAACCCTGTCTCAAAAATCCAAAAAAAAAAAAAAAAAAAAAAAAGCAAAATCTTCCTTAGCTACATACTGAGTTCCAAACCAGCTTGTATCACAGGAGACCCTCACTTAAAAATAAAAGAATGAAACCAAGGAACTTTAGAACTTAAGACAATTTTTAGCATAAGAGAGTTCACTAAAGTACATAATGACTAAAAAAGAAATCTACAGACAGGTATATTATTTTGAAATTCCAGCATACCAGCTATAAAGAGAAATGTCTATAAAAAGTTACAGGGTAGAAAATAGGTCACATACAAAGCATCAAGAACCAGAACGGAGCCGGGCGGTGGTGGCGCACGTCTTTAGTCCCAGCACTCGGGAGGCAGAGGCAGGTGGATCTCTGTGAGTTCGAGGCCAGCCTGGTCTACAAAGTGGGTCCAGGACAGCCAAGGCTACACAGGGAAACCCTGTCTCAAAAAACAAAACAACAAGAAGAACAACAAAAGAGCCAGAATGGACATAAAGGAGTGGTTCTTGATAAGAATTATGTTAACCCAGAATTCTATATCCCAGTAACTATTGATCAAATGTGAGAATAGCATCTAACTGATGAGACTCTGGCATATCCTAACTTGAATTACAGAGGTTGGAAAATGGAGAGGAAGAAAGGTTGCAAAGTCCACAATCTAACAACCCTGAAATAAAAAAAAAAATTAAAAAAAAAAACAAACAAGTAAACATTTTGGAAGCTGGAGGGATGGCTCAGTGGTTAGAGCACCGCTGCTCCTTCCAAGGACCTGGGTTTCACTCTCAGCATCCACGTGGTGCCTTACATCCATCCATAACTCCTGCTCCAGGGAACCAATGTCCTCTACTAACCTTGTAGGGATTAGGTAGGCACATGAGTCAGACACATGTAGACAAGTTATATATACAAAACAAGTAATTCTGTAAAAGTACTAAAGAAAGATTTCACATTCTCAAATGTGTGTTAAAATCGGAACTGACATTCCATCATGACACCCCCCCCCCCACGGTGCGAACCACAACCCTGCTCACAACCCAGCCAGTCCAGAATCAGTTGCTTCTCAGGAACTATACTCCTGTCCCAAGCCATGCCCTGCGCAGCGCAGTCTCTCCTCTCCGATACAGCGGTGTAGCGGCGATACACACAGGTTTTCATTATGAGCTGCTTTTGGTTCTGACCCAGCAGGTGTGTTTTGAACTGCTCACCTGGCCCTGCTGTGGGCACCTGTGGGGTGGTTTCCCAGGGGCTGCTCCTACCGCCAAGTCTCTGCAATGGCAAACAAAAGAGGAAACCGTTGCCCTTTGACTCCAGGAAGCCGTCAGTCTCGAGAGCTTCGTCTTAGTGTCCAGAACAAACCCCCCCAACTCGCGTACTTGCCTGTGTGTAGCACAGCGCTCATGTGGAAGTCTAAGGACAAGTTGGGGGGACCCGTTCTCTTCTACTCTGTGGGTTTTGGGGATCGAACTCAGGTTGGAAGTCTCGGCAGAAAGCCCCTGTACCCTCCGAATCATCTTGCCAGCCCTGTAGTAGCTTTTAAAAGATGTAGTGAAAGAAAAGATAGAGTCCTCTAAGAAAGGTGATATGAAAGGAAAAAAAAAAATCATTTGTGATACGCTTGATGAAGGAAATAAAAAGAGATATTTTAACGCTTGTGAGTTTTGCTACATGATGCTGAAAACAGCTAGTTTTTCTGTTAAGTGAATTTCACGTCAGTATATTACCAATAGTCGGAGTCAGGGTTAGGTGGTCTCTTTCTTCTTAGAGGAGTTGAAATAAAAATTCACACAAATTTGCAAAACTCAGAAGGAAACTATTCAAAGCAAAGCAACTGGGCTTGGTGGCGCAAGACTTCTTTTCCCGTGAGGGCCAGTGGCAGGCAGATCTCTGTGTATGAGAGACCAGCTATGTGAGGAGATCCTGTTCCAGAGAGAGAGAGAGAGAGAAAGAGAGAAGAGAGAAAGAGACAGAGAGAGAAAGAGACAGAGAGACAGAGAGACGCAACAGAAAAAGACTTCTTTTCCCGTGAGGGCCAGTGGCAGGCAGATCTCTGTGTGTAAGAGACCAGCTATGTGAGGAGATCCTGTCCCAGAGAGAGAGAGAGAGAGAGAGAGAGAGAGACAGAGACAGAGACAGAGACAGAGACAGAGAGACAGAGAGACACAACAGAAAAGATCAGAATACACTTCAAGGGAGCAGCGGGCCACATGAGTAAAGATGTTCAGAGGCCTTGGTTCATGCCTTCCTTTTATAGGAGTCAGGAGAAGGAGGAAGTTAGTTACTAAGGGGCACAGGGAGGGTGGTTCTCTGTTTTGATTAGTAGATTCAGTTATATAATCATTTTTCTGCTGCACTTGTCCCTTCCCACGAAGTATTTTATTTTAATCATATGCATGCTCAACTATGTATAGGCATAAGGTGCTAAATAGGGGATTCTCCCTAAAAGTTTACTTGAGGTCAAAATCAGCTTAGGCCAGGCTGGCTTTTCCCTTTTTCCTACTGGGTACAGTCATCATAGGCTACACTGTGAGTTTGAAGCCAGTTTAGGCTACATGAGGCGTTTTAAGAAAACAAAAGAAGGGGTGGGAGATAGCTTAGTAAAATGCTAAGCATCAGGACTCAAGTCTAATCCTTAGGATCTATGTTAAAAAATGCACGGTGGTGCTCACTTGTAATCCCAGACCCAGGAAGGCACCGAGAACTGGTCCCTGGGACTCACCAGCCAGCCAGGCTAGCTACCTTGGCAAGTCCCAAACCAGTGAAAGGCTTTGTCTCAAAAATAATGATGAGTGGCTGAGTGGCACCAGAGGAATGACACTTCACACACACACACACACACACACACACACACACACACACACACCACACCACACACACACACCACACCACACACACACACCACACCACACACACACACACACACACACACACACACACAAACACACACCATTTAAACAAAAAAGGAAATTAGAGCTCTCATAAATCGTCAACAGGACAGTGGTGGGGACCAAGGAAAACTGTCAACAAACTCAACATGGAACAGTCATATGAGCCAGCAGCAATTTCATCTCTAGCTATACATCCAGAAGAACTGAAAAATGTATGATCACATGCAAAGCTGTGTATGAATGCTCATAATGGCATCACAGCCAAAATGTGTACAGCTCAAGTATTAACCAACCAATGGATAAATAAAATGTGGTAGTATAAGGCTGGCAAGATTGCTCAGCGGGTTAAGCTACCGGTCACCAAGGCTGGTGACCCGAGTTGGATCCCTGGACCCCATCTAGTGGAAGGAGAGAAACCTAGTCCTTCAAGTTGTCCTTCGACCTGCACGTGTGTGCTATGGCATAGATCCAAATCACCCCAAAATAAATGAGTGTGGTTAAATAAACCCCCACGTCGCATGTGGCTGCCTGCAGGGGCCATAAGAGGGTGTTGGATGCATGCCCCGGAGCTGAAGTTATAGGTTGCCGGGAGCCATCCAACACGGATGCTGGGAACTGAAGTCCTGGTCCTCTGGAAAAGCAGCAAGTACTTTTAGTTGCTGCAGCATCTCTCCAACTGCTGAAACCAAGTTTTAAATGTAGTATATCCATGCACTAGAATACCACTATAAAAAGCAATGAGGTGGGGCTGGAGAGATGGCTCAGAGGTTAAGAGCACTGACTGCTCATCCAGAGGTCCTGAGTTCAATTCCCAGCAACCACATGGTGGCTCACAATCATCTGTAATGTGATCTGATGCCCTCTTCTTGCCTGCAGGTGTACATGCAGACAGAACATTGTATACATAATCATAAATAAATAAATCTTTAAAAAAATAAAATAAAAAGCAGTGAGGTACTGATAAATGCTACAACATATATGAACCTTGAACATCAGATATAAAAGGCCACATGGTCTATGATTTCTTTTATATGAAATGCCCAGAATATGAAGATCTATAGAGACAGAAGGCAGATTCATGGTTTCCAGGGGCCATGTGGAGGAATGCACAGTAACTGTGAAGCTTCCTTTTGGGGTGATAAGAACATTCTGGTAAAAAAAAAAATCTATTAAAAACATTCTGGAGTTCTACAGTAGAGAAGACTACATCTCATGAGTATACAAAAGGCTACTGAATTGTAACTTTTTTTATTTGTTTGTTTGTTTTTCAAAACAAGATTTCTCTGTGTAGCCCTGGCTGTCCTGGAACTCCCTCTGTAGACCAGGCTGGCCTAGAACTCAGAGATCCACCTGTCTCTGCCTCCTGAGTGCTGGGATTAAAGGTATGTGCCACCACCTAGTTTAAATTGTAACTTTTTATTTGGTTGTTTGTTTGGTTTTTCCAGACAGGGTTTCCTCTGTGTAACAGCTCTGGCTGTCCTGGAACTCTCTATGTAGACCAGGATGGCCTTGAACTCACAGAAATCCACCTGCCTCTGTCTCCTAAGTGCTGGGATTAAAGGCGTGTGCCACCATGCCTGGCTTCTAAATTGTAACTTTTAAGATAGCAAATTTTAGCAGAGTGTGGTGGTGCACACCTTTAGTTCCAGTACTCGGGTAACTTTTAGCTAGGCATGGTGGCACACACCCTTAGTCCCAGCAGCCAGAGACAGAGGCAGATAGACCCTGATCTACATAATGAGTTCCAGGACAGCCAGAGCAACATAGTGAGACCCTGTCTCAAAACAAAAACAAACAAACAAAAAGAATAGTAAAATTTACAGTGTAAGAGTTTTATTTTAGCCAGGTGTGGTGGCACATACCTTTAATCCCAGCACTCAGGAGGCAGAGACAGGTGGATCTCTGAGTTCTAGGCCAGCCTGGTCTACAGAGGGAGTTCCAGGATAGCCAGGGCTACACAGAGAATCCTTGTCTAGAAAAACCAAACCAAACCAACCCCTGCCCCCCACCAAAAGAGTTTCATCTTGGGGCCAGAGAGATGGCTAAAGCTTGCTATCAAGCCTGATGACTTGAGTTGGATTTCTGAAGCCCACAAGATGAAAGGACAGAATTGACTTCCTCAAGGTCTCCTCTGACTTCCACACTTGAGCATGGCACATGTACACACACACACACACACACACACACACACACACACACACACACTCACACAAACTTTCTCTCTCCCCCCTCTCTCTGTCTTTCCATATATATATATATACAAATTTTAAAATAAATTATATCTAACTTAAGAAATTGGAAAAGAGCTGGGTGTGGTGGTGCACGTGTTTAATCCCAGCACTTGGGGGAGGCAGAGGCTGTCAGATCTCTGTGAGTTCCAGGCTAGCCTGGTCTACATAGAGAGTTCCAGGACAGCCAAGGCTACACAGAGAAACCCTGCTTGGCGGGTGGGGAGGGGGGGTGGAAAGAAAAAGGAAAAATAAAATAATTTGGAAAAGAACAAGGCTGCTGTGGATTAGAAGCAGGTGGCACGGGCTGGAGGGATGGCTCAGTGGTTAAGGGCACAGCCTGCTCTTCCAAAGGTCCTGAGTTCAATTCCTAGGAACCACATGGTGGCTCACAAACCATCTATAATGCGATCTGGTGCCCTCTTCTGGAGTGCAGGCATACATGCAGGCAGAGCACTGTGTACGTAATAAATAAATAAATAACTCTTTAAATAAAGAAAGAAGCAGGTGACACAGCACTCCATTCAGGTGGCTCTTGGGCGGGGCGGGGGGGGGGGGGGGGGGGGGTTAGAGGTTGTTTGTTTTTTTGTGTGTGTGTTTGTGGTGGGGTGGTAAGAGACATGGGGGCGGGGGGGGGGGGGGGGGGGGGGGGGGGGGGAGGGGCAGTTTTTTCGACTCACACGTCCTGATCACAGTTGGTCATTGAGGAAGTCAGGGCAGGAATTCAAGCAGGGGCAGAGAGGGAGGCAGGCAGGCAGCGCCGTGAAGGAGGGCTGCTTTCTGGCTTGGTCTCCATGGCCCTTCTCATTCGGCTCTCTTTTTTTTTTTTTTTTTTTTTTTTTTAAAGATTTATTTATTATTCATACAGTATTCTGCCCACAAGTGTGCCTGCCCACCACAAGAAGACACCAGATCTCATTACAGGTGGTTGTGAGCCACCACATGGTTGCTGGGAATTGAACTCAGGACCTTCGGAAGAGCAGACAGTGCTCTTAACCTCTGAGCCATCTCTCCAGCCCCTTGGTTCTCTTATACAATCCAGGAGCACCTGCCTGTTGGGAGCACTGCCCACAGTGGCCTGGTCCTTCCACATCGATCAAGAAAATGCCCGCCTGACACTCCCACAGGCCAGTCTGATAGGGACATTTTCTCAACTGAGGTTCCCTCTTCCCAAGTGACTCTGTGCATCAGATTGACAAAAAGCACAAGATGGGTATCTGCCCCCATCAGTTGGAATGGGTCCTCTTCAATTTTGTTGTTTGTTTGAAAGGTGGACATGACGGTACATGTCTTATAAAGCTAGCATTCCGGAAGCTGAGGCTAGGCCAGCCTGGGCTATGGAGAAAGACCTTGTCTCAAAAAAGCCAATTAAAGAACTTTGTGTTTTTTTTAAGATTTCATTTATTTATTTTATGTATATGAGTGCTGTACACCTTCATGCCAGAAGAGGGCATTAGATCACATTACAGATGGTTGTGAACCACCATGTGGTTGCCAGGAGTTGAACTCAGGACCTCTGGAAGATCAGACAGTGCTCTTAACCGCTGAGCCATCTCTCTAGCCCCTAAACTAAAGAATTTTGTTTGAGCTGAGACGTTCCCTAGCTAAAGAGCAAGACTGCCTACTGGTCAACAGCAAAGAAGTCCCTTCTCAATGTGCAAGCAATGGGCTTTCAGAAAAGGGGTAGGCAGGGATGCTGTGCAGTCAGGGTACCAACAGATAAGAAGCAGAGAAAAGCGTCGAGTGTCACAAGCAGATTGGTGACTGGTGTCCTACCTTTGAGCTCTCCTCGCTCGACTTAGCCTGCCTCTGGGATAGCACCGACAAGTTTAAGTGGTTCGTTTCCTTTTGTCAACCTTAACTGAGCACGTTCTGTGTCCCCGGCTCTCTCCTCCAGATGAGTGAGCCAAGCACTTCTCTGTGAGTGGCTCAGGTACAAGAGTGGAAACATGTTTAGTCCCCGAGAGCTCTCCTCTCTTCCACTGAGCTGCGATCTTGAGCTCTCAAGGGACAACCCCAGTAGGACAACAGAGAGATACCGCATTAACAGTTTTAGCTGGAGAACGACAAGGAATAAGGAGAGCTAGCAACAATGAGGCATTTGCTCACTCTGTTCCAGACACACAAGCACACACACCGGATGTGTAGGACTCAGCCGCCTCTTTGAGGTGACCTTGAGCAGATGAGGGGAAGCGCCCCAAGGTACTTAGAGTTAGTAAGTTATAGGATGAGAATTGAAGCCCAGACCCATCTCGTTAACAACAACAACAACAACAGCAGCAGCAACAGCAACAACAAAACCAAAACTGCACCCAGAGAAGCTGGCACTTTGCCCCAAGAGTCTCATCTAGACTCTGACTCCAATGTTTCATGGTGTCCTGCTTCTACCATTCACACATTCACTTGCTTACTCATTCATTTCATAAAGTCTGTCCCCTAAGGCATTTGATACACAGTAGGTTGTTAGGGAACAGAGACACAAATCTCAATACCTGAATAAAGCCTAGGAAAGACCTTCCCTCAATAATTTATAGAGCATGCTGGGCATGGTGGCACACGCGTTTAATCCCAGCACTCGGAAGGCAGAGGCAGGCGGATCGCTGTGAGTTTGAAGCCAGCCTGGTCTACAAAGAGAGTTCCAGGACAGCCAAGGCTGTCTAAAAAAACAAAAACAACAAGAATTTATAGGGCAGTGGGGAGCCAGGCTTGCGTTGAGATATAGCAAGGAGATGAGCTAATTGCATCATCAATGGAGGCCCTAGAGAGGTGGCCGAGGGACAAGAAGATTTAACCGTAAAAACAATAATTCAGTATGGACAAATAGAGGCAAGTTCTCTACCCATCTCCTTTCTGGAAGTGTGTGGGGTATTGGCAGAGAGCTATGAAGGGGAAGTGGTATTGAGGGCATGGCTTTTTAGCCGCAGCAGGAAGCAGAGCGGTAGGGCTTCCTGAACAGAGACACAGGACAGTTTCTTGACTTCAGAACCCTTAATAGAAGGGTTATTAGGAAGAGGGTAAAGGGTGTCTCAGAGGGACTGAGTGTGAGAACGGGACAGAGATAATCAAATAGCCAACAATGAGAGGGTTGGACTATTTGAGACAGTGCAACGATGATGGCTTGATTGGAACTTCACATTTCACGCTCCCGTTTCTAAGCTATGGTAAACAGCCTATAGTCAGAGTGACTAAAGAATGAAAAGAAACTTTATTAGCAAGCAGGGCTGGGAAAGTCAGCCTCAAACCAGGCCACTTGAGCCAACAGCATTGCTTAATTAGTTTTGTTTTGAGACAGAGTCATATATAGCTCAGGCTAGCCTTTAATTCACTATGTAGGTGAGGATTACTTTGAACCTCTGTTCAATCCTCCTGTTTCTGCCTCCTAAGTGCTAGGACTCCAGGCATAAGCTACTATGTTTATGCAGTGCTGGGGGATTGAACCCAGGTCTTTGTGCATGCTAGACAAGGTCTCTACCAATTAAGCTATATCCCCAGCTCCACTAACATTGGTTTTGTTTTTGTTTTTTCCCAAGACAAGGTTTCTCTGTGTAGCCTTGGCTGTCCTGGACTTGCTTTGTAAACCAGGCTGGCCTTGAACTCACAAAGATCCACCTGCCTCTGCCTCCCCAGTACCGGGATTAAAGGTGTGGCCACCATGCCCGGCTCTCCGCCAGCACTGTTTAAATTGCATAAGGATATACTGTGAGGCAGAGAAGACAGGTTGGCCACCAGGTTTTAGAACTTAAGCCCAAGTCTGGCGTGGGAGCTAATGCCTGTAATCCCAGCACTTGGGAGGTAGAGGATCTCTGTGTGTTTGAGGCCAGCCTGGTCTACAAAGCAAGTCTAGGATAGCCACTACTACATAGAGAAGCCCTGTCTCTAAAAACCAAAACCAAAAACAAACATACAACAAATTTGAGCCCATGTTTTTAAATTATTGAGAGATGACTCAACCATTAAGAGCATGGACCTCTCTTGCAAAAGACCAAGGTTCGGTTCAGTTCCCAGCACCTATAATCAGCAGTTCGTAACCACCCTTAACCCTAGCTCCACAAGACCAGAGGTACTCCTGTGGCCTCCTTGCACACTATTCATGTGCATATCTCCATAATTTAAAAAAAAAAAATCTTCGCCGGGTGGTGGGGGCACATGCCTTTAATCCTAGCACTTGGGAGGCAAAGGCAGGCAGATGTCTGTGAGTTCGAGACCAGCCTGGTCTACAAAGTGAGTCCAAGACAGCTGGGGCTACACAGAGAAACCGTGTCTCAAAAAAAAAAAAAAACCAAACATTTTAAAGATTTTTAAAAACCAGCATAACTTGAGCTTTATACTGGGCATGGTGCCACATGGCTGTAACCTCAGTATTTGAGAATTGGAGATAGAACAATCTGTAACACAGCATGTTCTAGACCAGCCTGGGGGACACAGGAGAACTTGTCGCAAAACACAATAACCAAATCCAGACCAAATCCAAATGCTTTGACTTTCTAGCTGGTGGGTTTTCTTTTTCTTTTAGTTATATACATGGTTTTTTTTTCTTATTTTTCTGTGTGTGTGTGTGTGTGTGTGTGTGTGTGTGTGTGTGTGTCTGTGTGTTTGAGACAGGGTTTCTCTGTGTAGCTTTGGCTGTCTGGACTCACTTTGTAGACCAGGTTGGCCTCGAACTCACAGTGATCCGCCTGCCTCTGCCTCCTGAGTGCTGGGATTAAAGGCATGCGCTCCTGCAGTCTGCCTGTCTTTGCCGCCTCAATGTTGGGTGTGGGCCATCATGCTTGGCTTCCTACTGCTGCTTCTTTTTAACTTGGACTGCACTCAGGTCCTCAGGCTTGGAAAGCATGGCTTTACCTGACTGGGCTAATCTCCCCAGCCCGCGTTTACTTTGTGAATCCTTACTCCTCTAATTTTCTGACCCCATTGGTATTATTTAAGTTAATATATGACTTGTTGTTTTATTTTTGGAGCTAGGGTCTCTCTTTGTTTTCCGTTTTTTGTTTTTTGTTTTCAATCCAAAGACAGGGTCTCACTATGTAGTTCTGGTTGTCCTGGAATTCACTATGTGGAACAGATTGGCTTTGAACTCACAAAGATCTACCTGCCTCTGCCTCCTAAGTGAAGGAATTAAAGGCTACACCAGGCTGGAGACAGGGTCTCTCTCCTTTCTCTTTTTCTTTTGGCTTTTATTTGTTTGTTTGTTTGTTTCAGGCTGGCCTTGAACTCACAGAGATCTACCTGTCTCTGCCTCCTGAGTGCTGGCGTTAAAGGCCTGCACTGCCACAGCCTGATTGTGACAGGGTCTCTTAAACCCTAGCCTAGCCTTGACTTCTCTGGTAGCAGAGGTTGGCCTTGAGCTCTCTCCATCTTCCTGCCTTCATCTCCCACCATTCAGGACTTGGCTTTGTTTCTTAAAATAACGTAAAGAATGTATTTGTTTATTTAATGTATGTATTGATTTATATGCGGCTACCCAAGGCACTCATGTGGAAGTCAGAGGACGGCTTTCAGGAGTTAGTTATCTCCTTCCCCTATACAGCATCACATTCAGCTTGTCATGTTATAACGTCCCTTTACCCACTGAGCCATCTTCCTTATAAGAAAAAGATGTTGGGGGCTGTGGAGATTGCTTAGTAGTGAAAGGCACTTGCTACTCTTGCAGAGGACCAGGTTCAATTCCCAGCCACTGAATAGTTTACACTATCTGTAACCTCAGCTCAAGGGGATCCAATGTGGTCCCATGACCTCCACAGGCACCAGGCACAAATACATACATGCAGGCAAAAAGCACTCATACATATAAAATAGTAATAAAAAATTTTAAACAAAAGGAGCAATGTGAATAGAAGATACAAAGGGAAGAATGTGAGATACCACAGGAAGACAGACATGGACAACCGAAGGAGAAAGATCTCAGAACTCCCTCCACAACTACTATGTCTTTTGTTTGTTTGTTTGTGTTTTGAGACAGAGTCTCTCTGTGTAGACCCTGGCTGTCCTGGACGACTCGCTTTGTAGACCAGGCTGGCCTCAAACTCACAGCGATCTACCTGCCTCTGCCTCCCGAGTGCTGGGATTAAAGGAGTGTGCCACCACGCCCGGCCCAACCGTGACTTGCTCTTCTTAGACTGTCGGTCTGCAGAACTGAAAGAGAATGCATTTCCATTGTATTAAGCTACACAGTCTGTGCCACTCAATGGCGGCTCCAGCCATTGAAGGAAGGTGTTGTGCCTTTTAAGTAGTAGACTGCTGCAGCCCCGTTCAGTTGACTAGACACCCTATGGTCCTATCCTAACTGGAAACCTTAAGGACACTGGACCTGCTGGGGGTTACACGTTGCCTTGGTGACATGTTGGGTCTCAGCCTTGAGACCCAGAACAGAACCTGCTTTCCCTTCTCAGGGAAGGAAGGTGACTGGATGTGTGGTGTTAGGTGAAGGGACGAACTGAAGGACCGCTGTCCATGAGGTGTCCGGGAGCGAGAGAGAAGAGGTCGTCTGTGGTGCAGGGAAGGTTCCTGAGGTGAGTCTCAGGACGCAGTGGAGGACTACTACTGCCTGTGGGTCAGCAAGGACTGGAATCCAGCTCTGCGGAGAACCGGCGGAGCGACCCAGCGACCGGCGGGCGGGCGGGCGAGCGGGATGGCGCGTGCCCGCGCGCGCGCGCCTGACGCGGCCTTTGGGTTCGGCCCTCAGGGCGCGCGCCCGCCCCTGCCGAGCCCCGCCCCCTCCCCCTCGGACCGCTCGCCGGACCCTGCGCGCGCGGGGCCGCGCACGCCCCCCTTAGCTGGCCGAGACCCCGGACCGCGCGCGCCCGGCACCCCCTCCCCGCCCGACGGGCGCGCGCCGCTCCCGCTCCCGCTCCAGCTGGCGGCGGCGGCGGCTGCGGTAGCGGGGATTGTTTTTGTTGTCGCTGAGACCGGAAGAGCCTTGAGAGAGCCGGGTCCCTATCCCCGGGCCGGGCGCCGCCGCCGCTCCCTGCCCAGCGTCCGCGTCTTCGCGGCGCCGCTTCAGCGCCAATATTCCGGAGAGCAAGCGTTACGCGGCGGCGGCGGGGCCCGGAGCGGGAGGCGCCGGGGACCGGGGCGAAGCGACCCCCGCCGCCGCCATGGAGGCGCTGGGACCCGGTGAGGAGCGCGCTCGGGCCAGGGCCGGACCCGGGGCTCGAGAGGGCGGACGGGCAGGTGGAAGGGATTGTCGCTGTCCCTCTGCCGCTTGTGCGGACCCGGATGCGGGCTGCCAGGCCCGGGGGAAGGAAGGAACCCCGTGTCCTCGTCCCCAGGGGGGCGGGGACCGCACCCCAGCTGAAGACTCTTGGTCTATTCTGGAGCCGTCACAAGGAGATCTAAGGGAGGGAGGGCTCAGGAGGTGACCGGTGCCCCGGGGATAGGGCAGACCCTCCCTCAGATCTCTGTCCACGGTCACCGCGAGGCTAACTCGGGGGCTCAAATGGGACGGTGTGTCTGGTTGCGCGCGGAGGCCTGGCTAAACCTGGACGGCCTCCCTCCCACCTTCTGCCCAGAGGTTTTCTAGTTTTGGGGCTGAATTACTGTTCTGTTTTGTTTTGTTTCTTGCTCTGGCAACTGGTTCCTCAGATGAGGAAGAGAGACCTACACATCCTCATCCCCCAAAGCTAAAGGGGAATATGTCCATTTTTTCCCCAAGGCTCTGAAGTTGGGTATCTGTCAGTTAGTTGGTCCCCAGAATGCTGTGGACTAGCCCTTGTGTAATGACAAGCTTGTACTCCCCAACACAAGCATCAGTGGCCTGCGTACTCTTTTAATTGGGTTATGAGTGATTGTGAGGATCAAACGAGGAAGTGTTTTTCAAACCGTGATTCGATGCTGCTATGGGTGGCCCCTGGTTATCTCCCTCTCTGCCCCAGCCCAAGGATGCATTCCGAACTTTCATGAACGCTCTGTGATTGGATCCTGACGCTCCAGTCTCAAGCCCCAACAGGTTGTTAATGGCATGGCTAAGTAGGGCAAGGTTTAGGGGCAGTGATGGAATTGATTTTCATATTCAAATCTTGTCTACGTAGTAGACTTGGTTGAATGTTTTTAAGTACGTAGAAAATTAGGTTTATTGTTTGGATTTGGAAATTTTGCAGGTTTGTTTGCTTGGAACATGTTTTCATAACCGAGTGATTTAACACTATCTTCATTTGCTGCTTAAAGTTGTTTTTTGATTTTAAAGGCCTTCATGATCAAACTTCATAGGCCTTTAAGAAATAAATTGGCTTAGCTGGGCATGGTGACATATGCTTATAATCCTAACAGTTGGGAGATGGAGGCAGGAACATCCAGAGTTCAAGGCCAGCCTCAGTTACAAGTGAGTTTGAGGTCAGCCTGGCTTCTTGAGACCCTGACTATAAACAAACAGGTTTGAGCTTGCTGTGGTGGTGCATACTTATAATATCTTAGCATTTGGGAGGCTGAGAAAAAGAATAGCAAGAGTTGGAAGGTAGTCTATGCAGTCTTGTGCTACATATGCTCTGTCCGAAAGAAAAAGCCACATTGGTTTGTTATGTATTATCAAATATATTTTTATATATTTGATAAACCTCAGCTTATTTATTATGCTGTTACTTCAGATATGATCCCATAGATAAAAGGATGCTTATGGCTTTAGGACTATACCAAACTTCCACTCAAATCTAATACAGTACTTTCCTACTTGATTACCCGCACCCTCTTACTTCCCCACTTTGAAGTTTCTTTTTTCTTTTTCTTTCTTTTTGGTTTTTCGGAGACAAGGTTTCTCTGTGTATTCTCTGTGTAGCATTGGCTGTCCTGGACTCACTTTGTAGACTAGATTGGCCTCGAACTCACAGTGATCCACCTGCCTCCCACCCCACCCCCCACCCCCACGAGTGCTGGGGTGCGCCACCACACCCTGCCCCACTTTGAAGTTTAATTTCCTCTTCTATAAACGAAGGCTAATGTGCTGTAAGACTGATATGAGAATGAAATGAGACAGTTGTGAGTCTTGTCGTGATTAGTACAGATGTCCAACAAAAGTTTCTTCTCTCCCCTCCCATGAGTAACTCACAAGTGAAGCAACTGTTGCAATTAATAGCGGATATGGAAAGAGACTATGTAACTATGTGTGCACGGGCCGGTTCATGAAAAGAATCAACATGGCTACCTAAGGAGCTGCCCAGGAAACCAGCTGCTACCCTGTTTGGTTGGATTTTGCTTTTTTGCAAGTTTGAGGACTTAACCGTTTACTTAGAATTGCTCAATTTGTAGAAAATGAATATTCGTTAATCTTATTTACAAGACACCAGTGATTAAGCCAACATTTTACATAAGTCCTCGCTGTTGAGTAACGTTTTCCTGTGTGCCGTATAGTGGATTCTTGTTTCAGTGTCTGACTATCTTGGAAACATGGAAAATAACAAGTAATAACAAGTGCTCTCTGGGCATGGGCTCTGCACAAAGGGAGCCCATGGGTCTTGTGGAGTGTTGCTTCCGGGCTGTTTTAGAACTTAAGAAGCACGTTTACTTCCATTAGAGCACGCCTAGATCTGGTGTGTCGGGTCTTCTGCACTTGAGCAATATCTGGAGGCTTCTTAGTTCTGCTTACATCTCTGTCATTACCCAGGTTCATCTTCTGTCGGGAGCTTAGAAAATTAGATGACCTTTATCATTCATTTTTCTTATAGTGATTATAATCTTAATTTTTGCATGTTTTTTTTTTTTTTTTTTTTTTTGTAGTTGTTTGTTTTTGCAATGCTTGGGATGGGGCTCAAGGCCCCGTGAATAATCGGCAAGTGCCCTACCACTGATATGCAGCCCACCCTCCCGCCAGCCCTTTGTAGCAGTAGTATTATACTTTGTAAAATGCTTCCCTATGGGCCGGAGAAATGACTCCGTGGTTAAGAGTTGCTCTACCAGCATCAATTCTCAGCTTGTACGTGGTGGCCTACAATTGTAACTTCAGTCCCAAGCGGCCCAACACTCTCCTCTTCTGGCCTCTGTTGGCACTGCATGTATGTGGTACACAGACATATATGGAAGAAAAAAACACCCACACACATAAAAATAAACATTTTTGATTCATAACGATGAGCTTATTTGAGCCAGACCAGGTGGTTTATCACCATAACCCCAGCACTTGGAAGGCTGAAGCAGAGGTTACTGAGTAAGACCCTATCAAAACAAAACAACAACAGTAAACCTCACGATCCAGTCATTTCACAAACCCACCCACCAAATAACCAACCAAACAAGCAAAGCCTGTTAGCTCGTTTAATCCTCTGGGAAGTAGACAGTGCAGGTGTCTATTCTTATTTTACCTAATGAAAAAATGAGGTTCAAAGAGTATAAATGACTTCATCAAGACTCAAAACTTAAAAAAAAAAAAAAAAAAAAAAAAAAAAAAGATTCAAAGCTCCAATGGGAAATGAGGACCAAAGTGTGGAGTGTCTTATTCTCACTCTAACAGCTTTTTAATTTAAGGATGACCTCATCCATTCTGAGTTAAATCGTGAATGTTTTGTTTCCAGAAAATGTAATTTTGTTTTTGTTTTTGTTTGTGTTTTTCGAGATAGGGTTTCTCTGTGTAGCCTTGGCTGTCCTGAACTCACTTTGTAGACCAGGCTGGTCTTGAACTCACAGCGATCCACCTGTCTCTGCTCCCAAGTGCTGGGATTAAAAGTGTGTGCCACCACACCTGGCAGAAAATGTAATTTTTTGACTGTCAAGTTGTAGGGAAGCCACCTAGATAAAGGCAGGAATGTCTGTGAGCATTAACTATACCTCTATGTAGCTGTCATTATAATAGCTAACACTCAATGAACACATGACTGCTACAAAGCACCATGGTAAGCCTTTTATAGGCATCATCTGCAATCCTCACTAGAGGATCATGAAATAGGTGCTATTTTTATCACATAGCCCTGTTTTATAGAAGAGGAAGCCAAGATACAGAGAAGCTATGAAATGGGCCCAATGTTCTACAGTTAGGAAATGGTAACACCAGAACCAAATCCAAACCCAGAGAGTTTGGTTCCTGAGGCCTAGCCACTATAACTTTATTGTTTTATTAAGTAGATATAATTTGCCTAGCTCAAAGAACTTGGCTTTTGGAATGAAGATCTTAGAATATAACTTCTAAATAAATGTAAGCTTACTTAAAGAAGTGGTCACTTGCCTAACTTTTCTCTTGTCACAAAAAGGAAACAAAATATTTCACTCTTTTTTTTTTTTTCTGGGTGCGGTGCAGGGGGTGCTCAGGGTCAGCCCAGGCCACATCTTGTACCTGCAGGGGCATCCTGTATCAATGAGCTATACTCCCAACCTTCTGTTTAATCTCTTTTATTTCAATCCCTTCTCCTATCCGTTTGCCATTAGGTACTTTAGAGAAGTATAGATAACCAAAGACCCATGAATCTAGGGAAGAAATAGGAGGCCTTGATCCAGACACTGTTGAAAAGCAGACTCATAGGCAACTCATTTGATCCAAACTTCCATTTCCAAATTTCTCTTGTAAAGCTTGGATCTTTTTAATTTTATGTTACAATGATTGTTTAAGTGTATATTGTGCACAGCTGATTTATCTGTATGATTTGATTGGCAATTGCCTTATCACACCCAGAATAGATCTCTTTGCATTGCAGTGAAACTTTTCACATGCTGTGTGGTTTTGCTTTGTTGAGGAATAATTGTCACCTTTTTCATATTCAGGTTGAGGTTTCTGTTTTATTTTTTTATCTGTAACCACGGATGCTTTTCTATACCTATTGAATTTATACAACTTACTGGGTGATGAGTTAGGTGATGTGGGGGCCAGAACTGGAATTCTAGTTCTTCTAAGAATTTTCTAGTACAGAAGGTAGAATAATTGGAACAACTTACTCATTTTTAGAATTATGTTTGGTGTACGTGTGTCTGTTGTGTGTGTGCGCCCCCTCACATGCACATGTATATGCAGACTCACAAATCAGTTCTCGCCTTTCACTGTGTGGTCATAGGGATCAAATTCAAGTTTGGTAGCAAAGAGCTTTTACCTGCTGAGCCATCTTGCTGGTCCACAAGTAATGGATGTCCCTACAGGTACAAGATGAGGCCCTGGGCTGATCATTAGCCTCCCTCCCGCCCCAAAGTAGAGTAAAATATTTTACTTTTCATGAAAAGAGAAGTTTGGTGAGTACCCACTTCTTTAACTAAGCTTAGATTTATTTAGAACTTGTATTCTAAAATCTTCATTCCAAAAGCCAATTTTTGGGCTGGAGAGATGGCTCAGAGGTTAAGAGTACTGACTGCTCTTCCAGAGGTCCTGAGTTCAAGTCCCAGTAACCACATGGCGGCTTACAGCCACCCATAATGTGATCTAATGCCCTCTTCTGGCCTGCAGGTGTACAGGCAGAGCATTGTATGCATAATAATAAATAAATCTTCTTTAAAAAAAAAAAAACAAGAAAAAACCAAAAGCCAATTTCTTTGAGTTAGGCAAACTATTTACTTAATAAAACACATAGGGTCTTGAGTATGCAGGGATGAATCTTTTAGTGACTTGTCTCTATTCTCAGTGAAATGTCACTTTAGTAAGCAAACTTGTAACTTTCCATTGTAACCACAACCTACTTCACTCAGTGCCTATTCATAATAGAAAAGATGCTTATTTTTTAGGCCAGTGTCCACTTGATATTCTCATTAGAGAAGATTGGTTAGATAAGTACTTGCAGGCCGGGTCTTTCCCAGTGAAGCTTGGTAGATACTCTGTTTTGAGAGGGGGAATAGGAGCCAAGAGGGAGCAGGAAGAAAGGGAAAGAGGAAGGGCAGAGAGGCAGGAGAAAGGAGAGAAAGAGCTATGGTAAAATGAGCCGAGTAAATGACGAGTTATTCTGTTTATTCACTGCATAACTTTTCAGAGAAATATGATCATATGTTTTGTGGGCCTGGGGAGCTGGCTTAGTGGGCAATGCAAGCACTGGGGCCTGAGTTTGGATTCCAGACACCCATGTACAAAGCATGCAGCAGAGGTTGAAGGGCAGTGCTGTAACAGGCAGCGCTGTGGGGCCCTGTCGGCCACCCAGGCTAGCTGAGTCAATGAGCTCCAGGTTCAGTGAGAGATCTTGTCTCCGAAAGCAAGGGGCAGGGAGCTGGAGAGATGGCTCTGAGGTTAAGAGCACTTGTTACTTTTGTAGAGGACTCAGGCTTGGTTTCCAGTACCTACATGCTGGATTACAACCATCCGTAACTCCAGTTCCGGGGGCCTGATGCCTTCTTCTTCTTCTTCTTCTTTTTTTTTTTTTTTTTTTTGGTTTTCCGAGACAGGGTCTCTCTGTGTATCCTTGGCTGTCCTGGACTCACTTTATAGACCAGGCTGGCCTCGAACTCACAGCGATCCGCCTGCCTCTGCCTCCCGAGTGCTGGGATTAAAGGTGTGCGCCACCACGCCCGGCTTCTGATGCCTTCTTCTGATGTCCACGGGCACCAGGCAGGCATGTGGTATATGTATATACATACATTCAGGCAAACACTCATGCACATAATACAATAAATCTTTAAAAAAGTAAGGTGGAGATTGGTAGATGGGAATATACTTGATATTGACATCTTGGATCAATAACACACACACATGCATACATACGTGTATGCACATGCACACACTATACAAGATATGTAATATATTACAGACATATAATATTAGGAAAAGAGAGACTATACAAGGTGTCCTCAACAAATGAGTCTTTTCTGGTTTTTTTGTTTGTTTGTTTGTTTGTTTGTTTGTTTTTTTCGAGACAGGGTTTCTCTGTGTAGCTTTGTCTGTCCTGGACTCACTTTGTAGACCAGGCTGGCCTTGAACTCACAGCGATCCGCCTGCCTCTGCTTCCCAAGTGCTGGGATTAAAGGCGTGTGCCACCACCCCCCAGCTTGGAGTTTTTCATGTAGCATAGGCTGGCTTCAAATTTGTATCTCTCCTGCCTCATCCTCCTGAGTACTGGGATTATAGGCATGTAACATTGTGAGTCATGACTGGAGGGCTTCTCAGCCTGGGTATTACTGGTCTTTTGAAGGGATGAATCCTGCTCATAGATGTCACTAGCATTCCCACTTGTGACAGGTTACAATGCTTCTAGATATTTGCTTAATGTTCAGGTCAAGAACCACTGATTTAGGGGGCTGGAGTGATGAGTCAGCGGATAAGAGCACGGTCTTCTCTTCAGGGGTCATGAGTTCAATCCCCAGCAACCACGTGGCTCACAACCATCTATACTAGAATCTGATGCCCTCTTCTGGCATGCAGGTGTATATGCAGATGGAGCACTCATACATAAAATAAACCTAAAAAAAAAGAACCACTGATTTAGACTACTGATTTTGAGAGCCGGGGCTCTGATGTTGCGTACACAATGTAGATTAGATACATAACAAGTGAATCAGGGTTTTGTTTTGTTTTTTGTTTTTGGAGACATAGTTTCTCTGTGTAGCCCTGGCTTTCGTCAAACTCCCTCTGTAGACCAGGCTGGCCTTGAGCTCACAGATCTGCCTTCTTCTGCTTTTAAGTGCTGAGATTAAAGGTGTGTACCACCATGGCCTAGATATGAATCAGGTTCCTTTTTTTTAAACTTATTTATTTATTATGTATACAATGCTCTGCTTGCATGTACACCTGCAAGCCAGAAGAGGGCAGCAGATCACATTATAGATGGTTGTGAGCCACCATGTGGTTGCTGGGAGTTGAACTCAGGACCTTTGGAAGAGCAGCCAGTGCTCTTAACCTCTGAGCCATCTCCCCAGCCCAGGAATCAGGTTCTTGTTTGTTTGTTTTTTGTTTTTTTGAGTTTGTTGTTGTTTTTTAAAATTATTTTTAAGCATTTAAAATCATTTATTTGTCTTTGTTTGTTTTTTGCTTGTTTGTTTTTTGAGACAGGGGTTTCTGTGTATCCTTGGCTGTCCTGGACTCACATTGTAGACCAGGCTGGTATCGAACTCATAGAGATCCATCTGCCTCTGCCTCTGCCTCTGCCTTACGAGTGTTGAGATTACAGGCGTGTGCCACCACACCGGCTATTTATTCTGCTTTTATGGTGTTTTGTCTGCCTGAATATTTGTGGAGGGTTCCAGATCTCCAGGAACTGAAGTTACAGACAGTTGTGAGTTGTCATGTGGGTTCTGGGAAATGAACCCAGGTCCTCCTGAAGAGCAGTTAGTGCTCTTAACTGCTGAGCCATTTCTCCAGCCCTTGTTGGTTTTTGTTGTTGTTGTTGTTTGGTTTTTTGAGACAGAGTTTCTCCATGTAATAGCCTTGGTTGTCCTGGAGCTCACTCTGTAGACCAGGCTGGCCTCAAACTCACAGAGAGCCACCTGCCTTTGCCTCCTGAGTGCTGGGATTAAAGGCATGTGTCACCACATCAAGCACTCCCTGATTATTTTAATGCATGCAGTGTGTGTGTGTGTGTGTGTGTGTGTGTGTGTGTGTGTGTGTGTGTGTTCATACCCAATCAGTTCCCTCCTTTGACCATGTGGGTCCTGTGTATCAAAATAAGGCTGTCAGACTTTGGCAGTAGAGTCTTTATTTACTGAGCCATCTCTCCAGTATGTGTTGCTGTTTTGTTTTGTTTTTTAAAAAAGATTTATTTAGTTATTATATATACAATGTTTTGCCTGCATGTGTGCCTGCCTGCCAGAAGAGGACACCAGATCTCATTATGGATGGTTGTGCGCCACCATGTGGTTGCTGGGACTTGAACTCAGGTCCTCTAGAAGAGCAGCCAGTGCTCTTAGCCTCTGAACTATGTCTCCAGCCCTCTATTGCTGTGTTTTGAGACAGAGTTTGAACTCTGCCTTTGAGCTCTTCATTTTCTTCCCTTAGCATCACAGGTGTTAGGATTATAGGTGTATACCACCATGTTACCATGCCTGGCTACATGTTTTTTGTTTGTTTGTTTGTTTGTTTTTGGTTTTTCATAGGGTTTCTCTGTGTAGCCTTGGCTGTCCTGGACTCGCTTTTTAGACCAGGCTGTCCTTGAACTCACAGCAAACTCATATGCTCTGCCTCCCAAGTGCTGGGATTAAAGGTGTGTGCCATCACCACCCAGCGTTATTTTTAAATGTATATAATTTTGGTGTTTTTTCTTTTTGTTTTGTTTTTGAGACAGGGTTATATTGGTGGTCCTGGACTTGCTTTGTAGTCCAGGCTGGCCTCAACTCACAGCAATACACCTGCCTCTGCCTCCGAGTGCTGGGATTAAAGGCATTCACCATCACGCCTGGCCTTTAAATGTATATAATTTTGTAAGCCTGTATATGAGATAAATTCATCATACTGTCTTTCTGTCTAACTTCAATGTTCCTTAAATTGAAAATAATAGCAACATGGTTAACTACCTAGAAATCTAGATAAGTTTAGTATATTCAACACCTCAATTTAAAAAAAGTATGAATGTGAGTGTTTAGTCTGCAAGTTAGTACCACACATGTGCCTGGTGTTCATGAAGGCACGAAGAGGGTATTGGATCCCCTAGAACTGGCGTTACAAACTGTTGTGAGCTCCCATGTAGATGTTGGGAACTGAACTGGAGTCCTCTGGAAAAGCAACCAGTGCTTTTAGCCTCTGAGTCATCTCTCCAGCCTTAGAGAGCCAAGAGTTTTATATCAGAACATGTTCAGCAATGAATAAGATCTCAGTCATTGTAACTGTGCTTACAATGGGGAGACTATTACCAAATAGCACAATGTATGTTTTTCGATCTCTTCAGGACCCCCAGCCAGCCTCTTCCAGCCGCCCCGGCGTCCTGGCCTTGGAACTGTTGGGAAACCCATTCGACTGTTAGCCAATCATTTTCAGGTTCAGATCCCCAAAATAGATGTTTATCACTATGACGTGGATATTAAGCCAGAAAAACGGCCTCGTAGAGTTAACAGGTAAGGGTTAGAAAGAGCTGTCTTCCTATCTAAGTGCCTATGATCCACATGATTTCTTGTGCATCATACTGTCTTCTGAAGTCTTTCAGCAGGTAGGCATTGTGATGCCCTAGTAGTAAGTACATGATAGGATCCTCATTAGTTGTTCTGGCAACTCTGCTGGGTTATCCGTCAATAAATACACACTGTTTGAGAAAGTGATTACGCCTTGGTCATTGCCAAAGGTACCAGAAGTTATAACAATAGATGAAGATGTTAATGTGTGGAAAGTAGATCTATCTGGAGATTTAGATTTTATCACTTTGTACATGAAAGTATAATGATGTAAGAATTGAGTATTGAGAAAAGCTCCAGCAAAGCCGGGCATGGTGGCACACGCCTTTAATCCCAGCACTAGGGAGGCAGAGGCAGGCGGATCACTGTGAGTTCGAGGACAGCCTGGTGTACAAAGCGAGTCCAGGACAGCTAAGGCTACACACAGAGAGACCCTGTCTTGGAAAAAAAAAAAGAAAGAAAAAAGCTCCAGGGGCCTGGAGAGATGGCTCAGCAGTTAAGAGCACTGTCTGCTCTTCCAGAGGTCATGAGTTCAATTCCCAGCAACCATATGAATACAATTCCCAGCACCCAAACTTCTCACTAACTCTATTTTTTAAAAAGATTTATTTATTTATCATATAGTGTTCTGCCTGCATGTACACCTGAACGCCAGAAGAGGGCACTAGATCTCATTATAGATGGCTGTGAGCCACCGTGTATGTGTTGCTGGGAATTGAACTCAGGTCTTTTAGAAGAAGAGACAGCGCTCTTAACCTCTGAGTCATGTCTCCAGCCCGGTTCTCACTAACGTTAGCATGCACAACATTATGGACTCAGATATGTCCATGTCTTGTGTTGTATATTCCAATTTACTTGCCATTCCACTTATTTTAGGACCTGCATAGAATAAGCCAGTGTATCTGCAAGACTGCGTAAGCAGAGCCAGCCATTGACTAAGAGAGATCTCTGTCTAATAGAAGCTAGATCAGTAATCTTTTTGTTTAATTCTAATTTATGTGTGTTGGTGTGAGAATGTGAGATCTTGGAGTTACAGACAAGGGTGAGCTGCCATGTGGTTGCTGGGAATTGAACCCCGGTCCTTTAGAAGAGCAGGCAGTGCTCTTACCCACTGAGCCATCTCTCCAGCCCTCAGTAATCTTTTTGGAGTGAGAATATTTTATAGCATTCTTTTTTGGTTTTTCGAGACAGGGTTTCTCTGTGTAGCCTTGGCCATCCTGGACTCACTTTGTAGACCAGGCTGGCCTTGAACTCACAGCGATCCGCCTGCCTCTGCCTCCCGAGTGCTGGGATTAAAGGCGTGCGCCACCACGCCCGGCCCAGCATTCTTTGTTTATACTACCTAGGAACTTTTTGGAATAAAACAAAGTAGTATGCAGGCTAATAAATCACTAGCATTAGAAAAGGGGGTTGACCTACTCATTTGAATATGTCTTAGATATATTAATGCACAAATTTCTGAATTCTTTTTTGTTCTTGATAAGGGTTCTGGTTTTACAAGAAACACCATTTAGTGGTTAACATCCATGCAAATCTTAGATGCCTTAAATATATTAAGATGATTATTATTAAATAACTATTATTCTTATAAAGCTGTAGTTACTTTTTTACATTTCTATTTATTTATTTGTGTGTGGGCACAAGTGTGCCATGGTGTGTGTGCAGATTAGAGGACCACTAGAGAGACTTGGTTTTCTTGTACTATGTGGGTTCTAGGATTAGCAGCAAGTACCTTTATCTGCTAAGCCTTCTCATTGGTCCACTTTTCAATATAAATTTAACTTCTTTATTGTTTTATTTTATGTACATTGGTGTTCTGTTTCCATGTATGTCTGTGTGAGGGTGTCAGGTTCCTTGGACCTGGAATTATAGACAGTTGTGAACTGCTCTGTGGGTGCTGGGAACTGAACCTTGGTCCTTTGAAAGAGCAGCCAGTGCTCTTATCTGCTGGGCCATGTCTCCAGCCCTCACTTTTTTTTTTTTTTTTTTTTTTAAAGACTGGGTCTCATGTAGTCCAAACTTGTCTCAAACTCAATGTTTAGCTAAAAATGACTCTGATCTTTCTGCCTCCGCCTTCCCAGTGTTGGGATGACAGGTGTGTCCTATGTGCTCATTTGTTGTCACCTCTCCTAAATACATTTTTTTCCCCACTACTTGAGTCAGCTTTGTGACTTTGACTTTTTTTCTAGTGGCACCACACACAGTTTTGATGAAATCATGGTGACACTTTGCTTTCTGTTGATCATTTCTCAAAGCTAACTGCTACTGTCTCCATTGCTGTTAAGGGAGGTAGTAGACACTATGGTGAGACACTTCAAGATGCAGATATTTGGAGATCGGCAGCCTGGCTATGACGGCAAAAGAAACATGTACACAGCGCACCCTCTGCCAATTGGACGGGATAGGGTAAGTGTTAATAGCAAGAAGCTCTAGGTTATTTAGTAGTAACTACAGATGCAGAATGTTTTCCTTCCGGGTCACTCGTCAGTTCTTGTCTTCGTTTAGTTATTTACTGTGGGGAGGCACCTGTGTGCCAAGGTGCATGTATGTTGGTTCTGTCCATCCCCATGTGGCTTCCAGAGATTGAATTCGGGTTGTTTCGCTGTTGGTGAGCACCGTTCTCACTGAGTCATTTTGCCAGCTCCCTCCTGCTCTTGCTGTTCCTCTTGGTATAGGGCTTGAACTCAGGGCTGCACACATGCTGGGTGATGGCTCTACCCCTGAGCTACACTCCAGCCTCCTTCACATCAGCCCTTAGAGGTGTTCTTCATTGTGATGAGAGGAGCACTCGGGTTACATTGGTTTTGTCATCTTTGCATATATTCTATATTTTTCATATAAAAATGTACTTTAACAAAGTACTGCCTAAATATAACAATGGGGTTTCCAGTAACTTCATTTATAAAAATAATACCACAGTACTTTCTTTTCTTTTTCCAGACAGGGTTTCTCTGTGTGACCACCATTCTACCTTTTGTTCTATGAATTTGACTATTCTGAGTACCTCATTTAATATTTATCTTTCCGTGTCAGGTTTATTTCACTTAACATCACATTTATAAAGTTCGCCTGCATTATAGTATCTTCCTTCCTTATTTTTAAATACTTATTGATTTATGTGAATGCATGTGTGTGTGTGTGACGGATGCATTCCTGCTGTAGTGAGCATGTGTGTGTGTGTGACGGGTGCATGCCTGCTGTGGTGAGCATGTGTGTGTGTGTGTGATGGGTGCATGCCTGTTGTGAGCA
>OU015754.1:59828437-59845045 GCA_907169655.1 Acomys percivali | reverse complement strand
AGCACATGTGTGTGTGATGGGTGCACGCCTGCTGTGGTGAGCATGTGGAAGTTAGAGCACTGCTGCGTTAGTTCTCTCCTTCTCCCATGTGGTGCCCCAGGATCAAACTCATGTCATTAGCCTTGGTGGTAACAGTATTTACCTGCTATTCCATCCCTCTAGCCCCTTATTTTTTAATTATTATATAATATTTTCTACTAAATTATTTTTTATTTGTGGACAATTACATTGTTTCCAGTGGTCTACAATTATAGAAAGTGTTGGGGTAAATATTCCTCGTGCATATGCCATATCGGGTCTTTTCCACAACCATTACAAACCTGTTTGTATTACCTATCTTTCCTTAGGTTGATATGGAGGTGACCCTCCCAGGTGAGGGTAAAGACCAAACTTTCAAAGTGTCTGTGCAGTGGGTGTCAGTTGTGAGCCTTCAGCTGCTCTTAGAAGCTTTGGCTGGACACCTGAATGAAGTCCCAGACGACTCAGTCCAAGCACTGGATGTTATTACAAGGCATCTCCCCTCAATGAGGTTAGTACCTTACTCTGGATCCCTTCCCACAATCGCCAGGCTTTTTGACGGGTTGTTCTTAGCTATGTAAAGGTTCCTATGTAAGTGACAGTTCAAACTTGATTTCAGTTCACACACTGACCTCAAAATGTTTTGCATGTAGAATTCAAACCTTTGTCTCTTCAGGTACACTCCAGTAGGCCGCTCTTTTTTCTCACCTCCTGAAGGTTATTACCACCCTCTGGGAGGGGGTAGAGAGGTCTGGTTTGGCTTCCATCAGTCTGTGAGACCTGCCATGTGGAATATGATGCTCAACATTGATGGTGGGTTGGAACTCTATCTGTTACCTCTGGTTTTCGTGTGTTTAGTTTGGGCCTTCCCTTTGCCTGGATGCTAAGTGTCCTCTCTCTGTTAGTATCTGCAACCGCCTTCTACCGGGCTCAGCCTGTCATTGAGTTCATGTGTGAGGTTCTAGACATTCAGAACATCAACGAACAGACAAAACCCCTAACAGACTCCCAGCGTGTCAAGTTTACCAAAGAAATTAGAGGTAAGTATTCATGTTAATGTCATCTTGGAGTGAGTGCAACACAGGGAAGGTAATCTGGGCTTGATCCGGACAGATCTGGGTTCCCTTCCTAGCCTAGATAGGCCTCACAGTGGGACTTTGGATAAGTTCTTTATCTGTGTTAACCACAGAGTCTCAGTGTACACGCAGACTTGAAAACAGACACCAGAATACAGTGATGCTTATACAAACTTACTGAATGAACTAAAAAGGCCAGTTATATAGCCAGGCATGATATCACATTCCTGTAATCTCAGTAATTAGCAGTCTGTGGCAGGAGGATCATGAGATCAAGGGTAATCTGAGCTATGTAGAGAGACTCTGTCTCAAAAAAAAAAAAAAAAAAATGGTTGGGCAAGGACTGGAAATGTGGTTCAGAGATTAAGAGCTCTTCCAGAAGTCCTGAGTTCATTCCCAGCAACCACATGGTTGCTCACAAGCAACTATAATGAGATCTGATGTGATGCCCTCTTCTGGTGTGCAGGTGTACATGCAGGCAGAGCACTGTATACATAATAAATAAATAAATCTTAATAATAAAATTGGTTGAGCATCTTATCTTAGATCACCTGGGACCTAATTGATCATACTTTGCTGAGCTGTTTTGTCATTATATGACGAAATTGTCACCATATTCTTGCAACGTTTACCCTGCATTACTTTACTGACTTTTTGTGTGTATGTGGAAAAATCTTTACTGTCTGCAATGGGTTAGATCATGAGAATTCTTTCCAAAGTAATGCACTCTTTGACTTCATGTTTGTTTTCTGAGACAGTCTCACTGTGTAGCCCTGGCTGTCCTGGAACTCACTGTATAGACAAGGCTGGTCTATAACTCACAGAAATCTGCCCGCCTCTGCCTTGCAAGTTGCTGGGATTAAAAATGTGTGCTTCTGGGCTGGAGAGATGGCTCAGAAGTTAAGAGCACTGACTGCTCCCCAAGAGGTCCTGAGTTCAATTCCCAGCAACCACATGGTGGCTCACAACCATCTGTAATGTGATCTGGTGCTCTCTTCTGGTCTGCATGGAGGCAGAGTCTGTATACATAAAAAATAATGTGTGCCTCCTTGCCTGGTCACTCCTTGATGTATTTTTGTTTTGTTTTGTTTTCTTTCTTTTCTTTCTTTTTTTTTTTTTTTTTTTTTTGAGACAGGGTTTCTCTGTCCTGGACTTATTTTGTAGACCATGCTGGCCTTGTATTCACAGAGATCTGCCTGCCTCTGCCTCCTGAGTGCTGGCATTAAAGGCATGTGCCAGCATGCCTGGCTTATTTTTATTTCTTTTGTTTTGTTTTGGCTTTTTTGGGGGGTTTGGGTTTGTTTTTGTTTTTGTTTTTGTTTTTTGTTTTCTTTTGAGACATGGTTTCTTTGTGCAGTCTTGGCTGTCCTGGACTCAATCTGTAGACCAGGTTAGCTTCACAGAGATCTGCCTGCCTTTGCCTCCCTGAGTGCTGGGATTAGAGGAGTGTGCTACCACACCTGGCTACTCTTTTGACTTTTTATTTGTTTGTTTGTTTTGTTTTTTGGTTTTTTTTTTTGAGACGGGTTTTTTTTTGTGTGTAGCCTTGGCTGTCCTGGGTTTGATTTGTAGACCAGGCTAGCCTCGAACTCATGTCAATCTGCCTGCCTCTACCTCCCAAATGCTAGGATTAAAGGCGTGTGCCACCATGCCCACACTCCTTGACTTTTTAAAGACAGCATTCAAATCTGGTTTTGTACCTATGATTTTAATTAAAACTGATATTTTAGGTTTTATTTATTTATTTTTACTCTTCAGGTCTCAAAGTTGAGGTGACTCACTGTGGACAGATGAAGCGAAAATACCGAGTTTGTAACGTGACAAGAAGACCGGCCAGTCATCAAACGTATGTCGATTACATCTAAAATAATATGGTCACCACTCATGATGGTTTACACCTGCAGTCTCAGTACTTGGGAGACTGAGGCAGGCAGGATTACTGCTGTGAGTTTGAGGCCAACCTGAGCTTTCCCAAGAGACTCTGTCTCACAAAATGAAAGAAAAAAACAACAAAAGGAGGCCAGGCAGTGGTGGCACGTGCCTTTAATCCCAGCACTTGGGAGGCAGAGGCAGGCAGATCGCTGAGAGTTCGAGCCCAGCCTGGTCTACAAAGTAAGTCTAGGACAGCCACAGCTACACAGAGAAACTCTGTCTCGAAAAACCAAAACAAAACAAAGCAAAAGCCAAAAGGAAACCCAAGTTAACAATAGCGTATGATAGCAATTTGATAACAGAGGAAGCTACTGCACATCATTCAAGAAGATGGTACACAGTAGTGTGGGTTTGTTTTGTTTTGTTTTGTTTTTGTTTTTTTAGGATCATCAGTGTTAGGGTGCAGGAATAGCCAAAAAATAATAACAAAAAAATAAAATGAAAAATAAGAGCTGGAGAGATGGCTCAGAGGTTAAGGGCATTGACAGCTCCTCCAGAGGTCCTGAGTTCAATTCCCAGCAACCACATGGTGGCTCACAACCATCTATAATGTAACCTAATGCCCTCTTCTGTCCTGCAGGTGTACATGCAGGCACAGCACTATATACATAATAAATAAATAAATAAATTTTTAAAAAAGAAAAAATACCTACTAAACTATTTAAAATAAAAAGTAAAAAAATAAAGTAGGTCTCAACGGAGGGCCTATAGAATTTAAGCAGGTTAAACAGGTTACAACCAAAGAGAATCTTCACTTACCTTCAAAGCTGTAAAAAATATTTTAGGGTTTTGTTTTTGTTTTTTGAGACAGGGTTTCTCTGTATAGCTTTGACTATTTGGACTTGCTTTGTAGACCAGGCTAGCCTCGAACTCACAGATATCTGCCTGCCTCTGCTTTCCAAGTGCTGGGATTAAAGATGTGCTCCACCATGCCCAGCTATTTTAGGTATTTGGGGTTTTTTTGTTTTTTTTGGTTTTTTTCGAGACAGGGTCTCTCTGTGTAGCCTTGGCTGTCCTAGACTCACTTTGTAGACCAGGCTGGCCTCGAACTCACAGGGATCCGCCTGCCTTTGCCTCCTGAGTGCTGGGATTAAAGGCATGTGCCACCACCGCCTGGCTTAGGTATTTGTTAAACAGTATTCAGTTTACCTTTTGAACCAAGTATACAAAACGTAGATGAACCAAGTATATGAAATGTAGATCAACTTGCATTAAGAATCAGCTAGGCCTGGTGGCGCACAACTTTGATCCCAGTGCTAAGAGAGGCAGAGACAAGGGGAACCCTGTGAGTTCGAGGACAGCCTGGTCTACAAAGGGAATCCAGGAGAGCCAAGTCTACACAGAGAAACCCTGTCTTGAAAAACTAAAAAGAGGGGCTGGAGAGATGGCTCAGAGGTTAAGGGCACTGGCTGCTCTTCCAGAGGTCCTGAGTTCAATTCCCAGCAACCACATGGTGGCTCACAACCATCTATAATGTGATCTGGTGCCCTCTTCTGGCCTGTGGGTGTACATGCAAATAGAGCACTGTATACATGATAATAAATAAATAATTAAAAAAAAAAAAGAAGAAAAGAAAAACTAAAAAGAAGGAAGAAGAGGAGGAGGAGGATAAATTTCAGTGGAATTGTTTTGATACAATATTACGACTTATTGGAAGTACTCAGACTTAATTTTTGTTGGTGGTGCTAGGGGTTGAACAAAAGGCTTTATTCATTCTGCACATGCACCCTGTCACTGTGCTATACCCCTAGCCCCTGACCCTTGAACCCTTGATCATTCTCTTTCTCTCTCTCTCTCTCTCTCTCTCTCTCTCTCTCTCTCTCTCTCTCTCTCTCTCTCTCTCTCTCACACACACACACACACACACACACACACACACACAAGAACAGCTTATGGAGTTGGCTCTGTCCTTCCATCACATGAGTCCCAGGGATTGAACATGCCATCAGGCTTGGTAGCAAGCACCTTTACCTAGTGAGCTATCTTTCTGCCCCCTTTTTAGAGTCTTATATAGTCTAGACTGGCCACAAACTCAGTATGTAAATTTTTTTGTTTGTTTGTTTTTTGTTTTTTGAGACAGAGTCTCTCTGTGTAGCCTTGGCTGTCCTAGACTCGCTTTGTAGACCAGGCTGGTCTCGAACTCACAGCGATCCGCCTGCCTCTGCCTCCCAAGTGCTGGGATTAAAGGCATGCACCACCACACCCGGCTTCAGTATGTAAATGATGATGAGCTTGAACTCCTGATTCTCCTGCCTCCATCTACTACATGCTGGAATTACAGGCATGTGCCACTATGTCTGTGTATGTGGTTTATATAGGACTAAGAATTAAACATGGAGCTTTGTACATGTTAAACAAGCTTTCTACCCACTGAGCCACATCCTCGGCCCTTGGGCTTTCTTTCTTTTTGGGACGGGGGGTTTGTTTCTTAAGAGACTAGCCCACAGAGAAAATGTTAGGTTTTGTTTACTTGTTTAAAAAAAAAGTACATGTTCTAAGTAGATGTTCTTTCCTCCAGCTTCCCTTTACAGCTAGAAAATGGTCAAGCTATGGAATGTACAGTAGCTCAGTATTTTAAGCAAAAGTATAGTCTGCAGCTGAAATACCCCCATCTTCCCTGTCTTCAAGTGGGGCAAGAACAAAAGCATACATACCTGCCACTTGAGGTAAGCCAAAGGAAATTTTCTTTTGCTAATCTCTTGAATTAATTTTTCTTTAAAAAAAAAAAAAAAAAAAAAAAAAAAGCTCAGGGCCGGAGAGATGGCTCAGCAGTTAAGAGCACTGGCACTGGCTGTTCTTTCAGATGACCCAGGTTCAAGTCTTATCACCCACAGGGCAGCTCACAACTGTCTGTAACTCCAGTTCCAGGGGATCGGACACACACAAGCAATCAGAACACCAATGTACATAAAATAAAAATGAATAGGTCTTTAAAAATTAAAAAAAAAAAGGGGCCTGGAGAGATGGCTCAGAGGTTAAGAGCACCGACTGCTCTTCCAAAGGTCATGAGTTCAATTCCCAGCAACCACATGGTGGCTTACAACCATCTATAATGAGACCTGGTGTCCTCTTCTGGCCTGCAGGCAGGATATTGTATACATAATTAATAAAGAAATCTTTAAAAATTAAAAAAAAAAAAAACCAGTGTTCAAACTGGGTGGGCATGGTTCCGTGTCTTGAACTCATGATCGTCTTCTTTTTGAAGTATTTTGTGCAAATAACTTCATTATATAACCATTTGTTCTTGGGAATAGACAAAGCCTTCGTGTTTAGAAGCCCATTTCTACAAACAGCTTGTCTTGGTCTCTTTCCAGGTCTGTAACATAGTGGCAGGACAGAGATGTATAAAGAAGCTCACGGACAATCAGACATCCACAATGATCAAAGCCACAGCAAGGTCTGCTCCTGACAGACAGGAGGAAATCAGTAGACTGGTCAGTAAGGCGTGGTCCTCAACATTAGCCAGCTGTGAGATGAAAAAAACAAAAACAAAACAATGAGCAGTTCCTAAGGGGACATAGTTCCTGTTTGTTTTACATATGCAGGCTTTCCCATTCCTTAGGTGAAAAGCAATAGCATGGTGGGTGGACCTGACCCATACCTGAAGGAATTTGGAATTGTTGTCCACAATGAGATGACGGAGCTCACAGGCAGGGTGCTTCCAGCTCCAATGCTGCAGTATGGAGGCCGGGTAAGCTGCTTTACACCAGTTAGAACAGAGAAAGACGGGCCTCTGCGTTGACCTGCCCTTGTGCCCATCATTGCCTTCTGTGACTTCCAACTGTACCAAATAAAGTTGTGTTTGCTCCCTCTTCAACATAAAAATGGTCTTAGATTGTAATATCTTTTCTCTTTTCTTTTGTTTCTTTTTTGTTTTTGTTTTTTCAAAGAATAAAACAGTAGCCACACCCAACCAGGGTGTCTGGGACATGCGAGGAAAGCAGTTTTATGCTGGCATTGAAATAAAAGTATGGGCAGTGGCTTGTTTTGCGCCTCAGAAACAATGTAGGGAAGATTTGCTGAAGTGAGTATCCCATTTTCAGCTCAGTAATACCCCTTCTAGATACGCAATATCATCTTTCTGTGACTGTGCTGGGCACACTGGCATTGACCCCTGATGCCCGCAGTGACACCATCTGGCCATACAGAAAAGATCCCACGCTATACTGTAAACTCAAGAACTCTTAGAGAACCTTTGGAGTAGAAATTTATGAAGCAATTCACAAAAAATTGTGAAGCAAATTGAGTAGAAATAATGCTATTTGGAAAATTCTTCAGTTCTTAGGCGTTCCCATTGCTATTGTACCCTTTCAGCAATTAAAAAAAATTTATTTTTGGCAATTATAACTTACTAGTGAGCTTGTTTTGCTGCAGGAAAACTGGCTAAGAGTTGTGTCACCTCTTACATATATACCTTCTGTGTCAAAGTCCATGAGAAGGGTAAAGAAAATTAAGAAACAGGACTGGGGTGAAAAAAAAAAAAAAAAAAAAGGAATCCTACAAGATATTGGAAATGTACAAACTAAATTATTTTGATGCCAGATGTGGTGGCTCACACCTTTATTCCCAGCACTGAAGAGACAGAGGCAGGTGGAACTCTGGGAGTTTAAGGCCAGCCTGATCTACATAGTCAATTTCAGGCTAGGGCTAAATTGTGAGACCCTGACTTAGGCATGGATTGAAGTAATTTCTTAAATCCAAAATATAAAATTCAAAATGAAAAAAAAATTCATGTTGGTTTCTTGAACCAAATCCGTTACAAGTTTGTTTCTAATTCTAAACCTATGGACATGGGTATGATAGCATGTTTACATGTTCTTAGCTGAACACAAGCTCACTTATCTTCATTTACCAGATTTACCAAACATGTGTTACCTGAAGCTGTGTCCCTCTTTTTTTTTTTCAGCTCTGAATTACTGATTTGCTTTAAAAGAAATCTTTGAAGTATGAATGCTATTCTAGTTCCTAAAGCTCAACTGAACCGTAAATTTTTAGAAATTCAAATGGGTTTGGAGGTATTGCTTAGTGGTAGAATGCTTGTTTAGCATAGTTAAAGCTCTGGGTTTAATTTCCAATACCACAAAAAAAATAGTAATAAAAAGTCAGACTGATGATCTGGTAGTTTACTAATACAAATTGTTCTGTTATAATGGCAGTGGTACAATGCCAATCTATTTTTGGCTACTGCTGAAAGATTTTTTTGTTTGATTACATGTGAAAATGAAAGCACTGTACCACTGGTTTTATCTTAACAGGAGTTTCACTGACCAACTTCGTAAAATCTCCAAGGATGCAGGAATGCCCATCCAGGGTCAGCCATGTTTCTGCAAGTATGCACAAGGTGCAGACAGTGTGGAGCCCATGTTTAAACATCTGAAAATGACATATGTGGGCCTGCAGCTAATAGTGGTTATCTTGCCTGGGAAGACACCAGTATATGGTAAGAACACTTTTAATGTTGAAAGAGAGATGATTTTGGGGGCTGGAGAGATGGCTCAAAGGTTAAGAGCGCTCTGTTCTTCCAAAGGTCCTGAGTTCAATTTCCAGCAACCGCATGTGATAGCTTACAACCATCTATAATGAGATCTGTTACCCTCTTCTGGTATTCAGGCACACATGTGGACAGAATACTGTACAAATAATAAGTAAATAAATCCTTAAAAACAAGAAAGAAAAAAAAAGAGATAATTTCAAGTACACAGTCCCAACTGTACATTCTCAGTGGTCTGAGCCACAGAGATTTAGGTGTGTGTGGAGGAGGTTAGCTCAGGGTGGAGAACCGAAGTTTGATCTCCCACATTGGAAAATGGTGGCGAGTCAGAAGGCATGATGATACTTTCTTCTTTTCTGTTTCTTTTTTGGTTTTTCCAGGCAGAGTCTCTCTGTGTTAGCCTTGGCTGTCCTGGACTCGCTTTGTAGACCAGGCTGGCCTCGAACTCACATTGATCCGTCTGCCTCTGCCTTCCTAGTGCTGGGATTAAAGGTGTGTGCCACTGTGCCCGGCACGATACTTTGTCCTTTTCTTTCCTCCCTTCTCTCCCTCTTTCCGTTGTCTTCCCTCCTCCCCCCTTACTTGTTGTGACAAACAAGGTTTTATGTAGGCTGGCCTTGAACTCACTATGTGACAGAGAATGGAATCCTCTTACCTCTACCTCCCAAGTCCTGGGATTCTAGGAATGTAACTCTACACCTGATTTATGTGGTACATGGTAGGAAAGCACTCCATCAACCAAGCCACACCCAGGCCAAGATTTATTTCTTTTTCCTGTTTTGTGTCTATTCACAATAGACGGTGGCCTCTGCTCCATATAACACACCCTTCTCACTCCAAGACCCAACTTGGTAGAGCAAACCCTGTGTAGAAGGTTGCTGGCCACCATGTTTTTCTCTCTGCATCTGGATACCACCAGCCATTAGGCTTTACCCAGCCTAGGGGGAGGAGGTGACACAGGGGTGGGAAATGCTGGGTCCAGGGAACTGGAAGAGGTAGAAAATTCTGGTGAAAAGCATTAGTAATATCAGAGGGGTGGGGTGGGGATGGGGTGAGGGTGAGGGGCTGGCGCTTCTAGAAGATAAATTTGTATCTGCTGTTAGAAGAGTGGCAGGGGCTTCTTCTCTGGATTGCATTTTGAGCTACAGGGCGGCCCTTAAGCGGTATCAAACATCTCTAGTCCACTCTTGATTTGCTTCTTTTGCCACCTTCTATTTACCTCTAATGCTTAGGGGAAAGAAAAAAGTAGAATTTGGAGGGCCTTGTGTGCTCTGAGGAGAGAGGAACCAGGAGAGGAGTTCCTTCACCAGACCAGCTCTGAGGGAAAAGAAACCCTCAAAGGACCAAGCAAGCTGTGGCAGGCAGCACCCCCAGAGTACCGGAGGTGGGTGGGCGCCCAGAGCAGCCGCACAGGGAAAGCAGAGGCTGCTCTGAGGGCTGACAGGAAAGTGCTGGCACCTGATGCTTGCATTGACACTGTGTGTAGGCTGTGACCGTTAAGTGCTTAGGACTTTTCCTTTACTCACAGTAATTAGATGACTATGCATTCTACAGGGAACTAATTTATTGACTTATTTTTATAGCGGAGGTGAAACGTGTTGGAGATACCCTTCTAGGCATGGCCACACAGTGTGTCCAGGTCAAAAATGTTGTGAAGACCTCGCCTCAAACCCTTTCCAACCTTTGCCTGAAGATAAATGCAAAGCTTGGAGGAATTAACAATGTGCTTGTACCTCATCAAAGGTAAGATCATGACTTCTTCTTCCTACTTTATTTAAAATCTAAATTACATGATTTATGATAAAGAACACACTGTCCAGCCAGATATGGTGGTCCACACCAGTGCTTGGGGAAAAAATGAAGCAGCAGGATTGTGAATTCCATGCCATGCTAGGCTACGTAGCAAGACCGTATCTCAAAAAAACAAAATAAAACAAAATTAAAAACGCAAACGTTTAGCCAGGTGTGGTAGTATATATTTTAATCTCAGTGCTCAAGAGTCTGAAGTAGGCCAGTGAGTCTCAGGGCAGCCTGATCTACTTAGTGAGCTCCAGGCCAGCCAAAGCCACACAATGAGAGCCTGTCTCAAAAACAAAACAAAAACCAGGGTCTCAGATGTAGCTGAGTGGTAGAACACTTGCCTAGCGTTTGTAAGGCCCTGGGTTCCATTTGCACTGGTGCAAAACAAATAAAACATCTCAAATATGCATCTCAATGACAGTTTCTTAGGTAATGCGTGTCAGCCCATGTACCCACCACCAGTAAGAGCATTTCCAAGCACGCCTTTAATCCCAGCACTCGGGAGGCAGAGGCAGGTGGATTGCTGTGAGTTCGAGGCCAGCCTGGTCTACAAAGCTACTCCAGGACAGCCAAGGCTACACATAGAGGCCCTTGTCTTGAAAACAAAAGCAAAACAAACAAAAAGATAGAGCATTTCCAGGGTTAGGGATTTAGCTCAGTGGCTGAACGCAAGCGCAAGGCCCAGGGTTCAGTCCTTGGCTCTGGAAAAAAGAAAAAAGAGAGCACTTCCAGACTCTATCAGGCTTTCTTTTGTCACTCCAAAGGTATTTCCCAGGGCCTGGGCTGCAGTTTACCGGTACAGTGCTTGCCCATTATGTGAGACCCTGAGTTATCTGCAAACAAACAGTAACCCCTTTTCTTGTACTTTTCTTTTTTTCAAAACAAGCTCTCACAATGTGTTTTGGCTATCCTAGAACTCACTATGTAGATCAGGCTGGCCTCAGACTCACAGGGTTCTGACTGTCTCTTCAGAGTGCTGGGATTAAAGGAGTATGCCACCATGCCCAGTTTGTCATCCTTCTCTTTTCTTTTTTTTTTTTTTTTGTTTTTTTTGTTTTTTTTGTTTTTCGAGACAGGGTCTCTCTGTGTTAGCCTTGGCTGTCCTGGACTCACTTTGTAGACCAGGCTGGCCTCGAACTCACAGCGATCCACCTGCCTCTGCCTCCCGAGTGCTGGGATTAAAGGCGTGCGCCACCATGCCTGGCTTTGTCATCCTTTTCTTAACACTGTATCTATGCAATTCACTTAACATTGTTGTATTTAAATAATTTTCATTGTTATAGATTATTTTATTTGTAGATAAAATCACATAATTTTGTAGACATTATATATTCATTGTGCATTTCAACAGTATTGATAAACATAAGCATTGTTTCTCTGGTGTGGGACTCCAGGTATAGAATTGCTGGATTATAGAGAATAGAGAATAGACTTAGACCTCACAGAGTTAGCCTTAAGTGATGCAGTCAGAGCCGGGCGTGGTGGCGCACGCCTTTAATCCCAGCACTTAGGAGGCAGAGGCAGGTGGATCGCTGTGAGTTCGAGGCCAAGCCTGGTCTACAAAGTGAGTCTAGGACAGCCAAGACTACACAGAGAAACCCTGTCTCAAAAAAACAAAACAAAACAAAACAAAAAAAAGAGATGCAGTCAGGTATTCAGCCTGTCTACAGCAGTTGACATTTCCACTGAGAGTTCTAGTTATTCCGTATCTTTGTCAGTACTTGGCAGTATCAGTGTTTTGTTTTGTTTTTTACCATTTTTATTAAAATAAATAGTATCTTATTATTATTTCAATTTGCTTTACCCTGATTGATGATGAAAATCATGTTTTGGCCTAATTTAGGGTATCTTTTGTAAGGAGCCAGTTCAATTCTTTTGTCTGTCTGGTTAATTTTTTGTTTCAGGATAGGATCTCAGAATTCATGTAGCCTAAAATGGTCTAGAGATAATTAGCTAGATGACTGTAAACCTCTACCTCCTGATTTATTGTTTGTTTGTTTATATATTTATTTGAGACAGAATCTCTCTGTATTGTCCACATTCATCTTAAAGTAGAAGGTTAGGTTTGGAGAGATGGCTCACCAGTTAAGATCTCTTACTGAACCGGGCGGTGGTGGGCACAGGCCTTTAATCCCAGCACTCGAGAGACAAAGGCAGGTGGATTGTTAGGAGTTCGAGGCCAGCCTGGTCTACAAAGTGAGTCCAGGACAGCCAAGTCTACACAGAGAAACCCTATCTCGAAAAACCAAAAAAAATAAAATTAAAAAATCTCTTACTGTTCATGAAAAGGATACAGGCTCAGTTCCAGGCACCCACATCAGGCTCACAACTGTGTGTGACTCCAGTTCCAGGAAATCTGACACTTCTGAGGACATCTACACTCGTGCGGTGCACATACACTTATACAGGCACATACATGCAATAACAAAAAATCTTGCCGGGCTTGGTGGTGCACACCTTTAGTTGGAGGACTTGGGAGGCAGAGGCAGGCGAATCTGTCTACATAGTGAGTTCTAGGATGGCCAGGGCTACATAGTGAGACTCTGCTTAAGTGATCTTGCTTGACAAGTATCTGATATTACAGGCATGCGCCACATCTACATCTCATGACAGAGGGAGAGGAGATAAAGAACAGATTCTCTAGGGCTGAGGTTGTAGCTCAGGAAAAAGTACTCACCAGCACAAGCACATACTGGTCTCCAGCACTGCAAAAGGGAAAAGATAGATGAAGGGAAGGAGGATCTGGGAGGGGAAGTTTCTGCCCGTTGCCCAGGGTGACCCTGAACTTCTGGCTAAAGCAGTCCTCGTGTCTTAGCCTCCCGAGCAGCCAGCTGAGACTACTGATGGCAACTCTGTGGCTTCTTTGCCCACTTTTGTGTTGGGCTGATTTTCCTGACGTGGAGTCACAGTTTTCTGTGGTTCCTGGTTACAAGTCTTTGGTAGCATGTAGGTATTGCAGCTGTTTCCTGTTCTGTGTTTTCCTCTTTACTCTGATAAACAATGGCTTTGTTATTGTTACTTAATTTTGTGGATTTTTAAAAAAGACTTATTTATTTATTTTATGTATATGAGGGCACTATCTTCATGTACATCTGCATGCTACAAGAGGGCATCAGATCCCTGTATAAATGATTGTGAGCCACCATGTGGGTGCTGGGAATTGAACTCAGGACCTCTGGAAGAGCAGACAGTAATCTTAACTGCTGAGCCATCTCTTCAGCTCCTTGTGGGTTTTTGTTTGTTTGTTTGTTGTTTCTTTGTTTGTTTGTTTTTGAGACAAGGTCTCATGTAGCCCTAGCTGGAACTTACTATAGAGTTCAGGCCAGCCTCAAACATGTAGTAATCCTCCTGCTTCTGCTTCCAGAGTGCTGGGATTAGAGGTGTGATTCCCCACGTCCCACTCTAAATAGTGACTCCTGAGGAACATTTCCTTTCTTTCTTTCTTTCTTTCTTTCTTTCTTTCTTTCTTTCTTTCTTTCTTTCTTTCTTATTGGTTTTGTTTGTTTGTTTGTTTTTGTTTTTTGAGACAGGGTTTTTTTCTCTGTGTGGCCTTGGCTGCCCTGGACTCACTTTGTAGACCAGGCTGGCCTCGAACTCACAGTGATCCACCTGCCTCTGCCTCCTGAGTGCTGGGATTAAAGATGTGCGCCACCACGCCCGGCCTGTTATATATTTTATTTATGTACACATGTGTGGAGGGGGTTATCAGCCACACTGGAAGGCACCAGTGCAGGTGCTCTCAGAGGCTAGAGATAGATGTCAGGTCCCCTTGAAGCTGGAGTTAGAGCTGCCCAATGTGGATGCTGGGAGCTGAGCTCAGGTACTCTGGAAAGCAGTCTACCATCTAAACCACTGAGCCATGCCGTCTCTTCAGGCCCTGGTATCACCTTCTTAGGCTTGGATTCTGACTTTGTATATTCTTTGTTCTCTTATGCTATTTTTAATTTATTTATTTATTGAGACAAAGTCTTTTTATGTAGACTGGCTTAGAACTCCAAATCTGCCTGCCTCAGCAAGTATTAGTGACTGTGGCTATGTATGTCATGTGTGGATTATGTCCTTTTCTTTTCTTTGCGATTGGGTTTCACATATCCAAACCTGGCCTTGAACTGAGCCCTTTACATAGCCAAAGATGACCTTGAATTCCTTATTCTCCTGCCTCCACCTCCTGATGTGAGTGTTGAGTTATAGATAGCACCATAAGGGTTTCTGTTTTGTTTTGTTTTGTTGGCTAGCTTTTACCATATTTTATCCATATTTTCCTTTGATTCCTTTGATAGAAGAATCAGTGATACTGAATGAATTTACATTTTCCTTTTCTCTTTTTTTAATTTTTTTTTTTTTTTGAGACAGGGTTTCTCTGTGTACCCTTAGCTATCCTGGACTCGCTTTGTAGACCAGGCTGGCCTCGAACTCACAGTGATCCACCTGCCTCTACCTCCTGAGTGCTGGGATTACAGGTGTGCACCACTGTGCCTGGCATGAATTTATATTTTCAACAATTATTGGGCTGGAGAGATGGCTCAGAGGTTAAGAGCACTGGCTGTGCTTCCAAAGGTCCTGAGTTCAATTCCCAGCATCCACATGGTGGCTCACAAACCACCCAGAGTGAGATCTGGTGCCCTCTTCCGGCATACAGGTGTACATGCAGGCAGAACGCTGTATACATAATAAATAAATAAATCTTTAAAAAAAAAAAAACAATTATTTATTAAGTGCCAAAGATGAGCTAAGCAAAGTTCTGGGTACTAGTAATGACCAAGATAGAGCAAAATTCCTACTGTTATGAGATTACAGTTGTATAGGTGTGTGTGTGCAAATAAAAATAAATAAGTCAAATATGTGGTATAAGTGATAAATAAATATTATCCATAAAAATAAAACAGAAAAAGAAGACTTGATTCTCTTCTCTAAATTTCACCACTTAAGGAGAGTTGGTTTTGGAAGGTTACTGCTCTGTCCTAATGGGCACAGGCTCTCTTTTCTAAGATTACATCTGCAGTTATCTCTGGTGATAGATTTTTCTCGACTCAAAGTTTCATAGTCATATGTTTGAGTGGCACTGTCTTCTTAAATTCGGACAGGCCCTCAGTGTTCCAGCAGCCTGTTATCTTCCTGGGAGCTGATGTCACTCATCCGCCTGCCGGGGATGGGAAGAAGCCTTCTATTGCTGCTGTGGTGGGCAGCATGGATGGCCATCCCAGCCGCTACTGTGCCACAGTCCGGGTGCAGACGTCTCGGCAGGAGATTGCCCAGGAGCTCCTCTATAGTCAGGAGGTTGTGCAGGACCTGACAAGCATGGCTCGGGAGCTACTGATCCAGTTCTACAAGTCCACGCGCTTCAAGCCCACTCGCATCATCTACTACCGTGGAGGGGTATCCGAGGGACAGATGAAGCAGGTGCCCCCCTCAGCCCGGTGCCATGCTACCAGCACTCTGGCAGAGCGCCCTCCAACCTGCCACTTGAGAGCTGAGACCAGAGGGATTCTAGGCAAGTTCTCTATGCAACAAAATTCCCCTTCTGTCTCCTTAGGTAGCTTGGCCGGAGCTAATAGCAATTCGAAAAGCATGTATAAGTTTGGAGGAAGACTATCGGCCAGGAATAACCTACATTGTGGTGCAAAAGAGACATCACACTCGACTGTTCTGTGCAGATAAGACAGAAAGGGTAAGAGGACGTGCTGGAAGCTCCTTCGCCTGACTGTGTGGCAAGTAAATGTGACTCCTAGTAGGTTATAGAGCATTCCTCTAAAACTTACTGTGTCTAATTACAATTGGATAAATATACTAATGCAGTTGAATTTAGATGACCAGTTCTGGATAACACAAGTGTTAAGAGTGAAAGTTTCGATAGAGCTGGGCGTGGTGGCGCACGCCTTTAATCCCAGCACTCGGGAGGCAGAGGCAGGCGGATCGCTGTGAGTTCGAGGCCAGCCTGGTCTACAAAGCAAGTCCAGGACAGCCAAGGCTACACAGAGAAACCCTGTCTCAAAAAAAAAAAAAGTGAATGTTTCTCTTGTATTACAGAATGCATATTTCTAGAGTTTTGGAGTGGGGGTTGGGAGTTTTATGTTAATTACTTTTTTTTTTTGGTTTGGTTTTGGCTTGGTTTTGTTTTTGTTTTTTGAGACAGGGTTTCTCTGTATAGCCCTGGCTATCCTGGACTCCCTTGTAGACCAGGTTGGCCTGGAACTCACAGCAGTCCATCTGCCTCTGCCTCTCTCGTGCTGGGATTAAAGGCATGTGCCACCACGCCTGGCATATTACTTTTCTTATTACTCTAACAGAACA
>OU015754.1:59793777-59828427 GCA_907169655.1 Acomys percivali | reverse complement strand
AAAAAACAAAAACCAACCCAAAATTTAACCTAATGTAGAAACTCCCCATATATGTACAGAGCTCTGTCTCCTAGACAGATGATTTTCAGCCCTGCCAAGTTGGTGGTTGGTGTTACCCATCACACGCTGTTTGTGTAGGGTGCTGGTTAGAAACCTGTCATAACAAACAAGGAACTTCAAAGTGGGACAGGGCGTGTGCGCTTTGCTGGACATCCAACCCAGAGCTTCACAGGTGCTTTCTGCTGCTTTTCACTGCTGATGCATGAGTGCTAGTTCTAGGGTATAAAGCAGAGTCTCCTGAGTGAGTTTATTTCAGCTGAGGGAATCATTGAAGTGTCTACTTGGAATGATTATGGTGTCAGACTTATTAGCCATAGGTAAGAGACTTTATTATTCTCTAAGCCACAATGAAATTTTTTGACAATTTGACCTAGGATTTTTCATTTATTTAGAGAAATTTTAATTTAGAACATGGATGTTCTGGCAAGAGATCACATCCAAAGACCTTCTAGGTCTGTGTGATCCAGCTAGAATACATACACACCTTTAATCCAGGAGACAGAGGCAAGCAGATCCGAGTTCAACACCAGTCTGGTATAGATCAAATTTCAAGTAAAGAAAAGCTTAGGTCCAGGTATGGTGGTACATGCCTTTAATCCCAAATAATGAACGGAAAGTTAGTTTGTAGAAGGAAGCACCCATGTTTGAAAGTGATGTCCAGTTGAGTGGCAGAAAAAGTGATGAATCAGAGAAAGATTTGACAGAATAGGATACGCCCAAGTCTCATGAGAACAAAGGGAAGCTACTTAAGGGAGCAGCACAGAGACTGAGAGAGGAGGCAGTTTTAGTAGGTTTTACAGAGAGAGGTTGAAGGAGAGAACCAGCTAGACACAGGTGAAGACCAAATGAGCCAGAGGATGAGAAGGAGCCAAAAGGTTAGAGCAGATTGCTGGAGTTAGTGAGGCCAAGCAATTCAGAGACAGAGAGAAAAACCAGATTGAATAAGTCAGCTGGGAGAGGAGTTTGAGCCAGAACAGCTGAGTTGGTCCAGCCAGCCGAGAGCTCAGTAAGAACTAGAAAGGGTGAGCTTATTAAGCAGTAAGTCTCAGAGTCTGAAAACATTCTAGTCCTAGGTTTGATTGTATGGGTGCTAGAAGCTTCCTGGACTAGGCCTAGGTTAGCAGATGGAAAGCCTCCAAGACAACAATTGAAACAGATGAGTAAATACATACATTTATGTATGAATACATACATACATAAATTTATGCATGTGCATGTATGTATGTATATATGTATGTATGTATGTGTATATATATGTATGAGTGTGTATGTATGAGTGTGTATGTATGTGGTTACTTGTTGGTGTGTGTCTGTGAGTGTGTATGCATGTGAATGTGTTTAGGTGCATACATCTGTACATGCATGCAGAGGCCAAAAGAGGGCATTAGGTGCCCTCCTCTGCTAGTCTCTGCTTACTCCTTTGAGGCAGAGTCTTTTCCTGAACTGAGGCTTGCATTTGCTTGTCTAGGCTGGAAGCCAGTGAGTGTCAGTGTCCTTCTGTCTCTGTTCCCCTTGAGGCGTTGTATTGCAGGCATTTCCTGGGACGCTCGGTTTGTTACATGGGTGCTGGGGTCCACACTCCTTTCCTCAGCATTGGAAAGCAGATGTTCTTGTTTTGTTTTGTTTTTTTGTTTTCCGAGACAGGGTTTCTCTGTGTTAGCCTTGACTGTCCTGGACTCACTTTGTAGACCTCGAACTCACAGCGATCCGCCTGCCTCTGCCTCCCTGAGTGCTGGGATTAAAGGCGTGCGCCACCGCTGCCCAGCACATGTTCTTAACTGTTGAGCTGCCTCTCCAGTTTTATGTGACTGTGAATGCAGTTTGCATTCTGTAGTAACTATGCTTTAAAATTTGAATTTGGTCATGTCCTGGGCTGGTGATAGGCAGTACGATAACTGTAGTGAGAATTTTGTAATTTTGGTTTCTTTAAAAAAAAAAAAAACCAACAAAACAAAAAAAACAGGGCTGGGCGTGGTGGTGCACGCCTTTAATCCCAGCACTTGGGAGGCAGAGGCAGGTGGATCGATGTGAGTTCAAGGCCAGCCTGGTCTACAAAGTGAGTCCAGGACAGCCAGGGCTACACAGAGAGACCCTGTCTCAAAAACCAAAAACAACAACAACAACAACAACAACCAACAATGCTAAGCGGTCAAGGCTACACAGAGAAACTCTGTCTCAAAAAACAAACAAAAAAAAAAAAAAAAAAAAGAAAAAAAGAAAGAGAAGAAGGTATGTTTATCTTATTTTATGTGTATAAGTGTTTTGCTTCGTGTATGTATGTGCACCACAGTCACGCCTGATGCCTGCAGAGGTCAGAAGGGTGGGGGAAGCAGATCCCTGGGAAGCAGAGCTACAGATGCTTGTGAGGAATATGGTTGCTGGGACCCAAACCCAGGACTGCTGAGAGAGCAAGAGCTCTTAACTACTGCGCCACCTCTTCAGCCCTCGGTGACTTTTCTTCCTGCTCTCAATTTGAACTCATCCTCTTCTAGGCTCACTTGCTTATGAGCTCCAGGTCCATATTCCTGTCCCTAGATTGCTCTGGCAGACTCCTGATTTACACTTTGAGTTATCTACCAGACATTTTCACTCAGATGCTCTGTGAACATTGTATCGGTCTCCACAGACCAGGCTCTGTAGTGGTGATAACAAAAATCCATCCTTGTGGCTTACAAAGATTCATTTCTTGCTCACACTACACGTTCACTGTGGCCCTGCTGCAGCTGTGGCCCTGTTGTCCTCCCTTGGAACCAAGGCCAACAGACTCAGTCTGGAACCTTGCCAGTCACTGTGGCAGAAGGGAAAACAAATAAAAGACAGGCCAAGTTCGGGCTCTTAAAGCTTCTGGCCAGAAGTAACATATTTTGGGCTACATTTTATCATCAAAGCAATTCACATGGCCACTCCTATGGTAGCTGGGTGGAACTGTATAATCTTCCCTTAGGGAGGGGCACAGAAATAGTTGGCATCAATGATATAGTCTAATATAGGTATGTCAAGCAAAACACGTCTAAACCTCCCACTTACTGTTTAATCCCCATCCAAAGCCCCCCACCCCCACCCCCAGTTCTCCTTAGATTCAGTTGCTTGGCATCACTGTGCTTTGTGTTAGCCACACTATCAACTTCAGAGTCATTTTTAAATTCTTCAAATGCTTTATTGTCCCTATCATGTCTACTTAGCCAAATAGTCCCCTGTGTTCTGACCCTGAGTCTTTCTTACCTTAAGTTCACGTGTTTCCACTACCCTAGGCAGAACTTGCCTGCAGGAGACTCCTAGCAGTCTCTTCGTCGCCATTGCTCCTTCATCCTGCTATCAAGGTTTGCTCGGAAGTCTTCAAGTGTTCTCCATTGCTTGCAAAACACATTCCTTTGCTCCATCATGTTTTTCCAGGGGAGCCAAGATGACGTATTCATTTTTTCTTCCACTGTGTCCTAATTATGTCTCTCACTTCTCACTGTATTCTTTCCTCTGGGATGACCACATCTATCCCTCTCCTTTTTATTGTCCATGTTAGGGTTTACTACTGGTACAGTAAAATGCAACCCTTCAAGGATATAGCTGTACTTTATGGTTCAGACTAATGCATATAGTTCTGTTTATACCAAATCTTTTTTTTAAAATTGTGTTGGGCATTGAATCTAGGGTCTCAAACATATAAGCAAGTGCTTTGTCACTCAGCCAAATCCTCTGTCCCCTTTATCTTTTATTTTGAAACGGAGTCTCACTGACCTTGGTTGGTCTTGAGGGCACTCTGTAAATTTGAGATCCTCCTGCTTTTATCTCCCGAGTAGCCAGGCTCACTGGTTTGGGTCTCCAGAAAAGGTTTTTGTACTCAGCCTTGGATAACTTTTGGCAACATGGATAGGCATTTTTAGTTTATAATTTTGTCATTTCCAGAGTGTCATATAAATATTAATAGAAACATGTAGCATTTGAGTTTGGCTTCTCTTAATTAGCATAGTGTATTAAGGTGTCACCCTTGAGATTATGTGTAGTAAACATTTTTTTTATTATTATTGCTGAGTTTGGATGCAATAATATGAATGAGCTACAGGTTACTCATGCGTCCCTGAGTTTAGGGCACTTCTAGTGTTTTCAGACTTTATCCCTTTTTATTTATTCATTTATTTAGAAACAAAGTTTCACTGTGTACCCAAGATGGCCTCAAGTTTACAGCCTTCCTCCTAAGTGCTGAGAGTTCTGGTGTGTGCTACCATACCAGGCAAGGCCTTCTTTTTCAGCTCCTACTTAACCTGTAAGACACAGTGTGACTACTCCCTCGTTACCAGCCTTTCTAGTGCCTTCCATCCACCTGTTGCACATTGTACCAAAGTGCTTGTGTCATGGAAGGCAGTTCATTCTTTCTGCCTCTGGCTCTTAGACCTCAACATTTGCTGCAAAGCCTAGCTAGGGTGCTCAAGCTGTAATTATTGAGTACAGTGTGTCTGGTTTCCATTTCCCCCAGACGTCATACAGATCTGTAGGTTTCATCCCTAGATTCTTTTTTTTTTTTTTTTTTTTTTTTTATTGATGCTTTGTGTTTGTTTTTTATTTTCAAGGCAGGGTTTCTCTGTGTATCCCTGTAACTCACTCTGTAGATTAGGCTGGCTTTGAACTGAGAGATCTGTCTGCCTCAATCTCCTGAGTGCTGGGATTGAAGGTATGTGCTACCACTACCTGACATCCCTAGAGATTTTTTTAAAAAGAGGTTCTGTGGTTAAATATGTTTGGAAATGCCATTTATTCTACTGTCTTCGTAAATATTATACCTGATTAAATAGTGGTTTTGAGAAATTACACCTTAGAAAAGCCTGTGTGTTTGTGTGTGTGTTGCTTCTCACTCGCCAGGCAAGTGCTATGCCACTGAGCTATATTTCTCCCTCTAAAAAAGCCTTATAAACGGTGGTTTAATACAGTGTTCCTCAAATTTGACAAAAATCACTTTAAGTGCACTGTAAAAAAAAAACAAAAACTAATATTGCTAGGCAGTAGTGGCGCACACCTTTAATCCCAGCACTTGGGAGGCAGAGGCAGGTGGATCTCTGTGAATTTGAAGCCAGCTTGGTCTACAAAGCAAGCCCAGAACACCCAGGGCTACACAGAGAAACCCTATCTTGGAAAAAAACCAAAACCAATAACAAACAAACAAACAAACAAAGCCCCAAAACAAACAAAGAAACAAAACTCCTAATATTCCTAAAGAACATGATTTTAAGAAAGATGCTAGACCATTGTGTACTTGTTCATCTTATTTAGGAGGGATCTAAGACTCCCTAGTGGATCACACACACACACACACACACACACACACACACACACACACACACACACACACACAGTTTTTTCCTGAACATACATACATACATGCCTGTAATAGCATTTAAACTATAAACATACATCTCTGTGTTAGTTAAACGTTCTCGTATTAAATTCTACTGAACTGCAGAAAACAGAGATGAATGAAAGATTTAATGCGCTGTATTTCAGTGCATTTCTGGAGCCCCACCCCCACCCCGGCCTTTCTAGAAATCTGATTTTAGTGTTTACTTGTGGAAGAACTTTAGGATTTTAGAAATGCCAGAGGTCATCACTTGATCTTATAGATGATTAGATTGAGGCACAAAGATGCCCTGTTCTAGTTGGTGGCGCACTCCTGAGGTAGAGGCAAGTGGATCTCTGTGAGTTTGAGGCCAGCCTGGTCTACAGTGCCATTCCAGGACAGCCAGGGCTACACAGAGAAACTCTGTCTCAAAAAAAGCAAACAAACGAACAAAAAAGATGCTCTGCTCAAGGCTATAAGGACTGGCTCTGTGGTCTCAGCAAGGAGCCTCTCATAGTCATCTGCTAAGAAATCTGACCCCATAAAAGGATTAGTTCTGCTGAACCTGGCAAACCAGCTCAGAGGCCTGCGCCTTACCTTTCACTTTTTTTTTGGGTTTGGTTTGGTTTTTCGAGACAGGGTTTCTCTGTGTAGACTTGGCTGTCCTGGACTCACTTTGTAGACCAGGCTGGCCTCGAACTTGCAGCAATCCACCTGCCTGTGCCTCCTGGGTGCTGGGATTAAAGGCATGCGCCACTGCCCAGGCTTTCACTTTTTTTTTTTTCTCAAGTGAGGAACTTCTGGGGAAGTTTATCTATCTTGGTTGGCATTTTTTTCTTGTAGTGCTGAGGACTGAATCCAGGCTCTTACTCATGTTTATGCTAAGTGAGCACTCCACGGCTTAGCCACATTCCCATCTCTCATATGTGGTTTTCCCCTTCTCTGCACGCAGAGTGACATCTATAAACACATGGCAGTCTTAGTGCACAAAACTATAGTAAAAGTTATTATTTGGATCCTCCAAAAGGCTTTAGAGACGTGTTTGGGAACATGCTTTAGGATGAAGTATTGAGCTAAGAAAAAGTTGCTATAAGGGACCCAACATTTTTTTTTAAACAGGATCTCACACTGCAACCCAAGTTGACCTTCCTGACCTTGAACTCACAAGAATCCTCCTGCCTCAGCCTTCCAAATGCTGAGGTTTACAGGTATGAATCACCACATTGGCTTAACATCTTGAATTAATCTAGAGTTCAGACTTCACATAACAGCAATCCAGTAACTTGTTACCAACAAATGCATCAAAGGAAAAAGTGGCCTTTAGCTTGTTTGTTACTCAGATGATTGATTAATTGTACTTTTTAAAATAATGTATCTTTTTAACAGGTGGGGAAAAGTGGCAATGTCCCAGCAGGCACTACGGTGGATAGTGCCATCACACATCCATCTGAATTTGACTTTTACCTCTGTAGTCATGCAGGAATTCAGGTAATTTGGAAGCTGGTCCAGATCTTTGACCTGATAGGGAGCTATTTGCCAGCTCAGCAGCCAACTTGAGTAGACTTGTCATTAAACGCTGCACTTCGCTGTGTTAGCTGCTGCGTTCCAGGACTGCTGTGTAGGGATCTTCTTGAGGTGTGTGAGGCAGAAATACTGTTGAGTTTAATAATTATATTTCAGTTTCTCTTTTCTGTCAGGTAGCCAAGTCCTGCTAGAAGTACATTAATCCTAAAACTCTTCCCTCCAGGGAACCAGCCGTCCTTCACATTACCAGGTCTTGTGGGATGACAACTGCTTCACGGCAGATGAACTTCAGCTACTGACTTACCAGCTCTGTCACACCTACGTGAGGTGCACACGCTCAGTCTCCATTCCTGCTCCGGCGTATTATGCCCGGCTTGTAGCATTCCGGGCAAGGTATCATTTGGTGGATAAAGATCATGACAGGCAAGTTCCCAAGTAAAAATCTCTTCCTGTTGTGGAAGCTGTACAGAAAATTCCTTTAAAGATTTAAACATCCTTTTAAGGTTTAACCTGTAAGGAACAATTAAGACTGCATGAAGCCTTGAGAGCTTTTATTGTGACTTTTCGTCCAAAAAGTGCTCAGGCTTGTTTAAACTTGTGTCTCATTGGGAGCTAGCTGCCTGTGGTTTCCACATTAGGGCTCACTGCATTTCAGTTCTGTTGAGCCCCAGGCAGCCTCAGAAAGTGCCAGGCAGAGTTCCTGTGTCCAGTCAAAGTAGTCACAGCCTGTGGACTCCACTTCACGCTTGAGACGCCCTACCTAGTTCATTTTGTTTCTAGTACAATCCAGAATTGACCAGAGTAAATCGGGGCTTATGGGGAAACAGAAGGGGTGACTCAGACATTTTGACTTGTTACTGAGATAGTAATAAATGCCTAAACAAGCTTTTTGCATTAGTTTTCTTTCCCAAATGGCCATCTGTGAAGTGTAGCAGTTTCTGGGCTCTTCCCCAAGTCTCAATTCAGTTGCTAAATAGTAGACATTCCACTGCAAGTCTTATTTCTGTGAGGGATTGAAAAATACACTATTACAGAAAACTCCCAGCTGTGGCTTTGTAGCTTGCAGTCTCTAATATACATTCATTCATTCAATGCATGTATTTGGTATTGTATGCCTAGTACTGTGCTAGGTACTAGAAAAGAATGGGCTTAGTAAGCCATGTTTCCACCTGCGCGGATTTTATGTTTCTGAATGGAGGTAATACAGGTGAGCGTAAAGCCGACAGCTCATCTAACTCAGTGGACCTAACTATGTAGTGGGGTATCAGAGGAAAGGCTGGTAGAGATTTTATAGCTGAATGGGCAGGGCTTAACTTTACAAAGGAAAGAAAGAGTATTTTCCAGGCATAGTCAACAGTGGAAAGAGCAAGGGGCATTTTGGACAATAGTTTTCTTTGGCATGGAGTAGAAAACTGTGTTGGAGCAAGATTGTCTTTGCTAAATGTAAAAGCTCTTTGTAGGGGACTGGAGAGATGGCTCAGAGGTTAAGAGCACTGGCTGTTCCTCCAAAGGTCCTGAGTTCAACTCCTAGCAACCACATGGTGGCTCACAACCACCTAAATTGAGATCTGGTGCCGCCTTCTGGCCTGCAGGTGTTACATGCAGGCAGAGCACTGTGTACATAATAAATTGTTTTAAGAAGCTGTTCCTGGGCTGCAGCAGCGTGAGTGGAGGATGAGAGGGTAAAGCAAAGATGAGTAAGACAACATCAGCACTGTAGAGAGAGGTCAGGGGCCAAGAGTGTGGCTCAGCGGGGAGTATAGCGCTCAGTACACATGAAGCCCCAGACTGAATCCTCAGCACTCAAAAGGGGTGGTTTGACAATTCCTATGCTACAGGGTACCCCAAAATGGATGAGTAGAAGTTGTGAGCACTCTGTTAGGCCCATTGACTCATTAATGTAGGAAACTATTACTGTTAACAAATTAAGCCAGGCATGAAAGTGCATGCCTCAGAGGCAGGTAGATTGCTGTGAGTTTGAAGCCAGTGAAGCCTATACACGAAGATCCTGTCTCAGAAGAAGAAGAAAAGGGGGAAGGAGGAGGAGGAGGATACTATTTTCTTAGAGATTTTATTCTAGTAAAGAAATAATAGCCCAATTAACAATTTCATTCCAGCTGTGTAAAAGAAAACATATTCTAGATGACCCTGATCTGGGCTTTGGGGTCAGGGACGATTTCTAAGAGGGCCATGACTTGTAATTGAAGCTTGAAGGCTGAATAGGAACTAGCCAGACAGAAGGGGCAGTGGAAGCCCCCCTGTAGGTGCTATCAAACACTTGGTTATTGTGAACATTATTTAATTATCAACCACCCATTAAATAAGTTGTACTTACTGTGTTTTCCAGTTGGACAAACATGTCTAAGGAAACATAAATTGTCTGAGTGGCCCAGGCTTGAGCCAAGATGTTCTTGAATGCAAGACTGCTATGCTATTTGAAACACTGAAGTTTGAAATAGTCTTTTGTTAACGCCTGGTTTCTTGTTTTGTTCTCATTATAGTGCGGAAGGCAGTCACGTGTCAGGACAAAGCAATGGCCGAGATCCTCAGGCCTTGGCTAAGGCTGTGCAGATCCACCACGATACCCAGCACACTATGTATTTTGCTTGAGAGTCTTGGAAAAGAACTCAACCAATTTGGCATCCCACACATCTTCAGAATGTTTCAGATGCTGACTGCCTCTAGAGAGTGCCACATTGATTCAGGTGGTCCCTACAGGCAGCTCTGTACAGTTGCACTGAGTCTGTACTCTGCAGCACTGTCTGATGCATCAACAAAACTGAGCCATTTAAAAAGAAAAAGGAAGGAAATAGATCCTCATAGATTATGTCTTCTGATGCACTGGGCAGAATTTTTACCTCAACGTGTAGCTCATCAGCCTTGACTTTCTAAAGGACTGTCAAAGGAGGGTTTCTGTGGAGTATTTTGCTAGCTGTGGTATTCACCGCATCTAGTCTTATAAGAGGAGTAGTCCCTTTGTTCTGTGTTCATTGAGTGGGGTATGTGCATAAGTGGGAGAGAGAAACCAAACAATCTGTTTCATTTCCATGTAACTTGTTAATTGGGTGGGTCCATAGACTTTTTAATGGAGATTTTTGACTTTGTCACTGTAAATGCCTTTAAGGAGCATTAATTTTTGAAAGTTTTACAGGATTTTATTACCTTCACTGCTTTATCTTGTTGATCTCTTCAGGCCTGTGCTGTGGAGTACAGGCTGCCCGGCAATTGCACTATCTTTGGCTGCAGATTCGAACAGACAGTTCTCTTGCTTGGCCGGCTTTTGTGAATGTGTGACATAAGCTGATGTGATGCGTGTCACAGGGACAGATAACACTGCCGCGGTTTTAAAAAAAGTACCCATGTTCTCCCTATTTGGAAAAACAAATTAGCTTTTAGTATTTTTCCAAGTTTTCAAAAGTGCCCATTTTATGCTGCTGTGTGGTTTGTTAGATCTAAATGATTTTTAACCTTCCCTCATAGAAAGTTAACTTTGGCAATAAGCATTTTTTAAGGTCCCTCCCCTTTCTTCCCCCAACTAAGTAGTTTTCTAGATGAGATTTCGGTATGGTTTTTATCAACTATTTCTTATATATCATAACCTGGATATTCTGAGACAAGTCTATTAAGACACATATTTCCATGCCCTTTTAAATAATTAAAAAAAACTATTTTATAGTCATAGTTGGTATCCTGTCACTTTAAAATTTTAAAAAATCAGCTGAAACTAGGATGCTTCCTGATTGGTCAGGCTTTGCCAATGTATAAGGCACATTGAGTGATGCTGCATTTGAAAAAGGAAAAAGTACCAGCATGTAAAATCTTGTTTTCCCTGAGAATCGAAGCTGTACACACAGCCACTTACAGCACAGTTTTGTTTACTCTTCTTCCAGCCTGAAATGTGCTAAGTGGCTTTGCCTTTCTCTTTTTCAACTAAATCTCAGTAGAAGTTGATTCTTTTGTTTTTGTTTTTGTTTTGTTTTTTCTTTTTCTATAATAGATTCTGGATTCCTTCGCGGGAAGATAGGTTTCCTTTTCTGAACAAGGGGAGTTGCTATAAAGCCAGCGTCAGCTAGAACATAGGGGAAAGTGTTCTGTATTTAGTGTAGATAGTACTCTGTAAAGGACAACCGTTAAATAGTCAAGCGGTCCACCCAGCGCTTCCCAGCCCACATTTGCCTCTATCCTGGTAGGACAAGGAGTGAAAGGTAAGAGGCTCTGTCTAGAGTTGCACTCCTCATGGCTGAGGAGGGTGCTGGGGAAGAGACAGACACACTATGCTAAGAACACTTTCGCAGTCTCTATGTAGAGGCCGCTGGTGGGAAACACTGGATCAAATAGTGAAGGGTGTCTACTTGAACTCATTAGCTGGTTCAAAGCCCAAATCTGTTCAATGAGCCCTCTCAAAATCCCAGCAATATAAAGCACCGTTTCCCTCCAGCCTTTCAAGCAAGCTTGTAAATACAGTAATGTTTACATTTCCACGCGCTGTTGCTCAGTGGTGCCACCAGTGTTTGCTGAGACTGGTCCCCAAGAGAGTTTTATGATGTCTATCAAGTCCTATAGCACATGAGGATGGGCGCAGACATCCTTAACCTCTGCAGACAGTGGGGGAAGGCAAGGCCCGTGGCTGAAGCACAGCACAGGCAGGAGGGAAGACACGGCAGATGTTTGTTCCCTAAGATTTTCCTTTTTTGCAAATACCTCACTTGGATAATACAAATCAGGACATGTTGAAGAATGGCTGGCTGCTGCTTTCATTCACACTTGTTCAGGGAGAGCACAGAAAACACAGCACAGCCACTGTCCACTGTGGACCCAAGAGGAGGAAAAAATGGAAGCTTTTTAGGAGAAGGAAGACTTGCCTGGAGTCTGTGATGCGAAGAGCTCTTGCAGGCTGCATGGCTGGCTGGCTGGCTGGACAGCAGGCACCATACCTGCATAGCTGGCTGGCTGGCTGGGCAGCGGGCACCATACCTGCATGGCTGGCTGGCTGGCTGGGCAGCGGGCACCATACCTGCACGGGGGTGCCGAAGGCTTGATTGTTAACAATGCACAGAAGAAACTCTTGCCATCTTTCAGCATGATGGAACAGGGAGCAGGCTGGGTGCCCAGAGGTCCTGATCCACATTCCTGCAACTGGGCTCTAGGCTGGACCTTGAACAATATGCCTGAAACACCTCAGTAAGTCCTAGTACGCTGGGGTCAATCAGTGTGGCAGTGGAGGAACAGCCAGGAGGCTCATTTTTGTAGGAAACCAGTACCAATAAGGGCATGATGCTGTTGTTTTGGACAAATGGAAAGAAATATGGAAGAGTTAGGATTATCTGGGAAAACTTGCTGAGGGGTGACTAGTTAAGAGGCGATCACTGCGGAATCAGAACTGCAGTAATAGCATCGCAAGCAAATCTGAACGCGTAGTTTTAATTTAATTAGGGTTGACAGTTCAGATAGCTTACCCACCTGGAAACTGACTGAATTGTGATGCATGTGTCAATCAATGGAGATGTGCATTCTCTAGAAGTAGCATTGGGCTGTTTGGTTTGGTTTTGTTTTTTTAAAACACAGCCTATTTAGGTACTGTCACGTAGTGTGGAAGATTTTGGTGTGGCAACGGTAAAGAGTAACATTTTTGGGCTAGGGAGCACAGGACATTAAGAGCGGGAAAGACCCAAATGTTGAACCAATTATGTTTTGTTGTTGTTGTTAGCTGTTGGATCCTGAGCTTGTTCGTAAAGTGAACCAGCTGGCTTGATGCAGCCAGCATTCCGGGCAGGCAAACCACATTCGTTCTTACTGTAAATTATTTTATATGCTGCTTCCAAAGGTGATTATTTACAAGCAGGCATGTTCTAAATGGTCTGTGTTTTAGGATCTGCTGCCCAGCCTGTATCCTATATCAGAGCTTACCAGCTTGGCTCAGCTACCTATCTATTCCTTCCCATGAAAAAAAGGTAATCCACTGTTTTAACAAGGCTCACCCTCTGTACCCCACCCTAGCTACCCTCCTGGATATGCTATAAGCTTCTCTTGCTCAGTAGCAAGGTGGCAGCTCTGCTTTCATTTTACGAAAGCAGAGATTAAGGGCATCATATTACTACGCTTCAACTCCAAGAATTTTTTCTTGTAAAATTAAAGATCTTTATTTGGTCAACCATTTCCCTACCCATTGCTGTTGACATATTCGTATTCTTTCTGTGTCTACTGGCTGAAAATGTTTGTTTGTTCATTTGACTAATGGTATGGTTTTTGTTTCTATACAGTTAGACTTGTAATGTTTATAATGTATTTTATTAATTTGGACTGGGTGTCTGTTTCTAGCAATACGAGGTACTTTCTAAGCTATTAAGGAAGGGTTTGTATCTGTATGTAAGGTAAGATAATGATTGTTTTAATTTTTCAGAGTTTTTTTTTTTTATTGTTGTCTGTTTGTTTGGGGTTTTGTTTTGTTTTGTTTGTTTTTTGGCCTGCAGGGTTATTTTCTGTTCACATGTCCAAAAATGGGGAAGGGGGATAGATTGGCATCATTGTGCTAAAAGTTGTTTTTCTTGTCAGTTGTGTAATAAATATGACATATACTGTACCGGCATCATACGTGGCTACTTTACACAGTATCATTTATTTGAGAAATTAGACAAAAAAGAGAAGTGAAACACCTACGTATTTAACTTCTGGATCTCAATGCGCATAGGAATTGCCATTTGGGAGTTTTTGAAGGCCTCCAGGGACACTTCACAAATGGCAAACTTGCACAAGATTCATCAGGGTTCTAGGTGCTGCTCAGCGGGAAGCTCCTGCTTACGTAAGATCTTAAGGAACCACTGAGGTAGGCCCAGAACTTAGGAGACCGCAGCAGGAAGGTAATTTTGGTTCTGAGTCTAGCCTGGGCCTTAGAGAAGCACCCTGCATGTTAGCCACTCTTCTCCTTGCTGGGAGGAAACAGGACCAGGAGCGGCCTACAGGAGAAGTGTCTCCTTTGCTTAGGGTTCTAGAAGGAGAGTCTACAATAGTGTAGAAAGCATGGCAGCAGGCAGCCTCAGTAGGAAGCTGAGAAATCACATCCTTAACCACAAAGCACGAAGCAGAAAATGATCTGGAAATGAAGCGTGGCTGTAGTTCTCAGGGCCTGCTCCAGCGATGAGCTTCCTCCCAAGGTCGAGCCTTCCCAAACAGCACCACCAGCTGGGAGCCAAGCGTCCACGTGTCAAAGACACGGACAAAACCCAAACCCAGGTCCCAAGAACATAGTGTGGCTAGGTACTTGTGTTTATGACTAGATTCTCTAGAGAATATCCCCAAAGTCATCCAAAACAGGGAGTCTCCGGTCTCTTGTCTTCCTGGCTTTGGGGGCAAGGTCTCTCTGTGTAGCTCAAGATCTTGAACTCTTTACTCCTGCTTCAGTCGTCAGAGCAGCAAGATGACTGGCACGAACTGCCACGCCCAGCCCACGACTTCTAAAACGTTAAACAATAAAAAAACGTATAACAATTATGCAAAGATTTTTCCCAATCCAAACTTTATTCTCAGGGAATTTAGCTTGTCAGGAGAGAAAGTTCTGCATGCAGCCGACTCCTGAGAAGGCAGGTTTGGTTTTGGTTTTCCACCAGCACTGCTTTTCCTCCTCCTCTGTCAGCTGTCAGACGTACATCACAAGTGAGGTATGTGCGACTTCCTCCCCCCCAGATACTTAGAACACAGAAAAGTGTCAAACTTCCTCAAACCGTTCCTTCTAGAATCCGAAGAGAGGGCTTGGAGGCCTGCCGTACAAGCAGGAGGGCCCACGTGAAAGCCAATGAACATGGACGCGAGCTTGTAATCAGCAATTTGGTGGATACAAGGAATCTCAGGAGCAAGCTGGTTAACTAGACTAGCCATGTTGATGGCCGTTTTGGGACCCTGCCTTCACGAATAACGTGGAGAGTAATGGATACTCCCAGTGTTAGCCTCAGGCCTCCTCCACATGCACACATGTGCAACCATACATATGTGAACATGCATACATATCACAGACATACATAGTTGAATAACTGATTAAAAAAAAGTTCATCCTAAGAAGGCATAGGGTAGAGGAAGAGACAGCACAATTAACATGGATGCCTACTTGTCAGGCATTTAACAGGGACGTCTTTAATCTTAGCGACAGCCCTTTGAGGTTAACAGTGGAATCCTCATTTTCAAGAAAAAGAACTTTGTTCATTTGTGCAGTGTGTGTGTGTGTGTGTGTGTGTGTGTGTGTGTGTGTGTGTGTGTGTGTGTTCAATCCCTAGCATGGCAAAATAAAGTCAACCAATCAGCTTCTGAGCAGTTACAGAATCGCTGCGTGGCAAAACTATGATTTGTACACATGCTTGTTTAACTTCATTGTACCTACTGTTAAGCATAAAATGACAGAGTCTCTGAACAGAAAGCAGCTTTGCTATGGGAATTAAGAAAGGCTTTATATTACTAGCAACTGTGGGGTGGGTCATGAAGTACAAGCTGACCGAGGATGAGGATGGGGAGACTCTAGGTACACTACTTCCTCATGGCAGATTAGAGCAGCTATAATTGTCTGGATATGTGTTTGTTCATTGTTTTCTCTGAAACAGGATTTCTCTGTATAGCCCTGGATGTCCTAGAACTCACTGTTGTAGATCAGTCTAGCCTTGAACCCTGTCTGCCTCTGCCTCCCTAGTGCTGGGATTAAAGGCCTGTGCCACCACCGCCTGATGTATTCTTTTCTTTCTTTCTTTCTTTCTTTTTTTCTTTTTTCTTTTTTTTTTTTTTTTTTTTGAGACAGGGTTTATCTGTGTAGCCTTGGCCTGGCCACCATGCCCAGCTTGCCTTGGGTATTTAAAGCAAACAAGTGAGCAAGCAATTATGAATTTACCAAGTACCGGGCATAGTGGTGCACACCTTTAAGGCAGAGGCAGGTGGATTGCTGTGAGTTGGAGGCCAGCCTGGTCTACAGGACATCCAAGATTACAAGAGAAACCCTATCTTGAAACAAACAAAACAACTAAAAAACTCAAGAAACTTACTAAGCAAAAGAAGAAATAATTAGAACGGTTAAAGAAAGATTTCCAGAACAGCGGGGTGTGGTGACACACACGTTTAATCCCAGAACTCGGGAGGCAGAGGCAGGTGAATCTCTTGAGTTTGAGGCCACTATGGCTTACAAATCCAGTTCCAGGACAGCCAGGGCTGTTACACAGAGAGACCCTATCTTGAATAAAACCAAACCCAAACCAAAACATTTCCAGGGCTTCTTTTAATGGCTAAGAATTGCAAAGGTGGCTGGACATGGTGGCGCACACCTGTAATCTCAGCATTCAAGAGGCAGAGGCAGGCAGAGAGCTGTGAGTTCGAGGCCAGCCTGGTCTACAAAGCGAGTCCAGGACAGTCAAGGCTACACAGAGAAACCCTGTCTTGGCAAATAAAACAAAGCAAAACAAAGTTTACAAAGATGAAGAGATGAACTCTAGCCATTGAGTTTGTTCAGGAAGCTTGGGGTAAGGAATACAGGTAAACAGGCAGCTTTAAGAATGCTTCCATTATTAGCCAGGTGTGGCTAATCCTTTAGTCCCAGCACTTGGAAGGCAAAGGCAGGAGGATCCCTGAGTTCGAAGCCAGCCTGATCTACAGTGAGAGTCTAGGACAGCCAAGGCTACACAGAGAAACCCTGTCTTGAAAAAACAAAACAAAAATCAAACAAAAAAGAATGCTTCCATTGCCCATGTTGTGGCACATGCCTGTAATCCCAATGCTTGGGAGGCAGAGGCAGGCAGGTCTCTGTGAGTTCAAGGACAGCTTCCAGGACAGCCAAAGCTACACAGAGAAACCCTGTCTTGAAAAACCAATAAAAGGAAGAAAAAGAAGAAAAAAAAAAAAGAATGCTTCCGTAGAGTTATGAGAATTCTTAGAGGACCTTCAAAGAAACTCCCTCCCCTTTTCCATTCACTTATTGGAAGTGCCTGTCAGGCAGAGGTCAACTTCTAGAAGTTGGTTCTCTCCTTCCACCAGTAAGATTCCTGGGAGTCAATCATAAGCTTTGGCAGCAAACACCTTCACCCACTGTGCCGTCTCACTTGCCCAAGGGATGCTTCTTAGAAGAACTGATGAGTTAGCTGTCTTATAAGTAATAGCTTTTGAGCTAGAGAGATGGCTCAGGGGTTAAGAGCACTGGTTGTTCTTTCAAAGGTGGTGACTTCAATTCTCAGCAACCATATATTGACTCATAACCATCTACAATGAGATCTGGTGCCCTCTTCTGGCCTGCTGGCACACATGCGGGCAGAAAACTTTTTTTTTTTTTTTTTTTTTGTAATAGCTTTTCTGAGGCAGAAGGATTGCTTTGAGTTTTCAGCCCAACCTGGTCTATATAATAATTTCTGGTCCAACCTGAGCTATCACACTGAGAACTTTCATATAAATACAGTGATGTAAAACTATTCAGCCATGGAAAGAATAGCTGAGGGGTGGAGAGGTGGCTCAGTGGTTAAGAGCACCATCTCCTCTTCTAGAAAAATACAGGCTCAATTCCCAGTACTCACAAGGTGGCTCACAGCTCTACATAGGTCCAGTTCCACAGGATCCTTTGCACTCCTCTGGTCTCTGTGGGCACCAGACATACACATACCCTTGGTGCACAGACATACATGCAGAAAAAAACAATCACTTTTTTTTTTCTGTTCCGGACTCGATTTATAGACCAGGCTGGCCTCGAATTCACAGCCTCTGCCTCTGCCTCCCAAGTGCTGGGATTAAAGGCGTGTGCCAACACGCCCGGCCCTTTAAGCATTCTTACCACAAAGATGCTGGAAACCAGAAGAGAGCTCCAAAAGTCCCTGGAGCTGGAGTTACAGAGGGTTGTGAGATGCCTAATATAGGTTCTTGGGAATGGAGTTAGGTTTTCCACAAGAGTGGTATGTATTCTTAACAGCCGAGCCATCTCCGTTTCTACTTCTCCGATCATCCCCTTCTTACTGTAGTGCAAGGGATTGAACTCATGGCCTCCTCATGCTCAACACGCTCTGTACCGCCTGGCGCGGCTGTAACCTCAGCCCAGGGTCGTAGATCTTAAGGGTTAGAGGGGGAGGAAGTGGACACGGGTCAGGTGCCAATTCTTTGCAGGACAGGACTTGAATGACATTTTAAGGAGTTTAGAAAATGTCTTACACACACAAATTCTGCTCTGCACTAGTATTGCTGGCAAGAATATTGTCCCAACTGGAAGCTGAAATTCTGCTAAGGGAAGTTCAAGGGTTTTTGTAATTTTTGCAAGCAAAGATGGATGAGGGTTGAACTTGAGCAGTGAGGTGCAGTTAGAAGACATAGAGATGGGCTGGAGAGATGGCTCAGTGGTTAAGAGCACTGTCTGCTCTTCCAAAGGACCCTGGTTCAATTCCTATCACCCACACGGCGGCTCACAACTGTCTGTAATTCCAGTTCCAAGGGATCTGACAACCCCTACACCATTGCACATAAAATAGAATTAAATAAATTATATGGCCGGGCGTGGTGGCGCACGCCTTTAATCCCAGCACTCGGGAGGCAGAGGCAGGCGGATCGCTTTGAGTTCGAGGCCAGCCTGGTCTACAAAGTGAGTCCAGGACGGCCAAGGCTACACAGAGAGACCCTGTCTCAAAAAACCAAAAAAAAAAAAAAAGAAGAAGACATAGAGATGAGGCCGAAAATAGAGAAGACCTTGGTGGCTGAGTGGATATGGAAGGGGGGGGTTAGGAGGGGGGAGAAGGCAGAGTCATTAGGAGGGATCCCAGCCACTGGTCTGGGTAGCTGGGTAAACAATAGTGCCACCAACAGGAAGAACACGGGAAACAGCAGGTTTATGGAAAGGAGGAGAATGGTAAGCTCAGCTTCAGGCAAGTTGGACTTGAGGGCCAGCCATTTGGACAGGAGAAAGAGACCACACCCATCAGTGTGTCAGTGCTGATCAAAACCATTCACATGTGGGAACAGGAGGATCGTGCAGACGAGATGAAAAGCGTGGAGTCCTGAGGAGTGCAGCTGTTTACAGGCAGACAAAGGAAGAGTAGAACCGGTTGTCCTAGAAACTGAAGGAAAAGGGGGCTTCTTGCCACATATGGTTGTGCACACTTAAAATCCAAGTACTCAAAGGCAGTGGCACGAAGTTTAAATTTAAGGCCAGCCTGGTCTGTGTAGTGAGTTCCAGCCCAGATCTCTCTCTCTCTCTCTCTCTCTCTCTCTCTCTCTCTCTCTCTCTCTCTCTCTCTCCCACACACACACACACATGCACACGCACACACACACATGCACACGCACACAGTAGAGATAGATGATAGATGTAAAAAAAAAGTTAAGATAGAAAGTACTATAAGTACTTTTCTGTTTCTTTCTCAGTTTTATTTTTCTTATCTGTTGGATTTCCCCCTCCACTTCCTTCAAAGTTTCCCTCTATCACGTACTTTCTTTCTGTCCAGTGTTTCCAATTGTTTCTTCTCTTTTCACCACTTCTGCAGTGTATACACATCCTCAAACCTCTCCCATTCTGCAGACATGAACCACTTTCTTTTCTTTTTTTTTTTCTTTTTTTCATTTTTTTTTCAAGACAGGGTCTCTCTGTGTAGCCTTGGCTGTCCTGGACTCACTTTGTAGACCAGGCTGGCCTTGAACTCACATCAATCCACCTGCCTTTGCCTCCCGAGTGCTGGGATTAAAGGCGTGCGCCACCACGCCCGGCTTTTCTTTTTTTTTTTAAAAAAAAAAGATGTATTTATTATTATGTGTACAGTGCTCTGCCTGCATGCATACCTACACTCCATAAGAGGGCATCAGATCTCATTATAGATGGTTGTGAGCCACCATGTGGTTGTTGGGAATTGAACTCAGGACCTCTGGAAGAGCAGCCAGTGCTCTCTTAACCTCTGAGCCATCTCTCCAGCCCAATATGAAACACTTTCAAGTTCACCCAATATCAGATTTTACCATTTCTGTTTATACTTCTCTGATTCTTTAGTGAGATTTGTCCTAGAGACTCCTGAGACCTCTTTAGTCATGCTCAGCTCCTTCCCCCCTTCAGATATGGCTTTCATCACAGTGACTTCTAACTCCCTTGCTGCAAATTCCAATGACCATTTTCAGATTTGGTGTTTATGTTTCCACAGTACTGGGATTTGAACCCATGGCTGGCTTTACACATAGTAGGCAAATGCTCTATGACTGATCTATGACTCTCACTCCTAGATCCTAAAAAAGTTTATTACATATATTTGCCAGGCAGTGGTAGTGCACGCCTTTAATCCCAGCACTCGGGAGGAGGCAGAGGCAGGTGGATCGCTGTGAGTTCGAGGCCAGCCTGGCCTATAATGTGAGTCCAGGACAGCCAAGGCTACACAGAGAAACCCTGTCTCAAAAAAACCAAAAAAAAAAAAATTACTACATATATTCATCTGTAAGTGAGTACACATACACATAAGCTTGTGCACACACATGCCCTGGTGCACATGCAGAGTTTAAGGCCAGTCTAAGCTGTAAACAAAACAAAATAGTCACTATGTTTTAAAAAATATTTAATGAATGAATGTGTGTGTGTGTGTGTGTGTGTGTGTGTGTGTGTCTGAGTTTATGTGCACCATGTGCATGCAGGTGCCTGTGGAGGCCAGAAGAGGGCGTCAGATCCTCCTTGGGACTAAAGTTATAGACAGTTGTGATCTACCATATGGGTATGTGGAACTGAACCTGGGTTCTTTGACAGCTCAGTAAGGATTCTTACTTGCTGAGCCATCTCTCCAGCCCCCGACAGTCAAGCTATCTTGACTTGCTAGTGCTCTTAGGAATCTTGCTTGTTTTGAAGTAGACATAAATGGAGCCTATTGGTTTTGGTTCATCCCCTCAGCATTACATTTATGAAGTTTGCCTATGTTGTTTCACATAACTGAAAAATGCTCACTTTTTAAAAATTTAAGTATGCTATCCAATATACAAAATACAAATAAAAAAGATTTTAGTAACTTATTTCTAGTTATTGTGAATAATGCTGCTGTGCTGGTTAGACAGAAGTTAGAGTTGTCTGTAAAGAGGGACCTTCAGCTGAGAGAGTGCCTCCATCAGATTGGCTGTGGCCATACTTGTGATCTGTTTTCTTGACTAACAATGGGTGAGGGAGGCCACCACTGACTGGCCTGCTCTGCACTCTTGAGTTATTGCCTTGGCCCCTCTCAGCAGTGGGTTGTGATCTGGTCCTTTCCCAAGCTGTTCTTTTGTCAAGGTCTTTATCACAGCAATGGAAAGCAAACTAGGGTGGACATCGGTACCAAGATCGTTGCTGTGACAGACCGTGTGTTTTGGGAGGAGGCTTTTGGAAGGACTTTGAAACCTTGGGCTGAACAAGCTGTTGAGTGCTTAGTGGGCTGTTCTGTGGGAGCTTGGAAGATAAGAATGCTGAAAGAGGGGGCTGGAGAGATGGCTCAGAGGTTAAGAGCACTTCCTGGTGTTCCAAAGGACCTGAGTTCAATTCCCAGCAACCGCATGGTGGTTCACAACCATCTATAATGAGACCTGGTGCCTTCTTCTGGTGTGTAGGTGTGCATGCAAGCAGAACACTGTATATGTAATAATAAATAATTAAAAAAAAAAAAAAGAAGTGCAGGTGATGGAGGCCTGACTTATAAGGTTTCAGAGGAAAGCAAACAGTCCCTCAGTTTGCTTATATGATATTTTGTATTAAAAAATCCCTGGTTTCTAACCAGCTGGGGCTAAAGAATCAACTGTGATTAACAAGGGGTCAGTACCACTGAAGTGAAGCCATTGTTTTATTGGGACAGTTGAGGTGGGTTAGGTGAGACTGAAGAATCAGCTATCATTAAGAAGAGACCAGCATCCTTCTGGGTAATGTGGATCGAATCCAGGTCCCCATGCTTATTCAGCAAAAACAGACGTTTTCCTAGTCCCTTATTTTTATTGAATATAATTAGTTAATTAATCAAGACAGACTATACACTTCAAATACAAGTCCGCTGAATGGCAATTAAACCCAAAGAGAATTCTCTGTAAGGAACGCTGGCCTTCACACTGTATCAAAGAGCCAAGATTAGGGAGGGCGGGTGAGCGGGGCTAGGTGCGCATGCTCAGACTCCACCCACCCACCCACCCCACTCCCCCACCCCCCCCCCCCCCCCCCCCCCCCCCCCCACTCCCCCCCCCCCACCCCCACCCCGGCACCAATCACATGCCTGCTGGGGAATGAAGGCCTAGGAGAGCCGCGTGTTGTGGAAAGCCTCAACAGAAGCTCGCGAGTTCTCTCCCTGGACCCACAGAGCTCGGCGGCTCGTTCTCTCAAGCCAGCTGCTCAAAGACACAGCCAGGCGAGTGACTTAGACTCTTCAGTCTGAAGTGCTGAAGCTGTTGGAAAGTTGGTGGGCTGCAGGGCTATGTCGGCTCTTCCTTGTCTTTGACCCATGAACCCCGACATCCTAACCTCTGAAGCGAAACAATGCTTTCACTCTTGTTGCCATAGTATCCCACATACCTCTACTCTGTCATGCTTTTTGTTTTTGTTTTTGTTTTTGTTTTTGTTTTGTCTAAGAGATAGGCCAATCTCAAGTTACACAGCATGTAAAACCAGAAATTCTAGTGTTTGTTTGTTTTTAAATTTTACATTTTTTTGGGCTGGAGAGATGTCTCAGAGGCTTAAGAGCGCTGTCTTCTCTTCCAAAGGTTATGAGTTCAATTCCCAGCAACCACATGGTGGTTCCCAACCATTTATAATGAGATCTGGTGCCCTCTTCTGGCAAGCAGGTGTATATGCAGGCAGAACACTACATACATAATAAATAAGTAAATAAATCTTTTAAAAAATTTTTTACATTTATTTCTTGTGTCTGTGGGTGTGCGTGTATAATACTGTAATTTGTGGAAATCAGTTCCTGCAGCTTACCATGAGGGACCTGGGATCGAATTCAGCTCATAAGGCTTAGCCATCTTGAACTGAGCCATCTGGCCAGCCCTTTGGATTTACATTTGTATGTGTATGTGTGTATATATATATATATATACACACACACACACATATACATATATATACACATTATATATGCATATATTTACACACACATATATATATTAAAATTATGAAATCTTTCCTTTGAGCCATAAGTAATGGGGATTCCTGAAGATAAAGAAAGGACTTTGAATTTTCTAAACCTAACAAGACTTCTTCAACAGACTGTACCCACTCCTTTGCAGGCACCATGTTCATTGGAGGTGGTGGCCATATTGCCTCTATCCCTCCTAAAACAAAATAAAACCGTAAATGTGCTTAGTCATGACATGCTTTGGCATGACTGCTGCGTGTTTTCTTCATTTCTTCTCATTTTTCTCCTCTTCTCTCCTGAAGTGGACTCCAGTAGATGCCTCCCTACAAACCTTTTGTTTACTGTTTTCTTTAAAAGCTTTCTACAATGTTGGAGTCTTTTGTTTAATAAATGCAGTATGTTTTCATCAACTTTATAAGTGTAGGTCCTATTTTCCTCCTATAAAAAAATAAAGATTAGCCAGGCATGGTGGCACACGCCTTTAATCCTAGCACTCAGGGAGGCAGAGGCAGGTGGATCTTTGTGAGTTCGAGGCCAGCCTGATCTACAAAGAGAGTGCAGGACAGCCAAGGCTACACAGAGAAACCCTTTCTCAAAAAAACAAAAAGAAGAAGAAAATAAAGCTTTAGGGAGACCAATTTAATTATCTAAAGTTAAACCAAAGAATATTTATCTCATGTATATTATGAAACAAAATAATGTAATAATTGGTATTAGCCACAGTTCCACTCACCCCGTGGACAAAAAAGAAAAAGAAAGAGAATGTGGCTTTTTTTGTTTTTGTTTTTTTCTTTTTCTTTTTTAAATTTATTTAATTTTATGGGCATTGGTGTGAGGGTGTCAGATCCCCTAGAACTGGAGTTACAGACAGTTGTGAGCTGCCATGTGGGTGCTGGGAATTGAATCTGGGTCCTTCGGAAGAGCAGACCATGCTCTTAACCACTGAGCCAACTCTCCAGCCCCAGAACATTGCTTTTTTTTTTTTTTTTAATTTTTATTATTTATACAATACATATGTGCCTGCATGCCAAAAGAGGGCACCAGCTCTCATTATAGATAGTTGTGAGCCACCATGTGGTTGCTGGGACTTGAACTCAGGACCATTGGAAGAGCAGGTAGTGTTCTTAACCTCTGAGCCACCTCTCCAGCTCAGGACATTACTTTTTTTGCTAGGTTTTATGCCTTTACCTTTTAAAGTATTGTGTGTGTTCATTTGTAGTCTGGTTCCATCTTTCCTCTTTCCGTTGTGACTATAATTTTGAGTTTGGGTTTCCCATTGCCTCACTTTTCAATATTTTTTTTGTTTATATATTTGTGTTTATGGGTACTTGACTTGCCCTATGTGTATTTGTCTGTGGAGCCATGAAGAGGGCATTGGATGCCCTGGAGCTGGAGTTACAGGTGGCTATGAGCTGCCTGATGATGTGGGGGCAGGGAACCAACGTGGGATCTTCTGCAGGGTCAGTGAGCACTCTGTGCTGCTGAGCCACGTCTCCAGCTTTCTTTCTTTCTTTCTTTCTTAGATTTTATATTTTATTTTATGTGTATGAATGTTTTACCTACATGTTTTATGTGCATGTGCCTATGTGTGCATGTCTAGTGCCTGCAGAGGTCAGTAGAGGGCATCAGATCCCTAAAACAGGAGTTATGGATATTGGTGACTCACTGTGTGGGTATGGGGAACTAAACTGGGTCCTCTGCAAGATCAATGAGTTCTCTTTAGCAGATGAGCCAACTGTGCGGCTTCCCCTTTGCTTTTCTGCCTTATTGAATGTATACATTTGTATCCTTAAACCAGATACAGTTTGTTGGGCTGGAGAGATGGCTCAGGAATTAAACCGCAGACTCTTGGCAGAGGACCTGGGTTTGCTACCCAGTAGCAACATTTTGTTTACCATTCCAGATCTGCTACTTTTCTCCACCTCTGCAGACACCAGGCATACACATGGTACACACACACACACACACACACACACACACACACACACACACACAGGCATGTATGTAAAACACTCATACATATATAGAGAGAAAAATAGATATTTAAAAAAAGCATATGTAGCCAGGCATGGTATTGCATACCTTTAATCCTAGCAGCTGGGAGGCAGACAGGCAGATGTCTGTGAGTTTGAGGCCAACCTGCACTATATATGTAGAAAGACCCTCTTCAAAAAACAAAAACAAATCCCATATGTAATTTGCTTTTGCATATTTTTGAGTTTTGTGTAATCAGTGATACATTTTTTAAATTGAATTTAAATATCAGTACAGAGTAAACATTTTATCAATATTTACTAGTTTTTTGTTTGTGTATCTGTTTACTGGTATTGTTGTTATTACTTTTTTTTTTTTTTAGCAAGGTTTCCCTGTGTAGCCTTGGCTGTCCTGTAACTCACTCTGTAGACTAGGCTGGCCTTGAACTTAAGAGAGATTCACCTGCCGCCACCTCCCTAATGCTGGGATTCAAGGCATGTGCAGCCACCAAATAATTTATATTTTGTGTGTGCGTGCGTGCGCACGCGTGCATGTCATGCATATACACATACAGGGTTGTATGTACAACAGTGCACATGTGGAGGTCAAAGGACAGCTGTGTGGAGTCACTTTTGTCCTTTCACTATTGGGGAGGATGGTCTAGATTGTCAGTCTTAGCAGCAAATGCTTTAACTTGCTGAGCTTTTGTGGTCTGGTGTAGCCTAGGCTAGCCTCCAACTCTCTGTATAGTTGAGATAGCATCTGCTCTTACTGCCTCTCAATGGGGTGAAAGCACACGTAAGTGCCAACATGCCTGGCTTCTGTGGTGCTAAGGATTGAACTCAGGGCTTCATGTAGGCAACCTACCCACAGCGACGTCCTCAGCCCCATTCTTTCATCTTTTAAATAACATTTTTTAAGCTTAGTTTTTAATTTTATGTGTATTGGTGTTTGTCTAAATGAATGTCTGTGGACTGTGTGAATTCAGTACCCTGAGGAGGGCAGAAGAGGCATGGTTAGCCTGGGACTGAGTCACCATGTGGCTGCTGGGAAATGAACTCAGGTCCGCTGAAAAAGTAGCCAGTGCTCTTAACCTCTGAGCCTTTGTTTGTTTGTTTTGTTGGTTTTTTTTGAGACAGGGTTTCTCTGTGTAACAGAGTCCTGGCTGTCCTGGAACTCACTCTGTAGACCAGGCTGGCCTCAAACTCACGGAGATCCTCCTGCCTCTGCCTCCCAAGTGCTGGGATTAAAGGTGTGTGCCACCATGTCCCGCACTGTAATTCTTTTTTTTTTTTTTTAATATTTATTTATTATGTGTACAGTGCTCTGCCTGTGTGTACACCTGCATTCCAGAAGAAGGCATCAGGTCACATTATAGATGGTTGTGAGCCACCATGTGGATGCTGGGAATTGAACTCAGGAGCTTTGGAGGAGCAGTCAGTGCCCTTAACCTCTGAGCAGCCATCTCTCCAGCCTTGTAATTCTTAATATATATGTACTATTTTCTCACTTAATATATATTACAAATGTTCCCCATTTTTACCTTGTCTGTTAATGAATTTGAACTCCTAATTTTAATCAAGTTTTATTAATAGTCCTTTTTTTAAGACTTTAAAAACATTTATTTCTGATTGTGTGTGTGTGTGTGTGTGTGTTTGTGTGTGTGTGTCTGTGTGTGTCTTTGTGAGGAAGCCAGAGGCATCAGATCCCCTGAAGCTGGAGTTATAGGCAGTTGTCCACGCCTGGATATGAGTGCTGGAAACTAAACTCGGGTACTCGTCAAGAACAGTGTGTGCTGTTACCCTGGAGCAGCCTTCTGACCTCTCACTGGACTCTCTGAATGGTTGAGATCTCTTTGTGCTTAGGAGTTCTTCCTTGCCTCAGACGGCCTACATGTTTTTCTTTGTACAGTTCATGGGAGTTGGTTTTTGTGTGTGGAGTGATGTAGGGCTCTGATTTTCTCTGTATCAATAAACAGTTGCTTTGCCTGATTCCCTTGTTGGTTAGTTCGTCCCTTGCCTAGCATCCACATTGCCCCTTTAGCCACACACCAATATTATTTTTGTTCATGTAAGGCCGGTTTCTTGACTTTGAACTGTACTCTTCCTTATCTCCCATCTTTTCTTCAGTGCATCGTGTTGGTTAACCTCTGTCATCCATAGAGGGTAAATATTAAATTGAAGCTTCCAAGATGGACCTGGTGCCACAGACGTGTAATCCCAGGTACTGGGGAGGCTGAGGCAGAAAAACCACAAGTTAACAGAGTGAGTGCTAGGCCAACCTGGAAATCTTACTGAAGCTCTGTCTCAGAAAAAAAGAAAATAAAAACAGAATTGGCAGTATGGCTCAGTGGTAGATCACTTGCCCAGCAATCCTGTGTCCCTGGCTCTATTCCCAATGCTGCAAAAAACAAAACAAAAACAAAAAACAAAACAAAAAAAACAGCCAACCAAACTAGAATTCATAGGTTTTAAATTGTACATCATTCACATGGAAATTACTCTGTTCATCCTGGGATGTGGACATCTCTGTCTAGCCCTGTCTGCCCATGTTTGTACTCTGTACGTTACCTATCACCTGGTGGCCTTCTCTGATATTAAACTGACTATTGTGGTGCTGGGATGCTTGTATTTATTTTACTTAGCAGTGGCCGCAGTGTACAGAGCAGTGATGCTGGCAACTCAGATCTACCGAAGGGGAGCCACAAAGCACTCCAGCAAGCTCCCAGGATCCTCCTGGCTCTGTCTCCAGTGCTGGGATTACAAGTGTGGGTCAACCACCATACCTGGCTTTCTAATCTTATTATTATAATGAAAACATCATCATCATCATCATCATTATTATTTTAATATATGTATTTTTGTGGTTTTTTTTGAGACAGGTTTCTCTATGTAGCCTTGGCTGTCCTGGAACTCATTCTAGAGAACAGGCTGACTTTGAACTCACAGAGATCCACCTGCCCTGCACTCCCTGAGTGCTGGGATTAAAGGCGTGCACCATCACTTCCTGACTTTTAATGTTATTTTTAATGTTTATTATTAAGAATAAAGTTTAGAATCTGGTCATGGTGGCGCACGCCTTTAATCCCATTACTTGGAAGCAGAGGCAGGCAGATTGCTGTGAGTTCAAGGCCAGCCTGATCTACAAAGCCAGTCTAGGACAGCCAAGGCTACACAGAGAAACCCTGTCTTGAAAAACCAAATAAATAGATAAATAAAGTTTAGGGCCAGCAAAATGGATACAGTCTTGCTTAGAGGCCTGTTGACCTTAATTTTGTTTTTGATTTTGGAGTCAAGGTTTCTCTGTGTATCCTTGGCTGTCCTGGACTTGCTTTGTAGAGCAGGCAGGCCTCAAACTCACAGCGATCCACCTGCCTCTGCTGTTGTCCTGAATTTGATCCCCAGATCCCACATGGTTGAAGGAGAAAACTGACTTCCAAAAGTTGTTATTTGGCCTTCACACATACTCTGTGACGTGTGTGTGTGTGTGTGTGTGTGTGTGTGTGTGTGTGTGTGTGTGTGTGTGCACATGTACACATACACATTTACTCACTAAATTAAAAAAAAAAAGCTGGGTATGGTCAGCCTGGGCTGTATTGAGTTCAAGAACAGCCTTGTCTTAGAACAAAACCCGCCCAGGAATTTCTGTTTTAGTACTCTGCTATCTAGATGATGATTATTTTAGAGTTGAATATACTAGTCACTTAAAGTTTGTGCATGCATAGACAAGTTCCATAGTATAATATTAATTTTATTTCATTTTTTGTTACCTACAATATTAATTTAAAGTATTTGCTATAGGGCTTTGATAAATATCCAGTTTAATAAACTCCTACTGGGGGGGGGAGAAAAAAAAAAAAGAAACTCCTACTGACCGGGTGTGGTGGCGCACGCCTTTAATCCCAGCACTTGGGAGGCAGAGGCAGATGGATCCCTGTGAGTTCGAGGCCAGCCTGGTCTACAAAGTGAGTCCAGGACAGTCAAGGCTACACAGAGACCTGTCTCGAAAAACAAAACAAAACAAAAAACAACAACAACAAAAATAAACTCCTACTGGCTGGTCATTGTAGCGCATGCCTTTAATCCTAGCATCCAGGGAAGCAGAGGCAGCTGTGAGTTTGAGGCCAGCCTGGTCTACAAAGCAAGTCAAGGACAGCCAAGGCTACACAGGAAACCCTGTCTAGGGGTAAAAACAAAAACAAACCCGCCCCCCCAAATGAAACTCCCACTGTGAGTGGCTCACATCTTTGATCTCAGCATTCAGGAAGCAGAGGAAGGCGAATCTTTGTGAGGTCAAGCCCAGCCTGGTCTATGGAAGGAGTTCCAGGAAAGCCAAGGCTACACAGAAAAACCCTGTCTCCACAAACAAAACAAAACAAAACAAAACAAAACATTAAAAAAGAAACTCCTACTTTCCTAATTTGCTAAGAGATTTTTTTGTTTTTGTTCTTGTTTGTAAGTGATTCTCCTTCTACGTGAGTGGATGATATTGTTGCTTGGCCTGACATTTATAGATTGCTTAATATTAGATCACCCTTATATATTTGGGTTTTATTTTTCATCAGGGTATTGCGTTATAGCCCTGGCTGGCCTAGAACTTGCTGTCTATAGCAGACTATTCTGAACTTGATGTGACTCTGTCTCTGCCTGGGGTTATAGGCATGTGCCACTACTCTCTGCATGAATTTGCTTTTATTACATCTGTAATCCCAGCATTTGGAGGCCAAGTTGGGAAGACTGCAAGTTAGTGCCAACTTGGATTACCTAGTAGACCCTGATTTAAAACCAAAGTCAAAATACAGTGCCAGGCCTGGCTCCCGTTGCTTAGCAACCTTCTTTGGTGAAGTGAGACTGGACTGTAGTATTTCTTTTTAAATTTTTAAATAATTTTTTTAGTATTTCTTTCTCGTACAGTCCTCATTGGGTTTGGTAAGATGATTACACTGACTTGAGGACTACTATACTGTTTTCTAACACAGTTTATACCAAAAATGTATTTACAGTGAATTCCCATTTTCCCAACATTTGACAGAACTCACCTGCAGCATTATGTGTGTGTGTGTGTGTGTGTGTGTGTGTGTGTGTGTGTGTAAAGATTCTTGCCTACTGACTCAATTTCCTTAGTCATCATATAGATATCTTGGCTAACGGTTTGAAACTTCTTCTATGTCTGTTTTCTATTGTATTTCTATTTTCTCTATTGTGTTTTTAGTTTTTCAGTTGTATTTCTTGATAGTTGCCACATAGGCAAATTAAAGTTTTTGGTAGGACTAGTGGTTTTCCCAGGGACACATGTCTGTATGAGGTAGATCTGGAGAGTTTTACCTATATTTGCCTTTATACACATTGATATTTGTGTTTCAGTATATACTGGGTGGACTTTTAAGTCAAGGAGTTGAGAAATTGTTATGACTGTTGATGAATGGTATGAAATTGCTTTTTAGAGTATTGTACTGATATTGTTGCCAGTGCAGTTTAAATAATTAAATATATAGTTAATATTCCATACTGACTTTTTTTAAAATGTGTTGTTGATAAGTATATGGTTCTGTTTATGTAGGCTGCCCTTTTCCTTGGCCCATTGGTATACCGAGGCTGTGTTTATTATGAATCTTTTTCTGGCGAGCTTCTTTCATGCATTAGCAGAGGAGAAGGATGGTAATAGGACCTAGTTTTGCATCCAGCTTTACCACCAAGCTTTTCCAGTGTGGTGACACTCAGGTGACTCTGCTGCGTTGTTACAGTATGGTGACATAGGTCAGAGCTGGAGGCCTTGCAAGTGAGAAGCCTTTTGGATCCAGTCCTCAGAACCAAAAGCAGGGGAGAGGGGACAGGACAGAGAGAAGAGAGAAGAAAGAACAAAAGAAAAGGAAGTTGCTAGTCCACATTTCCTAAGGGGCTAAGATAGCCTGTGGTTAGGCACCATCTTTGTGACTCAACTGATACATAACAGCTGTACATCTGCCTCTGTCATTGGGTAGATGATTCTCCTATAGCTTACCCTAAACGATTTCTCTTTTGTCTTCTGCCACAGCCCATTCTTTGGTGTGGTAACTAATTGTTTGTGCTGACATCAACAGACTTCCTGAAGTGTACTGTGAACTGAACTGTACTGAACTGAACTCACTGTACTGTGAGTCTCTTCAGATTGGAGCACTTCAAAGCTGAGGATGCTGAGCCCAGGGACCTTCAGAGACATCACAGCGCTGTCACCGAGAAGTCAGATGTGAAGAATAACCCTGCATTTCAGTAGCACAGTTATCATCCTTAGACTAAAAATGTTCCTGAATTTAACCACTCTGTTTCAGAGACAGCCCGTCCGAAGCTTCTAGATTCTCCTATTTAACCATGCTGAGTTCAGGCTTGGGGTCTGGTATGCTGCATGAGCCATAGAGTTTTGGTTTTGAGTCATTTTGTTTCCAGCCTGGGTGTCAGAACCAGGGACAGCTCCTGTTGCCGAGGCAGCCCCTCCCCTGGCCTGGGTTAAGGAGTGGGAGCTTTCTCACTGCTTTGTTTCCATCTTTGTGTTAGAACACCAGTAGTCCTACTGCGAGTTCCGGTCTTCTATGCTGATTCTGACCCTCTGCTAACATGGCTTCATCCACCTTTCTGGGATTTTTTTGGGGTGGGGGGACGGGGCAGGAGGGTTCCGAGAAAGATTTTCCCTGTATGTGTCTCTGGCTGTCCTGGACTCACTATGTAGACCAGGTTGGCTTCAAACTCATAGGATCCACCTGCCTCTGCCTCCCGAGTGTTGGGATTAAATCCTCCACCTTTCTCTTACCCTTCCTTTGCCTGGTTAATTTCGGCTCATTTCCCCCATGCCTCTAGGAAATTTACCCTGATTATCGTAGGCTAGGTTAGCCTCATCTCTGTACAGGTCTTCCGACACACCTATGTGCTTCTGTCGTTATACTGAAAGCTTTCTTGAAATTACCATCTGTGTTGGTTTTTTCTGAATTGCAGGGTTAGTGCAAATCTGTCCTTGTATCTTTATTTGTCTGGAGTACAAGATCATGGGATTGGAGGAGGCTGAAGCTTACTTTGGCTGCAATGCCAAGCCCAATATTCGTTATTATTTTAGTTTGTTTTTTCATTGAGGAACTTGGTCTCTCTCCTTTACTCAGTTTTGATTTTGGGGGTGGGGTGGGGTATGGCTTCTTATCAGATCAGACACACTTTCTAATACAAATCACAAACATCTCCATGCTTATGTGTAAATCAAGATGGATATTGTTCCTAATTAGTTATTATTAGTCAATGAATGCTGTACATTACTACTTCTTTACTTGATTTTTCCATTTAATTACAGTGTTTTCATCTCTCTCTCTCTCTCTCTCTTTCTCTCTCTCTGTCTCTCTGTCTCTCTCTCTGTCTCTCTCTGTCTCTCTCTCTCTCTCTCTCTCTCTCTCTCTCTCAGGGGTCTTACTGTGATGCCCAGGGTGGTAGCAAACTCTTGGGCTCAACAGATTCTTGGGCCTTCAGCCTGGTGATGCTAAGTATGGGTATATACCACTGTGCCTGTATTCTACCATGTTTTTAATGTTCAGAAGAGGGAAGCACAGGTGAGGATACACTTTTTGTTTTGTTTCATTTTGTTTTTGCTTCCCTTCCCCCCCTCCCCCAAATTCTCATTGTTTCAGTTCTAAGAAGTTCTGAGAGGAAAGGTGATTAGACTGATAGACAGATGCTAGGGCCCCCTCTCTACATCAGCAGTGAACTACAGTGCAAGGATTGAGCAGCAGAGAGAGTAGGTTTTCAGGAGTGTGTGCTAAGAGTGACTGAATGGCCAGTGGGATGGCCTAGTGTGGCAAAAATGTAGTTTAATAACTTAACAAAAAGAGGCCCTGGGCTGGAGAGATGGCTTAGAGGTTAGGAGCACTGTCTGCTCTTCCAAAGGTCCTGAGTTCAATTCCTAGCAATCACATGGTGGCTCCCAACCATCTATAATGAGCTCTGCTGCCCTCTTCTGGCATGTAGGCATACATGCAAGCAGAATATTGTATAAATAATAATCTTTTTCTTTTTCTTTTTTTTTTTTTTCCCCCGAGACAGGGTTTCTCTGTGTAACAGTCCTGGCTGTCCTGGACTCATCTGCCTTTGCCTCCCAGAATGCTGGGATTAAAGGCGTGTACCACCATGCCTGGCCAATAAATAAATCTTAAGACAAAACAAACAAAACACAAATTGAAGCCAGGAGTGGTCTACAAAGATAGTTTCAGGACAGACAGGGCTGTTACACAGAGAAACCCTGTCTTGAAAAACCAACCAGCCAATCAAACAAACAAACAAACAAACAGTTCAGCATGTTATGGCATACTTTTAATCCTAGGAGACAGAGGCACGTGAATTTTTGTGAGTTCCAAGCCAGCCTGGTCTACATAGAGAGTAGGAGTACACTGAGAGAACCTGTCTCAAATAAATAAATAAGTTTGAAAACAACAACATCAACAAAGTGGCCCGAGTTTGTCAGCCTGAAAAACAAAATGCTATCTGAATTTCCTTATACCACTTTTCTTAGCTGAGTGTGAAATTTCCGATGATGGAGGCAGTCCGTGGAAAAACTCTGAAAGCTAAGCCAAAGTGTGACTCCAGTAAACACTTTGGAGAACAGTCAACACAGTGACCAGTGCCTTTCCTTAAAGTTAAGCACAAGGCTGAGTCTTAACAAAAGCAGACTCGGCTCTTAGGGAATGCTGACCTCTGCACTCATTGAACCCAGGCAAGGGGCTTGCTCTTTCTGAAAGTTGTTGTTATTTTTCAGTGCTCTATTTGATTCACCTAAACCTAAATTTACTAACCATTATAGGCACGTATTAGCTTAACAACACTAAATGAGGCAGAAATACATCTGATATGATCCATCCTTAAGGAACTTGCGTGGGAGGCGGATAATGAATGTGACAGAAGCTGCTACTATGCTTGCATCTTTCATATTAATTCTCTTTCACAACAGCCCAACGATGAAAGTACTATATCACCACCATTTTACACAAGAGAAAACAGACGCAGAGAAGCAAAATGGTTTGTCTAATGTCGCACAGCTAGTGAATGGCAGGGCAAGGACTGAAGCCGAGACAAGCCAGTCTTAACCACAGTAGTCCATAGTGTGATTCCCCAGATCAGCCTCATCTGAGATGTTCCGCAGGCAGGCCTCAGCAACCCTCCAGGCAATTGTGATGGTTGCTCTGTGAGAAACTCTGCTAAAGAGAAGCTAAAGGAATGTCATAAGTTCATCTCACTGATAAGGTCTGCGTATGGTCCATCTCCTAAGTTCCTCGTCCTTTACACAGCATCTGATGTAGAGCAGACATCAAAAATACACAGGAGCTCAGAGCACTCAGCACTCAGGATCCACAGGCAGGTGGATCTCTATGAGTTCAAGGCCAGCCTGGTCTACAGATCCAGTTTGGGTGAGTTCCAGAACAGCCAGAGCTGTACAGGGAAACCATGTCTTGAAAAACAAACCAAAACCAAAACAACAACAGCAAAATCCAACCAACTAACCAACCAACCAACCAACAACAACAAAAAACATAGGAGCTGGGTGGGTATGGTGGCAGGCTTCCATCCCAGCCCTTGTTGAAGCAGAGGAAACCGGATATTGTGATTTGGAGGCTAGTCCAGTCTACATAACAAGTCCCAGGCCAGTGAGAGCCTGTCTCAAAATATGAGTGTGTGTGTGTGTGTGTGTGTGTGTGTGTGTGTGTGTGTGTGTGTG
>OU015754.1:59752043-59793767 GCA_907169655.1 Acomys percivali | reverse complement strand
TGTGTGTGTGTGTGTGTGTGTGTGTGTGTGTGTGTGTGTGTGTGTGTTTGTGTGTGTGTGTCTAAGTGATGTTTGAACCAGGTCTCACTAGAATTCTCCTGTCAGGGCAGCAGACCAAATGAGAATGATGTGAGACTCCAGAGGACGTAGATGTGATGGTTTTTTTAAGGCAAGGTATGAAGAGTGTACCCACTCGAGGAACCATGAGAATGGCAGGGAGTGATTTTGAGAGGTAACCATGTCAGGACACAGTTGAATAGGGCAAATGGGCAAGAAAGGAAGGAACCGACATTCTGGCACGGAGATGCCATTCCTTGAGACAGGAATGTTTTGCTGAGGAAAGCAACGTCTTAGGTTTGGACTTAAATTTGAAGCGTTAGATGCAGCTGGAGCTGTCCAGCAGACAGTAGGAAATATGAGGCTGCGAGGTGGTTAGATACAGACACGTGGGCTTTAAGAGGGGATGTAGCTGTGGGGAGGAGAAGGGAGAGGAGAATAGAAAACTCAGGTTAGAACTACAGTGAACAGAATGTGAGGAGCCATTGAAGAAAGCTGAATAGGACAGGCATTAGGAAACTTAAGAAAATGTGGACGCCAGGTAGAGTCTTTAAAAAAAAAAAAAAAAAAAGGCATAGTGTTAGATGCTGCAGAGAAATAATGAAAAATTAGCGTTTGGGTTTTTGACACAAAAACGTCATTTAAGCGATTTGGTAAGAGCAAAAGCGAATCGACCGACTTCTGCAGACGAGAAAGTGGAGGCAGGTGCTTCCTGGTCCTGCAGATAGAGAGCTCTGTCCCCACACTTGTGTTGAAACTGACATTTTCCAGAGTAAGCAGGGTTTCTTAATACATCTCTGGTCTCAGCGCCCCGGCAGGCGGCCTGGAAGAGAGGGTGGCGTCCGTCGGTGAGATCAGCGATTAGGGACGCACGCAGAAAGACTTGACTTCGCGAAGGCAGCCAAGACTTAAAGGATGAGGGTGGCTGAGAGAGGTGGGAGGCTGAGCCCCTGCGTGATGAGATGGAGGAGGGGAGGAGGGGAGGAGAATGAGGTGGAAGCCAGGCTCTGTGCCGAGGGCCGGGGCTGTGGCTAGGTTTCTAGGGACCTGTTCAGGGAAGACAGGGCCCTAGGCTGTAGCCGGGGGAAGGGGTGTCGCCCAGCTCCGCCCCACTTACGCCACTACGCGATTCCGCCACCGGAGCTCTCTCGCCAGACTGCAGGGCCCCGGGTGGCCGCCAGGGGCCGCTGCATGGTTCCCCGCGCCCCCGCCCCTCTCCATTGGCCTTTGTTGCCGTCGAGCGCCCGGCTTGACTCGTTCCCGTCCGCCCCCTGGGCCCATCGGTCGCGCCTGCGCACTGGCAGCTACTCGGGCGCTCGTAGGGGGAGCTGCTGCAGGCTCCGCGGCGGCGGCAACGGAGGCTGCGGGGGCGACGGCGCTAGCGGCCGGGCTTCGGGGAGAAGCCGAGCCCGGCCCGGGAGCCCGAGCAGTGCAAGTGCGAGGCACCTAGGCCCTTCACACTGGACTCCTCAGTCTCCCGGCCGCCTGTCCTTCGCACGGGTATATGGGATGGAAGCGGGACCCTCGGGAGCAGGTAAGGGCCCTCGGGAACGGGGAGCAGTGTGTGTTCCAAAGCCCTGGAGGCTCCCGCGGGAAGAGCATGGTTCCAGAGTGCGGAGAGGGACTCTTAGGGAATGGGGGGGGGGCCCGTTTTGAAGGGAGCTGTGTGTAGTTCCGGCGGAGAGCCATGTGAAGATCAGAGACCCGGGCTGTTTGTCCTAGGAAGCAGTATGCAGTGGTGAGGGTGGGCAGTAATCTGGGAGAAGGGCCTGAATGAATGCATGGGAGTCCTTCCGTGGTGTCTGGAAAGGCCTATGGGGAGGCCCGGCAGGTGGCAGGGGGGCGGGCTCCAGGTGTTCAAGAGAGGAAGGGGGGCAACACAGATGGGCCTGGTACTACCGCCTGCCGGGGGCGGGGGCTCGGCCGGGCTGGGCTGAGCTAAGCTAATGTCTCTGGGGAGTAGGCGCCTGAGCTGGCCTCTGAGCTCCGCCCAGCTGGGCCCGTAGCGGGGGTGAGGGTCAGGGGGCAGTGGGATGGAGGGGGGGGGGACGACGGGGGGCGGGGCATCTAGCCCAGGGATTTCCCCCTTAGGCTAGAGACTTAGGTGGCGTGGGAGCATGCGCGGAGGTACCAGTCTAATGGGCTGCCCTGTGTGGTGGGGGCGTGGCTGTTTGAATACCCTTACCCCTCCTCTGCCCAGTTTGGTTTGGGAAAAGGAGTGTACTGATGGGTGCATTCTCTCAGGATCTGTTGGCAGAGTACAAATGGAAATTGCCTTCATCTCTGTCTTGGGGGGCTGGGGGGGATAGTCTCTGACACTTGGTCCTTAAGCCCCTTAGCAGGAGTTTCTTGAAAACCATGTGGGCCTTAAGTTTCTAGACCACCTTTGAGGAGAGATGGGCGCTTTTAATTCAAGGATAGTCTCCTTTTTCTTGAATTGGCTCTTTATGTTACAGTGTAATCTCTCTATATACTTGTGTTTTCTGTTTCTCAGGGAATCTTTTCCCATGTCAGGGGCATATCATTAGACCCAAAGCTGCTAAGCTAGTCTGTCTGATAGAAACAAGTTGTTAGCCGGGCAGTGGTGGCCCACGCCTTTAATCCCAGTAGGCAGATCTCGGGATTCAACGACAGCCTGGTACATAGAGAGTTCCAGGATAGCCAGGGCTATATAGAGAAACCCTGTCTTGAAAACCCAAACCAAACCAAGCAAACAAAAAAGACGGAAAGGAAAAAAGAAATAAGTTGTTGGAGGTGTGGGCATGATTATAGCATTGACTCTGATAGTAGCCCTAATTTATTTTTACTATTTATAGCCAGGAGAAAAGTAGATAAGAATAGAGGAGAAGCCGGGCGGTGGTGGTGCATGCCTTTAATCCCAGCACTCGAGAGGCAGAGGCAGGTGGATCGCTGTGAGTTCGAGGCCAGCCTGGTCTACAAAGTGAGCCTAGGACAGCTAAGGCTACACAGAGAAACCCTGTCTTGAAAAACAAAAACAAACAAACAAACAAAAAAGAACAGAGGAGAAACTGAGGCAGGGCTGCCCAGAGAGGACTGACGTCTTCAGGATCGGTAGAAGAATGTTAATTCAGAATATTGAATTAACATCTGGCAAGAGATTACATCCAAAGACCTAGGTCTATGTGTTCCGACTGAAATACAAACATGCCTTTAATCCAGGAATCAGAAGCAAACAGATCTGAGTTCAAGGCCAGCCTGGTATAGAGCAAGTATTGGATAAAGAAAAGCTTAGATCCAAGCATGGTGATAACTTGCTTTTAATCCCAAACAGTTTGTAGAAGGAAGCACCCATGTTTGAAAGTGATGTCTAAATGAGTGACAGAGAAGGTGACAAATCAGAGGAGATTTGACAGAATAGAATACCACCAACTCTCATGAGAAGATAGAAGGGAAGCTACTTAAGGGGCAGTTTTACAGAGAGTGGAGGCAGTTTTACCAGGACAGTAATAGAGAGGTGGTTTGCAGAGAGAGAACTCAGATGAAGATGAAATGAGCCAGGAAGTAAGAAGCCAGAAGATTAGGGCAGATTGCTGAGTTAGTTTGGGGCCAAGCAGAGCAATTCCGGGCCGTGAGAGAAGCCAAATTAAATAAATCAGCTGAGAGAAGAGTTTGAGCCAGAACAGCTGAGTTGAACCAGCCATCCCAGAGCTCAGAAAAAACATGTAAGGGTGAGCTTATTCAGCAGTAAGTCTCAGAGGCTAAAACATTCTAGGCCTGGATTAGATTGTATGAATGCTAGAAGCTTCCAGGACTAGGCCTAGGTTAGCAGAAGGAGGCAATTAGCCTCCTGGATAACAATCAAGCCAGGAGAAAAAAAAATTACTTTTACAAGGATGGGCAGTAGACTTACACCTTCTGTGTTCTAGATCTCTCACCCTGTGGTAGAAAAAACAGTCTGGACCCAGAATCCTTCAGGTTCTCTCTCAGCACCTCCTTCCATTTGGTATGGGGATGACAACAGGATTTTTGTTTATTTTCCAAAGATTTTTGGGAAACATCTTTCCCAGGCCAATTGAATTGCTCTTAAAATTCTTCAAAATCTCTGATTCGGTGATCCACAGATCACTGTGTAGTGGCTGTGTTCCCCCAAAACACAAATAGCCTTGTAAGGTAGACCGCAATTCCTAGTTTCCTAGGCTGGAGACTGTTACCGACAACCTGTGGACATCCAGACATACTGAGGGAGGCTGATTGTCCTAAATCACTAATGATTTAATGTTGATGAATGTCTAGTGGGTTCTGAGGTGATGAAGAAATAGGCTTGTTTGTCACGAGAAAAAAGTTTCTAGGTAAAGGGCTGGAGCACAGGAGTCGGCTATATCAATGGGAAAATGCTCGTGGCGCTATCAAAAGATGGAATCGAAATTAAGGCTGGGACGTCTCATAGAGAGATCCCATAACTGTTCCCTTCTGGGCGTCTTGGAACATGTTGGAGTATTGTTCTGAGAGGGCTCAAAACTAAAGCAGTGTTGCTCATGTCCAGCTGTGCTGTCAGTGTGCAGGTGTGCTCAGGCACGTGGACCAGCCTGGGAGGAGCACGTTGAGAGTAGGGGTGCTGTCCAGTTGCCTGGTGTATGGCGGCCTCAACACAGTGAATGCTTATTGATTGACTCAGATCACATTCAAGTGTGAACATATGGTTAAATCCATGTTCATATTTTGCAATTTGTGTCTATGCATGTGGGCGTTTAATGTTTGTGGACAAATATTTTTGGAGAGATTGGTCTCTTATCTTAGTCTTTTTTTCTTGCACACCACCTAACTTATCTAGAGTCCATGCCCTAGCTGGGCATGTAGGTGGGGTGGTGCACACCTGTAAAATCCCAGCACTTGGGAGGCAGAGGCAGGTGAATCTCTGAGTTCAAGGCCAGCCTCGTCTACAAATCAAGTCCAGGACAGCCAGAGCTGTTAACACAGAGAAACCCTGTCATGAAAAACCTAAAAAAAGAAAAAAAGTACATGCCCTTTGAGTAGGCAGTCGGGTTCTTTAGGAGATGTGTGAGCCTCTGAGTTGCTGGAGAGGAATCCTGGGCCTGGGCCTTGAGCTTGGCTACTTTTCCTTCTCAGTGCTGGCTGGTGTGGGGGAGGGGGAGTGTCATTTTCAGGGCCCCTCCCTTCTTGCTTTTGTCTGCAGGGAAGGGCCCCGCCCCTTTCCCCCTAGGCTGGAGCTTTGTCCTCGGTGCTGGGGCCCTCATCTGCATCACAAAGTGGCCGTCTGTCCCTGTCTGGGTCTGAGGGGGAAGTGTCTTCCTTTCTCAGGCTAAAAGCTGGGGGCAGGGCGCGGTTGGGGCGTGGAGACTGTACAGCTGTGGAGAGTTCCCTGGGACAGAATGGCAGAGGTTTCCTCTTGCCTTCTTCCCTATTTTGGGGGGATGAAGTGGAGATTCGTTTTCCGTTTTCCCTGACTCCCAGAGAGGAGAGTGCGCTCAGGCACTGGTGTGCTGTCCATTTCTAGGGTGCAGAGCGCTCTGAGGGGAGTGTCTGTCCACCCCCTATCATTTCTGCTTAGCCTCTAGTTCTAGAGGGATGTCTTTCTCCCAGGATCTCAACTGGTTAGTCAGGCTAAGAGTCCAAAGGTGAATGGGCTCCTAGAACTTGGGGAAGGGAAAGATATACCCAAAAGAGGGCAAGTGCTTCTCCTGTGCAGAGTTTATGACTATTTGGGATAGTTGCAAGCATGTTTGTGTGGTTGGGTACTCGTGTGGTGTGCCGATGTGTGTGTTTGTTCATTTACTTCATATGAGCATACTGAATACCTGTGTTTATGCCTGGCATTAGCTTGAGCTGTGACCAAGTCAAATGTGGTCCCTTCTTTTGACACCCTGATGGTGTCAAAAGGGTGGTGAGGAGTGTACGTAGGACAGTAAACTTTACAGGGCTAGGTTGTGTGTCGTAGGGATGTTTGTCTGTCACTGGCCTGGTAGTGCCCTTACAGCCCTTTGCCTTTGGGTTGGACTTGCATTTTCCTCTGCAGAAAGGGGCTGGGGCTGACTTGACAGGTGGTTAAAGGGAGACCAAGTCCCTCAGCTTTGGGGAGTGTGTACCACCCACGGAGGGTTCTGGCCTCTTCCTGACTGCCCTGCTGAAGTAGGTCCATGTTCTCCATCCCCCTCCCACGTCTGTGAGAGCAGAGCTCTGGTTAAGGGTGGTTCTGGGCCGGTTCATCCCTCTCCTTCCACCTGGGCTGGTTGCTGGCAAGAACAATAGTAGCTGAACACACACAAAGGCTTTACCTAGTCAACACACACACACACACACACACACACACACACACACACACACACACACACACACACACACGGCGGGGTGTGGGGAGGGAGAGAGAGGGGGAGGGAAGAGGGAGGGAGGGAGAGAGAGGGAGAACCCTAGAAAATAAGACTTGAAGTAGCAGCAGCTGTGCTGGCCTGTCCTTTCCCAAGGGCCCCCTCTGTCTTGAAATTGATCCCTTCTGCTGCCTGGACCCTCTGTATGGAAAGATTTGTGAGCATGGAAAGTGCCTTATGCTCTCCTCCTGACCCAGTCTCTTCCTTCCCACTGCTCTTCTTCCTTCCCAAGCCTCCAGCTTTCTTCATGTGAGCTTTCTTTTTTTCCCTTCTGCGTCTTGATCGTTCCTTCCCTATACCCCAACACCAGTGCATCATGCCCTACCTGCATGCTTCCCTCCTTTTCCTGACCAGTTCAAGCCCTTTTCTCCCGTGACCTCCAGCTCGGACCCTTTCTCTCGCCCCTGCCAGCCTCTCTTCATTTTGTTACTCTCCAGATGTTGTCCTTCTAGCCTTTTCTTTTTTGTTTTTGTCTTTTGGTTTTTTGGAGACAGGGTTTCTCTGTGTAGCCTGGCTGTTTCTAGACTCGCTTTGTAGACCAGGCTGGCCTCGAACTCATAGCGATCCACCTGCCTCTGCCTCCTGAGTGCTGGGATTAAAGGCGAGCGCAACCACGCCTGGCTACCTTTTTTTCTTTATCTTTCTCCAGCTCCAATCGTGTCTCACTCCTGTCTCAGGCACTGGCCATGTCCTTCCAGCCTGGCTTTCTTGGGGGTCTTTTCTTCTGTCCACATTAATAAAGGATGTGATTTCAAAGTTCTGGTGCCATTTTGTGTTCTGAATGGTAATGATGAACCGAGCAGCTAGTAGCAGAGAACAGGACCTTCTTAATCTGCAAGATACCTGGGAGAGATGGCTGTCTCAAGCTCGTGTGGAAAGAAGACAGGCTTAGCCCCTTCCCTTGCTGTGATAGGAGCTCATTACACATGTACTTGATGAAGTCTAAGATACACATTTTTCCTAACTGAAGAAGGATTTAAAGCAAAAATAAAAGCAAAGTAAGTCATCAGGAAAAAACAGTGAGTCTGGGAATGTCTGAGTTAGTGGAAGCCTCATGCTGGGTGAGGAAACAGGAAAGAGATGTACTCCCCTGGTCTTCATCTGGAAGGCCTTTTCCCATTATAGTAGTTAGAAGGTCGCCAGACTCTGTCCTCACCAGGCTCTTTGTCTTCACAGCTGCAGGTGCCTACCTGCCTCCCCTGCAGCAGGTGTTCCAGGCACCTCGCCGGCCTGGCATTGGCACTGTGGGCAAGCCAATCAAGCTTCTGGCCAATTACTTTGAGGTGGACATTCCTAAGATTGACGTTTACCACTACGAGGTGGACATCAAGCCAGATAAGTGTCCTCGCAGAGTCAACCGGTGAGTGATGCATGTGGATGGCACCGGGTGCAGTTTGTCAGACAGGGAAAGAGGGAATAGGTTGGCTGGAGCACACTACACAGGGGAAGTGTAGCACCTAGCACATTCCAGCATTTGTTGAAATGGATGAGGAGAGAACATGTAAGAATGGGTGTAAAGGAGCCAGAGGAAGGAGAGGGTAAGCGGCGAGGTCAGAGACGCAGGAGTGAGAAGGGATGTTCTTGCTTGCAGGAGATGTTGTGGGATGCATAGTTGCAGGGATTACTCTTAGAAGTTGTATTATTGTAAATTGTATCATTACTTGAAAACCAAATGCACAATTAAAAACTTTAAGAATTAGCAGTGAAGCTGGGCGTGGTGGCGCAGGCCTTTAATCCCAGCAAATTCAAGTGGATCTCTGTGAGTTCTAGGCCAGCCTGGACTATATAGGGAGTTAGGACAGCCAGGGCTGTGACACAGAGAAATCTTGTCTCGAAAACCTAAAAAAAAAAAGAAGAAGACGACTAGCAGTGAAAAATTTTTGTCCCCAGAACATTTTCAAACAATCTTGAGTGCATTTTCAGATAGTTTTCTGTGCATGCATACATTAGTATCATATAGATGTTTCTATCATATACATGTATATATAATATATTTTATATTAATATTAGCATCAATTACTCATTATCATTAATTATTTATTAATTTTAGCATTAATGTATGCATAGACTATTAATTACGTTAATTCTTACATATTGTATATGTGCGTGTGCATATACACATGTGTATATACGTAATTGTATATAAGTATATACAATTAATATACATATTAATTATACATAAGCATTAAGTGTAATATTGTATGTTTACACTAATATATACATGCATGACACATAATATTATATGCACATATATAATATTAATGTACAATCAACTACTTTGTTCTATGGTACTCATTTTTCTGTTTAGCCACATATTTTGGAAAATAATACATACTAGTATGTGTAGCCCTGTCTCTTGCTTTTGTAGATATCCCATGGAATTGCCATATAATTTGCTTGATTTGAGGAATAGTTAGATTCAGTCTAAACTTTTGCTACAAGATTGAAACTGTTAAGTATTATATAAAGATACATATTTTCACTGAAGTGTGAGTGTATCTGTAGGATAAAGTCCTAGCAGTGGAATCGTTGGCATAGGATAGTTTAAACTGAGACATTGTCAATTTTTAGAGGCATCGTCAGAAGAAGTCAGAAGTGAGATTGAGGAAAATGATAATGGAGAGAAAACAGAGGTAAAACTTGAGAGAGCTGGAGAGATGAACACATTCTACAATTTATTTTATTATTTCTAGTCTAGTTCAGATCTTTTTCCTTTTGTTCCTTTTTTTTTTTTTTTTTTACTTGACAGACTGAGAATTAGAGGTTGTGGAAGGTTCAGGATAGCCCTGGGAGCTTTCTCCCCTCAGGCCTTTCTCCCGTCAGAAGGTCTGTGGGAGTCTTGGTGATCTGAGGACCAGCATCGTCAGCAGGATGTCAGAAGTGTGGGTTTTTAAGCCACACCGTAGACATACCAATCAGTAGCGGGTTTTCATGAACTCTCCTGGCGATTCCTGGGAATTTTGATGCCTGAGAAGCGCTGCCATAGCGTAGATGTTAGGAGTGAGCACAGGAGATGTGAGATTGACGCCTGAAGTGTCATTCTCAGCTCCGGCGTGCCACGCCTGTCTTTCACAGGGAGGTGGTGGAGTACATGGTCCAGCATTTCAAACCTCAGATCTTTGGGGACCGCAAGCCTGTGTATGATGGGAAGAGGAACATTTACACTGTCACGGCACTGCCCATTGGCAACGAGAGGGTAAGGCCAGGGATGGGCTAGGCCTGCGATGCTCTGCTGTGGAAAGCCATGGAGCAGAGCTCATGGAGGCCCTCCGGGAGGCCGGAGATCCCTGTTTTCTTTTGTGCTGAAAAGTGTATTTCCGGGCATGGTGAGTCAGGGTGGGCGCCTAGTGCACTGTAAGCCTGTCCCCAGGCTGACTGAGATTAGATTTAAAAAAAAAAAAAAATTGACCCAGAGGATTGTCTTCTGGGTTGAGAGGGCCAGAAGCACTGGGCTTCATCGCTGGAAATAAGGGTGCGGGTTTTTACTCAGGTTTTTAAATTGTGAGCCCCTGGTGACTTCAAGGAAGCTCTGGCTGATCTGTCGAGTGGGAGACAGTGAGTAGGGCAGGACGTCTAGTCTGTGGGGACGGGATAGTAATCAGCTCCTTGTTCCTCTCCTGAAGGTTGACTTTGAGGTGACAATCCCAGGCGAAGGGAAGGATAGAATCTTCAAGGTCTCCATCAAGTGGCTCGCCATCGTGAGCTGGCGCATGCTGCATGAAGCCCTGGTCAGTGGCCAGATCCCTGTGCCCTTGGAGTCTGTGCAAGCCCTGGATGTGGCCATGAGGCACCTGGCATCTATGAGGTAGTGCGTACAGTTATTATCTAAGCTACAAGTGTTGGCAAAACTGCTGTCGGGGAGGAGGGAGCGAATCTGTGTTTTAAGATCCCTTGCTATATCATTGGGGGGGAAAACTGAAGCCCTACTGTGAGCCAGGCAAGTATATATATATACATTTAGATGGTTAGACCCCTGGCCCTTTCCTTAGGTACCATTTTGGCCTCACTCCATCTATCCCTGCAGGGCAGAGAAAAGGTAGAAACTTGTACAAGGTCAGTCTTACTATTGGCCCAAGAACAGAGCTGGCATTAAAGCCCTGGTGTCCTGCCTTCCAGGCCAGGGCTTCCTCCGTGCCCAGGATGCCTCACAGGGTGGGGGCCTGTGCCCTAGGGACCAGTTCTCTGCCTGTCCCTGCCAGGTACACCCCTGTGGGCCGCTCCTTCTTCTCACCGCCTGAGGGCTACTACCACCCGCTGGGGGGTGGGCGCGAGGTCTGGTTCGGCTTTCACCAGTCTGTGCGCCCTGCCATGTGGAAGATGATGCTCAACATTGATGGTGAGTGGGGAGAGCTATGGAGCCAGGGGCACCCTAAATCCAGTGACCACACTCCCTGCCTCGTCCCTCCCAGCTCTGCAGCCACACTCCTAGTCTAATTCCTGTAGCCCTGGCACGCCCTGTCCCTATCCTGGTACCCTATAAAGAAGAGGGTATAACGTTTAATGGCTTCATTCATTTTTTTTTTTCTGAAAGAATCTGAGCCTAGCTGTCCCTCCCCTGTCCCTACAGTCTCAGCCACTGCCTTTTACAAAGCACAGCCAGTGATTGAGTTCATGTGTGAGGTCCTGGACATCAGGAACATAGATGAACAACCCAAGCCCCTCACGGATTCCCAGCGTGTTCGCTTTACCAAGGAGATAAAAGGTGAGGACCAACCCAAATGGGGGAGGGAGGGGAAGCGCTGCTTTCTTTAACCCTAAGAGGAGGAAATCCCTCTGGAAAGGCCAAGCAAGGGAGCATGAGTAGGCTGTTTCAACTTTGACAAGTGGTGTGTGTATCTCAGGCCTGAAGGTGGAAGTGACCCACTGTGGACAGATGAAGAGGAAATACCGCGTGTGTAATGTTACCCGCCGCCCTGCTAGCCATCAGACGTAAGTTGGCAGCACCCACTGCTAAGAGCGGTCAACGGGTAGCGGTGGGCTAAGCTCCCTGACCAACTCCCTTCTAGTGTTGCCCCTCAGAGTTAAGGCTTGCACTGGCCTGAGCCTGAAGGAAAGTGATGAGAATTTGGCAGCCTCTTATTTATCTCCATGAGTTTTACCTTTCTTGGTTTCCTCCTTGGACCTTTACTTATAAACATGCACGGCCCACCCATTACTGTTGGAGCTGTAAATAGAAAATATTTTAATTCTTCCTCCTGTGAAACAACTAAAGTCCCTGGATTAGGTGTAGGAAAACTGTCATGTTCCATCCCCGCCTGCCCCATCCCCCTTTATTTTTTGATGCCAGGTTATGCTGGACTCTTTAGTGTCTGTTCTGTTTTGGCTTTAGAAATACAGATGAGTGAGGTACGGTTGACTGCTCTCGAACTTGTCCGTCAAATCTGGCTTTTCCAGTGAAGCCATGTAGCGCTCGCTTCCCCATGAGTGGCAGTGATCAAAGAGGATGAAGCAAGGCTTGACGCTGTCTGTGGTTGTGGCTGTGGGGAAGCAGGGTTAAGTTATAATACTCCCGTCCCTCCCTCCACACAGGTTTCCCTTGCAGCTGGAGAGCGGGCAGACTGTGGAGTGCACCGTGGCACAGTATTTTAAGCAGAAATATAATCTTCAGCTCAAGTATCCCCACCTGCCCTGCCTACAGGTTGGGCAAGAACAGAAGCACACGTATCTGCCCCTCGAGGTAAGGCTGCCGGGCGCTACCCAGTGCAGGCCTGTTGTTGAGCTGGTCACCGCCCCCTCCTCACCTGAGAGCTTGGACAGTTGATGCTCTGGGAAGGTTTAAGGTTGTGTTCATATGAAGCATAGACTTCCTACTTGGTAAATTTTTTTCTCTGCCCTGCCTTTACTCTCATGTTCTTCAGGGCCTGTAGGCACAAGGACAAGCTGTGCTTATTGTTCTTGTTTGTTTGAGACAAGTCTGGAGCCCAGCCTGGCCTTGAACTCACATTTAGGCAGGGATAGTGTGGAACTTCTAATTCTCCCGTCTCCACTTCCCAGGGACTGGGATCCTCGGCATACACTGCCACACTCAGTTTACGAGGTGCTGGGGATTGAACCCAAGGTTTTATGCATGCTAGGCAAGCCCTGTGCCAACTGAGCTTAGATAATCACACACGTGTCTTTTAATTTCTCTTTTCTGCTGTTTGAAGTTAGGGATAGCGGGGGCTGGAGAGATGGCTCAGCGGTTAAGAGCACCAACTGCTTTTCCAGAGGTCATGAGTTCAATTCCCAGCAACCACGTGGTGGCTCACAACCATCCACAATGAGGTCTGATACCCTCTTCTGGCATGCAGTACATGCAGGCAGAGCACTGTATACATAATAAATAAATAAATAAATATTAAAAACAATAAAAAGAAGTTAGGGATAATGAGTGACCTGGAAACACAATTATATCTTATTTTAAAGAAAATGGAGACAAATATTACCTGTAATGTAAATCTCATTTGCCCAGTAGTTAGTATGCTCTATTAGGAAAGAAAACCTCCAGATTTTAGCCCAGGGTGGTGCACACTCCTTTAATCCCAGCACTCAGGAGGCAAAGGCAGGTAGATCTCTGTGAGTTCAAGGCCAGCCTGGTCTACAAAGCAAGTCTAGGACAGCCAGGGTGGTTACACAGAGAAACCCTGTCTCAAAAAACAAAAACAAACAAAACTCCAGATTTTCCTGCCTTTGTACTTTGCAGACTTTTGAAATACAGGAGCCAGCAAGAGGATATTTGTAGTACCCTTTTAATAGAAATAATATTTTTTGGTTTTTTTCCAGACAGGGTTTCTCTCTGTAGCCTTGGCTGTCTTAGACTTGCTTTGTAAACCAGGCTGGCCTCGAACTCACAGTGATCTGCCTGCCTCTGCCTCCGGAGTGCTGGGATTAAAGGCGTGCGCCACCATGCTTGGTGACATAATACTTTTTATTACTATAATAATAACACTAACTATTAAATAGTAAATAATCCTATTTAAGTCATAGAATACCAGTGAGACTCTCTAGGCAAATGCCGCATGAAGAGTTTCTGACAGCCTCATTCTCTGGTCCCACGTATGATTATGAAGGACCGTCAGTGTGCCACCAGGATAGGCAACACCTGAGCTGTTTCAAACGCAGAACTTGCCTCTACCTATTGAGTCAGAACTTGTCTTTTATAAGATCTAAAAGGGGAGTCATATACAGTAGGGTAGGAGAGTGGCATAGTCTCCCCACTTATTCCAGCAGCAGGGGTTGAGGCTTCTGTGAACCTAAAGCTCAAGCTTCTTTTGAGCTTCTGGGGTTTTGAGCTTCTGGAAGAAAGTGAGGTTAAAGGGAAAGGGAAACAGAACAAGAGCCCCGGCTCCTGATAGCAGCTGACACACCAGCAGTGGGGTGGAGGCGGCATGTCCTGAGAGCTGTAAACTGAGGCCTTAGGGACAGGTCCCCACAAACCGATAGCTACTGCAAGCTCACATTTCTTTTTTTTTAAAAGATTTTCTTATTTATTACATATACAATGTTTTGCCTTCATGTACACCTGCAGGCCAGAAGACCGCACCAGATCTTATTGTAGATGGTTGTGAGCCATCATGTGGTTGCTGGGACTTGAACTCAGAACCTTTGGGAAAACAGACAGAGCTGACATTTTTAAACAATGTTATTTATGTTGAAACAGTAGTTTTCAAGGTGAATCGTGTATATTCCTTGATTTGTATTGTTGCTTATTTATTAAGCGCATATGTTATATAAAGTTTTACGTACTAGAAATATAGAGATTAAAAAAAGAGAAAGGAGCCTAACACTAGGGAGGTGGAGGCAGGCAGATCTCTGTGAGTTTGAAGCCAGCCTGGTTTAAATAGCAAGTTCTAGGACAGCCAGGGCTGCACATAGACACCTCTCAAACCACCCCCACCCCCAAAAAAATCTGGGCATGGTGGCCCACACCTTCAGTCCCAGCACTCAGGAGGCAGAGGCAGGTAGATCCCTGTGAGTTCGAGGCTAGCCTGGTCTACAAAGAGAGTCTAAGACAGCCAAAGCTACACAGAGAAACCCTGTCTCGAAAAACCAAACCAAACCATACCAAACCAAACACCAACAAAAAAACCAAACCAGAAAGGGTCCCTCCTCTCATGTACTGTTTATTCTTCTAGAAATACAGACAACAAATTGATAAGTGCTGCATATGTAGTTACAAATGGTAGTGAGAGTTGTAAAAGTAATAAAACAGGTCAAGGGACTATTTTAGCTATTGTTGTCAAGGATGGCCTCTTATAGGAGACATTTGATCTGAGCCCCAAATTATGGCTACTATCCTTGTAATAATAGCAAGGACAAGGGACAAGCTTTCTGGCAGGAGGAATAGCTGATAAAGCTCGAAAGCAAGACACGGTCTGCATTTTTTTTTTGAGAAAAGTAAGTAATGGGTGATGGTGGTGGAAGAGGTAGCAGGTTAGATTGTATTGGATGTTGTGGAAGATTTTACCAAAAAAAAAATTCAGTGGCTTTATCAAGATGTAATTGATGTTATAAAAATATGATATTATACAATTGAGTGGTTCTTAGTTACTCACATAATTATGCAGGCATCATCACTATTTAATTCCAGGATGGTTTATAACCTCCAGCAGGAAGCCCATACTTCTGTCCCTCTTGGTCTCGCATAGCCATTAAGCTTTTTTTTTTCTCTGTGGATTTGCCTATTTTGGGCAAATTATATAAACAGAATCATACAGTCTGTGACCTTTTGTGAATGGATTCTCTTCTTTCTTTTTTCCAGTTTGGTTTTTTGAAATAGGATTTCTTTGTGTAATAACCGTGCTTTCCTGGAGCTCACTCTGTAGACCAGGCTGGCCTCAAGCTCAGAGAGATCCACCTGCCTCTGCCTCCTGAGGGCTGGGATTACATGCTTGCCATGAATGGTTTCTTTCATTTAGCATAATTGTTCCAAGGTTCGTCCTCATGTGTTTAGCCTTGGCTATCCTAGAATCACTTTTAGACCAGGCTGGGCTCGAACTCACAGCCTGCCTCTGCCTCCCAAGTGCTGGGATTAAAGGAGTGCACCATCATGCCCAGCTCTGAATACATTTTAAAAATTTCCTTGCATACATATATAAGAGGGAAATTACACATAGCTGTTTAATATCCTAAGTGCAGCCAGACTCATCTCCCATTTTACAGTCCTATCAGCAGTGAATGAGGGTTCCAGTTTCTAGTCAGGTGGATTTTATTTTAATTACACTTGGAAGCTGTGGAAGGTGTAAGTAAGAGACTATGGATCATTTGAAGCTCCTCGGCTAGGAACTAAAAATAGCCAGTGCCACCAACATAGGTCTTTGAATTCCTTAAGTAATAATTCAGGCCACCGAGAGACTCAGCAAGATCATTTGTTCATGTTGAAGACAGTTCATTCCTGCACTGCTCTTTATTTTGTCAAATTGTAGTCCGCAGTTTATAGCATAAAAGTTAGCATTTTAATCATGGACTGTAGAGTTCTATGACATTAGGTATTTTCATATTGTCTGTCCCCAGAACATTTTCCTCATCTAGAACTGAAACTATCCCCAGGTATTAAAGACCAGCCTCCCGCCTCCAGCCTCAACAGGGTTCTGCTTTCTTTTCCTAGGAATTGGCTGCTCCTCTAGGTTCTTCACGCAAGTAGGAGCATATGGCTGCCCTTTCTGACTGGCTTATTTCACTTAGCAGGATGTCCTCAAGGCTCTCCATGTCGTGCTGTGTTAGGATTCTCTCCCTTTTTAAAGCCTAATACACTTCTGCATGTGTAAACCACATTTGGTTTCTATTTTCTAATGTGGATGGACACACAAACAGCACTTACATAAATAGTGCTGCTATGAACACCTACTCAACCCGGCTTTCTCTTCTCTTCAGCACATACCCAGAACTGGAGTTGCCGGCTCATATGGTAATCATGTATTTAATGTTGTGAGGAGCCACAATGCAGTTTTCTGCAGCAGCTTCACTGTCTTGTATTTCCACCAACAATGCAGAGTTCCAGTTTTGCTGCATTCCTTTTGTAGTTCCCTGGCAGTGCTGGTTCTGAAGCGGTAACTGCCTGAGGAGTGCCACTGCTTGAAAGCATCTTTAGGAAAGTAACTCTCAACAGTTCTGGGTGCTCGGGTGAATTCTTTGAAATGTGGAATTTAAAAGCAGGTGGTAACCTTGGCCTGCCTTTCCTTCCCATTGTTTAACATGTAATCTGGGAGCTCGAACTAGAGCCGGTGCATACAAAACATTGGCCACACAGAAGAAGTTTCACATCTTCTTGACCTTACAACATCCCGAGACAGTGATTTTTGTTTTGTTTTTAATCATAGCTGAGATGAAAGAAGGTGAGTCTTGGAGCAGTTAAGAGACTAGCTCAGTGGATCTCTGTGAGTTCAAGGCCAGCCTGGTTTACAGAGTTCCAGGGCAGCTATATAGAAAAACAAACAGAAAAGAGGACTAGCCCTAGGTAACATCGTTTAGAAGTACAGAGCTGCACTTCAAACAGAAGCCTTCTGAAACCAATTGGCTTCCTACGCTTATAAGAAGTCAACATCTTAGTTGTCACTGGGCATTGTTTCTGATTTCCATTTTGTGCGCAGGACAAAGGAACCAAGTAGCAGGATGCTCCTCATACTAACAAAGAACTCTGCCAACCTACAGAAGCAGTGATTTCTGTGGCTGGAGACAGCTCAGTTGGTACCTTGCTTGCCTAGGATTCATAAGTTCCCCCAATACCCCATGTCCCCTAACACACACACAAAAGACAAAAGCAAATAGTGATTCCTGTACTTTATTCCTCAGGGGCTCAAGAATTTTAAGCTATCTCTGCTCCTCTTGGTTGGCCGCAGATGGAGGAGCACTTCTTGCCATCATTGGAATCTGATTTGCTTTATTATATTGTGTTTTTGATATTCAAAAGAGCTGAGGACTTAGTCCTTGGGTTGTAATAATTTATGTTATAGTTTGCTGAGTGCAGTGTTCCAGGACTGTGCAGCTCTTCCTGTCTTTATTTAATCTCTAGACACCCTATGGAATTGTAAATATTTAACACATGAGACCTGATCACAGATCCACCCTGGATTCCCAACTTTTGGTCACAATGTATTTTTTTTTTCCCACAATGTATTTTTGCGTAAAGGGTTCTATAGCCCTTTCCCCCTGCTTGATAGCTAAGGTAGGCTATACTCAGGCCATAACCTCTTGCCCTCCTCTCCTCAGGTCTGTAACATTGTGGCCGGGCAGCGGTGCATTAAGAAGCTGACTGACAACCAGACTTCGACCATGATAAAGGCTACAGCTAGGTCAGCTCCAGACAGACAGGAGGAGATCAGTCGCCTGGTCAGTGGGACTGCTGAGCAGTGCATGCTGTTCACTGAGGATTGGGGCCCCTGGTAGCATAGATGCTTTAATGGTCAGTCCAGCAAGCCCTTCCTTCAGAGAAACCTAAGTCTGGATTGACTGAGTAATTGATTAATTGATTGATTTTGGGACAGGGTTTCTCTGTGTATCCTTGGCTGTCCTGGACTCCTTTTGTAGCCCAGGCTGGCCTCGAACTCACAGAGATCTGCCTGTTTCTGCCTCCCAGTTGCTGGGCTCACAGGTGTGTGCCACCATGCCGAGCCACGTCGGGATTTCCTGTCTGAGATTTCGCAGGGCTGTTCTTCCTTTTTGAGCCTTTAGCTACTTCTTTTTCCCTCCTTTATAACTCAGCTCCCGTTTCTACTTCCACTCCCTTCATAGTCTATTTCTCCCAGCCCCCTTTTAGGGCTATTATTTGGCAGCCTCAGCTTGTCTTCAGGGCTCTCTCCTTGGGACCCAGAGCGTGAGCTGTGTTGCTAAGCTGCTGGTCTCCTGAGAGCCCCTTCTTTTGCCCTGCAGATGAAGAATGCCAGCTACAACTTAGATCCCTACATCCAGGAATTTGGAATCAAAGTGAAGGATGACATGACGGAGGTGACGGGGCGAGTGCTGCCGGCTCCCATCCTGCAGTATGGCGGCCGGGTGAGCAGGGTCAGGGCCAGACAACATATCTGGGGTATATGCGGGTGGTTGGGCTGCATACTCAGGGGCATTTGATCCCTCCTCACATGGCTCTACTGAGGCTCACCTGAGCGCCCCTTCTGCCTATCCCTAGAACCGGGCCATTGCTACACCCAACCAAGGTGTCTGGGACATGCGTGGGAAACAGTTCTACAACGGGATTGAGATCAAAGTCTGGGCCATCGCCTGCTTCGCACCACAAAAACAGTGTCGAGAAGAGGTGCTCAAGTAAGCATGGAAGTGGGTTGGGCGGATGGGAAGGATCCCAGAGCTTTTGATCCCACAACCTCTAGGAGTCAAAATGGATCTGCAACTCTCCTTTTCTCTTATAACTCTGTTCACTTTGTTTTTTCTGACTTACGTTTCTGCCAGTTCCCTTTTGTCTATATGTACGCAGAAGAGCTCAGGAGCCATAGCTATTTCAGAGATGAATTTTACGGTGTGACTCTCCTAAGGGAGGCCTGAGTCATTTTATTGCTCTAATTATCATAATTGCTAATAAATAGCAGTGGTGATAACTGTTTATGCTGACATTACATTTACATGACTAATTTACATTCTTTCTTCTTGATAGTGAGTGTGTAGGTCTTAATTGCTTTCCTGTAGCTATAATAAAACACGACAGCCAAGGCAGCTTATAAAATAGTTTATTTGGGCCGTAGAGTGTGAGTCCAAGACCATCCTGACAGGGCCATGGCAACAGGTAAGTTGACATGCAGTGGTAGCCGAGAGCTTTCATCTGATCCATAAGCAGGAGGCAGCGGCACGCCTCCAGCAAGGCCTCCCCCTAATCCTTCCAAGTTTCACCAACTATTCACCAAACATTCAAATATGTGAGCCTATGGGGACCATTCTCCTTCAGACCCCTGTATGTGGTACTATTTTAGGAGATGGAGGCTGGAAGAGGTTAAACAACTTGTCCAAAGCGTACATATCAGGGAAGGTTCAGAGGGAAGCTCAAATCAGATCTGAGCTTCAAAACTTATATTTCTAATTAGAAACTTGTTGTTGTTTCTATAAAGGACCAACAACAACTGATCCTCTGAGCTGTGTTCATCATCATAGTTAAGTCAGATCCAAGTGACCTGAGGTAGGTGCACATGAGCTGAGAGGACCCCGTCATCATCCCTGAGAAGCTAAGAGTAAATGGCAACAAGGAAGAAAAAGATACTGGCAAATAGCTTAATGGCATGGTTAGAGGAGGAACCCTCAGTAAGTGAATATATAGAAGTCACTTGGTGCTTTTCCTATGGTCTTTAGTTTTTTAAAAGTTTTATTGCATTATCATACACATAAAGGTATGGTATGACAGTTTCTGCTGTCTTTTTTTTGTGGTCGGGGGGTTGTTCAAGAAAGGGTTTTTCCGTGTATCCCTGTCTGTCCTGGAACTCACTCTGTAGACCAGGCTGGCCTCGAACTCAGAGATCCACCTGCCTCTGCCTCCCAAGTGCTGGGATTGAACATGTGTGCCACCACAGCTGTCTTAGTTTCTGCTGCCTTTTTAAGTAGTGGCTCTGTAGATAAGGCACTGGGTCACCATATTCTGTAATGAGGAAGTTAGTAGACCTGACTGCGCTTTGGTTGTGAGAAATGGAGATGTGCCCTTGATCTCTTTGTAAGAAATTACTTCTGTCAGCTCCTGTTGGATCCTGGCCCCAGGAATTGTTTTTGGTTTTTGGTCTCTCTTCCTGGGCTCTTTAGCTTTAGGCTAGGCTGTTGTCACGTTTGCTCTAGCATTGTTTGTGTAGTCCTTAGCAGTAGTGGCAGGGCTCGCATGGCTTTGCGTTTATTTCACTGATAGCACCCTCTTCTTCCTACTCCTTTGTCCTGCCCTTGTCTAGGTTTTGTTGTAGTTGTTGTTTTGGGTTTTTGTTTTTTTGTTTGTTTTGTTTGTTTGCTTTGCTTTTTCGAGACAGGGTTTCTCTGTGTGTCCTTGGCTGTTCTGGACTCACTTTATGGACCAGGCTATCCTGGAATTCACAGAGACCCACAACCTCTGCAAAGACTCCTAAGTATAGAGGAGGACATAGGATTCAGAGCGTAAAGAAAAGCATCCTTTTCTCAAAGAATATGGGATTGGAGAAATTTGTCAGTGATGGATAAACAAATTGAGCCCTGTTAATTTTTTTGTCAGTCTTTATCACTGTAGCTGTGTCACAGTTAGGATACGGCCTTGCACATTCTGGGTATTGCAGTACTTTTTGGTTCCTAACACTTAGATGTCATATCCCAGTCATAGTCTGGTAATGGTGGAAAGAAAGGGAATTCTCATATCTTCAATCTGATAAAATAAAATTTGATTGATGTTTTGGTAGTTATACTACAGTTGTATATGAAATAGTAAAGTCCTGTCTCTTATTTATAGGAGCAATGATTAGCTTATAGGGACTTTACTTGTTTGTTTGTTTGTTTGTTTGTTTGTTTGTTGGTTTTTTGAGTCAGGGTTTCTCTGTATAGCTCTGGCTGTCCTGGACTCTTTGTAGACCAGACTGGCTTTGAACTCACAGAGATCCACCTGCCTCTGCCTCCTGAGTGCTGAGATTAAAGGCATGCGCCACCACGCCTGGTATGACTTTTTCTTTATTTGTTTGTTTAATTTTGGAGTGGGGGTGTTGAGACAGAGTGTCAACTTGTACCTCTCAGGCTAACTTTGAACTCACAGTAGTCCTCTTGGCTCCGTCTCTCAGTGTTGGGATTATGAGTGTATGTATGGCTTGAGACCTGGAGGTTGTAGTTTTTAAAATGTTCTTATTTATTACTTTTGTTTGTTTTGTTTACAAAAAATTTTTAGGGGGCCTGGAGAGATGGCTCAATGGTTAAGAGCACTGGCTACTCTTCCAGAGGACCCAGATTCAATTCCCAGCACCCACAACTCCAGTAACTCCAGTTCCAGGGGACCAACACTCTCACACATACATGCAAAACACCAATGCACATAAAAAAGTAATAAATTATTTTTTAAAAAGACTTTAAAAATAAAATGTATAGCTTTTAATAATATAGCTAGACTGATACCTCTTGCCAGTATGTAATCTCATGCCTATAATTTCAGCACTCAGAATGTGGAAATTGACTCATGTTTGAGGCTATTGGGACTACATACAATGAATTCCAGGCCAGCCAGGTCTGCACAGTGAAATCCTGTCCCAGAAAAAAAAAACAAAATAAGCCGAACATGGTGGGGCACACCTTTAATCCCAGCACTTGGGAAGAACAGCCAGTGCTCCTTAACCTCTGAGCCATCTCTGTAGCCCAGAGGCAGACGGATCTCTGTGAGTTCGAGGCCAGCCTAGTCTACAGAGTGAGTCCAGGACAGCCAAGGCTACACAGAGAAACCCTGTCTTGAAAAACCAAAAAAATCCCAACCAACCAAAACCAAAAATAATAGTCTTAGTTAGGGTTTCTGTTGCAGTGATAAAACTCTATGGCCACGGACAACTTGGGGAAGAAAGGGTTTATTTTGTCTACAGTTCCACATCACAGTCCGTTACTGTGGGACATCAGGACAGGAACTCAAGACAGGCGCCTGGGCGCAGGAACTGATGCAGAAGCCATTGAGGAGTGTGTCTTACTGGCTTCCTCCTCCTCGCTTGCTCAGCCTGCTTGCTTGTGCACCAGAGGACCACCTACCCAGGGAAATGCAGATGAAAATCATACCTAGACATTTTTCTTCTTCTTTTTTTTTTAAAAAGCTCTTTATTCTTAAAAAAAAAAAAAAAAAAAAAAAAAAAAATTATTTCTTATGTATACAGTGTTCTGCCTGCATGTAACACCTGCAGGCCAGAGAGGGCACCAGATCACATTATAGATGGTTGTGAGCTGCCATGTGGTTGCTGGGAATTGAGCTCAGGCTCTTTAGAAGAACAGCCAGTGCTCCTTAACCTCTGAGCCATCTCTCCAGCCCGGAAGCATTTTTCTTAACTGAGGATCCCTCCTCTCAAATGGCTCTAGCTTTTTGTTAAGTTGATGAAAAGCTAGCCAGCACAATAATAATAATATTGTCCACACCCATATAGTTAACATTCAGAGTTTGTTTTTTTAAAAAGACTTTTTTTTTTTTATAAAATTAACATTCTTTGCTGTCCTGCATTCTACTTCAGTTCTTTTCTTCTAATGTGATTGCTGGAGTGTATTGTCATCTTTTCATCTAGTTTTTTGTTGATGTATTTTTTTATTTTAAATTTGCATAAAACACACCATCTATCTTACCTATTTTTTTAAATATGTGAAAAAATACTTCCTGAGCTGTCTGTCACTGATATGTTTAGTGGTATATATTTTTGAAACTTTCATTTCTGTTCTCTTTGCAAATTACTGCTTTTACTAATTACGTTTTTCAGGCTGAGCGTGAATCCAAGGCCTGTACATGCTAGACATGCACTTCACTGCTGACTGAGTTTACTTAAAATGAGATTTTTTTTTTTTTTAGAAATTAAATTGTTTGCCACCCATTTTTGTATATTTGTGGTAGCTTGATTGTCTTTACTGTATCCACCCACTTTTCCAACTCTGTTGCCTTTCTCAGGACAGAACCTAAAGTGAGAGGAAATAAACTCGCTTACAATTGGCCTCTGCTTTGCTGAGCCAGTAAGGAAGGAGAAGCCTGATTCTTCCCTGAGCCCCTGCTGTGCTTACGTCACTGGTAGACCTTACCCTTAGGCCTCTGCTTGTTTTTTTCCCATTTGGACATGCAGTCGAGTATAGGTATCCACAGGTCTCCTTCAGACAAAGAGAGAGAGGCGAGAGCCCTGAGAACTCCCACAAGTCCCTCGTCTGGGCTCTTTTCAGCTCTCGCAGTGTTCTCTTTAGTTGAGCAAGCTGTGTCTTCTTTGACTCTACTTTTTATATCAGCTCTGGGTCATTCATGTTAGCATCTCCCAGGGTTGAACACGCAGGCTGAGGCATCTGGCTCATCAAATTCAGTGGGATTTATTCCATCCTTCCCTGACCGTGTTTGTGCTACAGGAACTTCACGGACCAGTTGCGGAAGATTTCCAAGGACGCAGGCATGCCCATCCAAGGCCAACCATGCTTCTGCAAATATGCGCAGGGGGCGGACAGTGTGGAGCCCATGTTCCGGCATCTCAAGAATACCTACTCAGGCCTGCAGCTCATTATCGTCATCCTGCCAGGGAAGACGCCTGTGTATGGTACAGTTCTCCTGGGACAGTGATAATAATGATAGGATCTGCTTCACGGTAGCCTCTAGGGGCTCCTAGGGCGCAGTCAGTGGAGATGTTTGGCTTTTGCCAAAGATGTTCGTTGACATCAGTGGTTGGTTTGTTTGTGTTTTTAAATCAGAGAAATATTCTGTCTGAGCTATTGAGTCATTCAATTTTATTTACCTGTTCACGTTCTGTCACATTTCCCAGGATCCCCTGTAACAGGGTCACTCTGACAGCCTGAGGTAGCTGGATACTGAGATGGGTCAGGCCAGATGGCTTTTGTTTGGGAGTGTGTTACTTTTGAGGATGTTTTGAGCTTAAGCTGAAGTGTTTCTGCTAAGTAGTGTGGACTTTTTGCAACATTTCTCCCTGTTTCCTCATTTTTATTTTACAAATGACTGTAAGTTTCTGACTATTTTCCTCCCTTATCTCTGCCTGCTTCAGAAATTGTACTGTCCCAAGTTGGGCATGGTGACACAAGCCTTTAATCCCAGCACTCGGGAGGCAGAGGCAGGCAGATCACTGTGAGTTTGAGGCCGGCCAGCCTGGTCTACAAAATGAGTCCAGGATAGTCAAGGCTACACAGAGAAACCCTGTCTCTAAAAGCCAAAAAAAAAAAAAAAAAAAATTTTTTTTTTTTTTTACTGTCCCTTTATCCCACTTCTCTGTGTTTTTCCCATCCAGTTTGGGTATCTTTGGACATCATATCTCTCAACTTAAACATCTTCAGATTAAGTGTCCTAAAGCATTGAAACAATTTTACAATGTCCTCAAGCTTTTCTTTCTCTTGCTTGCCTTCTTCTATGAGAGTTTTTTTTGCTATTGTGTATGCACAGGTGTGCTGTTGAAGTTAATTTTATATAAAACTGTTTGTTTCTCTTAGCTCACTTGTTAACCTGGCCATCACACAAATAGTTGAGACTCTTTTATCATACAAAGCTTCACAACACAATCTTGAGCAGTTTAAGTCTGCTCTTAACCTTCTTCATTATTTTGCCTTACTCCCAGCAAACATCCCAGCCATGCTTGAACTTTGTAGCTTTCCTTGGCTCCAGCTTCCTCTTCATCTTCTTTGGACCTCTACCCTTGGCAAATCTCCTATTTCTTCTCCTAACTCCTCCTCCCATGGATGGTAGGAAGTCCAGCCCTATTCTCTCCTCTGCTCATCAACGGCTGTAAGCTGCTTTATTGACATGTCAGGGGAACAATTGGGAGCAGAGTTTATACAACATTCAGACAGAAAATCAGAATTTAAACTACACAATAACCTTATGCCTACAGTTCGCAACAGCAACTTACTCCTGAGCCTTTTCCTTGTCTACTTTACTCCCCTGGGATCGAGGCCCTGTTTCTGTTCTCTTCTAACTTTGACTTCTGGAGGCATTTTCCATCTGTTTTTGTCATTACCAGGAATGCCTGGTATTCTCAGATTTTCGGTCCTCTTCCCCTTACCTGTTTTCTGTTGGTGTTCTCACTTGTTTTGGTTGCTTTGGCCGTCACCTGGCACTGTAACACAGTGCTGTGGTCTTCACACCAGTCTTTGCGGTCTCTCCATTTCTCCTCCCTTCTTCTGCAGGTTCATTGATCATTTCTTCTGACCTTCTCAAAAAAAGTATTTTTTGGTTTTTCAAGACAGGGTTTCTCTGTGTGGCCTTGGCTATCTTGGACTCACTCTGTAGACCAGCCTGGCCTCAGATTCCCAGAGATCCGCCTGCCTCTGCCTCCCAAGTTCTGGGATTAAAGGTGTGTGACACTATACCTGGCATTCAAGGAGTTTTTTTAGTGTCTCATGTGTGCACATCTACATGTACTTGTGCCACTGTGTGTGTGTGTGTGTGTGTGTGTGTCAGTTGGGAAAGCACTTGCCCTGTCCACCCTCCTGAGCTGTCACCAGCCCCTCAAATCTGTGTATAGATCAAAGTTTTTTTTAAAACAACAAAACCCCAAAACTTGCCTGGTCTTCAGTCAGTACTGCATAAAGGGCTCTTAGGGCCGGATATTGTCCTGTATTGTTTACTTAACAAGCCTACTACAAAATCACTTGTGCTGAACCCAGTCAACCAATGTGGGCGAATTGCCAAACTCTCTGAACTTCACGAGCTGATTGTATAAAAAGCTGTAATCAGCAGAGTAAGAACTTTAAATGCTTCTTCAGTGTGTGCTTTCCACTCTCTGATTGGGTTTTACTCACTTTTCCCTTCACTTGGAATGTCTGAATATTCTTTTTGCCATTCTTACCCTTAAAATTTTGTCCGCCTTTCAAAATCTAACTTAAATTATTCCTAGAGGATAAGTATATCCTTTCTGTGTTTTGTTTTTGTTTTGTTGGTGTGTTTGAATAGGCTGCAAATTACTAAAGCTTTTCATTCAAAGATCTGTCTGCCTCTGCCCCCAAAATGCTGGGATTAAAGGCATGTGTTATCATTCCTGCTTTCTTTTTTCTTTTTTTAAGATTTATTTTAAGCCAGGTGATGGTGGCAAACGCCTTTAATCCCAGCAGAGTATTAAAGCAGAGAAGGCAGAAGCAGATGGATCTCTATGAGTTAAAGGCCACCCTGGTCTACAGATTGAGTTTCAGGACAGACAAGGCTACACAGAGATGCCCTTTCTAGAACCCCCCCCCCAAAAAAAGTATCTCATTTGAAAGTACGTGTATATGTATTATTAATGAGCATGTGAGTACAGAAGAGCATGCCAGGTCCCCTGGAGCTGGAACACATAGTTCTAGCTACCCAGCATGGGTGATAGAACCAAGCTTACGTTCTCTGTAAGAGCAGCAAGTCCTCTCAACCCTAGATTATCTTTCCAGCCCCACTGTGTCTCTTTTGGATTCCTTTCGTTTACTAGAAATCTAGTCACTTGATGCCTTGATTATTTTTTGTTTGTTTGCTTGTTTGTTTTTGAGACAGAATTTCAGCCCTGGCTGTTCTGGAATTCTCTCTATAGACCAGGCTGGCCTCAAACTCAGAGATCTGCCTGCCTCTGCCTCCCGAATGCTAGAGTTAAAGCCGTGTGCGCCACCCCCATCCCCCTGGCTGATTGATTTATTTTGAGCATGAAGTAGTTCTAACTGTACTCTCTGACACACACTGAAAGAATCTTTCACTGATGACATCAGTAATTCCTTATAGAGTGAAGTTGATTATAATTCATGTTTCCTTTAGGTGGCAGAAAAAGATGTGGTTTTGTTTGTTTGTTTGTTTGTTTGTTTTGCCCCCCCCTCCCGAGACTGGGTAAAAATGACACTATCTCTATGATGTTCACATAGCTCCTTTCTTCTCCATTAGATGGATACTATTAGCTTTTTAAAAACTGTAAACTTACTAATTTTAATGAATAAATCAATCTTTTAGGGATATTTTTCGAGATAGGGTTTCTCTTGTAGTCCTGGCTGTCTTGGACTCGCTTTGTAGACCAGGCTGACCTCGAACTCATGGACATCCACCTGCTTCTGCCTCCCGAGTGCTGGGATGACAGGCATGTACCACCACGGACCCAGCAAAGTCTTTAAAATTTTTAACTTAATTTTATGTGCATGAGTGCTTTGCCTGCATGTACACCTGCACACCGTGTGCATGCCTGGTGCCTCAGAGAGTAAGAACAAAGTGTCAGATCTCCTGGAACTAGAGTTACAGATGGTTGTGAGCTGCCATGTGGGTGCTAGGAATCAAACTTAGGTCCTCTGGAAGAGTATCCAGTGCTCTTAACTGCTGAGCCATCTCTCCAGCCCCATAAGTAAACCTTAAGTATTCAGGCTAATGACGTTTCCCCCACTAAGTATCATAGTGATACTTATGTACCTAGTAGAACATAGCTACCACTGGGGTCCCGACTACAACCCTCTCCCTCAATTGGTGACCGCTGTTTTCATCCTAAACGTTATAGATTAGTTTTGCCTATTTTTGGACTTTATACAAATGCAATTATACTGTTTTTGTTTTTAATTTGCTAGCTTTTATTTAACATTCTGCTTGTGAGATTCACCCATATTGTATACTGCTGTAATTTCTTATGTGTTTCCATTGTGTGAACACGTCAGACTTTGTGCTTAGCTTCATTCTGCTGTTGGCGCACATGTTTGCATTGTTTCTAGTTTCTAGCTTTTATAAATAATGCTTGTGTCTGTCTTCTGAGCGTTTGTGCCTATTTGTGTAGAGATGATCTAGGAATGGATTTAAATGTATTAAACTTTACTACATCATCAGTGTCCAGTGGTTCTAGATGTTTCTGTCTTTTATGTTTGGCTACCTGGTTTGTAAAGTGCTTATTCACGACATTTTTAATTTACTTAGCTGCCTTTTACTTATTGATTTATAGATATTCCTTATAATTTCTGAGTTGAATATACATTTGAATCACACAGTGTCTTCATTCTGTGGCTTGCTCATTTCTCTTTTCTTTTTTTGTTTTTTTGGTAGGGTTTGTTTGTTTTGAGACCTGACTTAGCCTTTGGGGGAAGATTGATTGATAGATAGATAGATAGATAGATAGATAGATAGATAGATAGATAGATAGATATCTCCACGTCCAGCTTTAAGATACTATTTTACAGTTCCTTTAATTTTCCCACATTGCACATTGATAATTTGTCTGTAAAGAGATTATTTGCTTCTTCTTTAACTGTCTTGGTCTTCTTCCTAGCCGCGCTGAACTTACATCTTCTTTGCCTTATTGTGCAATTGCTGGGTTTTCAAGATTCAAATGTAGCCTGGCTGCTGACTTTCCGCTCCTCATCCCTAAGAGCATCTAAAACTATCTTTCTCTTTGAACCACATCTTCGTTAGTGGCCCCACGACAGCTGCCTTCAGTTACTACTATCCTTCTCTTTGGACCACATCTTCGTTAGTGGCCCCACGACAGCTGCCTTCAGTTACTACTTGTCTTCAGTATTGCACAAATTTGCATTGACAAAAAATAAAGAATAAACAACCTTCCACCTCCCGTGCCCATTTGTCTAGTTGTATCCTTACTGCACTCAAACTCAAAGAATTTATGATCTGTTTCTGTTAAGAAAACTACAGACCTGAAAGTAATCCATAAACAAGGTATATGTGTGAAAATACCATAAAGAAATCCATTACTTTACTAGACTGAAAATTATTAATAAGATAATGCACAAAAGCTCATTTTCCTTATGCGCACAGTCTTTAAGCAGGTCTCTTAGCTATTTCTTGAGCACTCAGCTGCTGTTGTGTGTGCTAGGGACTGATCCCAGGCCCTTGTGTGTGCCAAGCACATGCTGAATACATTCCAGCCCTTCAACTAAATAAGTGTCTAAATAAGTTTCTCGTCCTCTTCTGTGGATCAGCCCTAACAGTCAATTTTTTTTTTTTCTTTCACAATATGCTCCTAATTACTCAAAACTACCTTACTGTTTCCAGGTAGAGTGCTGCACGCTCTTTTTGTTGTTTTGCTTTGAAACTCTTGCTGTGTAGTTGAGACCGCCATTAAAGTAACGTTCTTCCTGCTTCAGTCTCCCGATCGCTGGCGTTACAGGTGTGAGCTATCATATCTGCCTCGGGGTAGATTTTTGCGTGTTTTCCCGATGCGTGGCATGCTCTCTCGAGCCCCCTCCTTTCCAGGTTTCAGTTCAGTCATGACACTGTGCTCACTGGGGTATTACCCCTGTTACACATTCGCATAGTTCGGTTTTACCAATGTTATATCTCTCATGATTTTAAAGATTAGTATTAGATACAATAAGGACCAGGAATGTTCTGTTTCTAGTCATCCTGGCACTCCCTAGAACTTCATATAGCGGGTGACACCTACGAGACAGACCTTCAGCAGATGTGCCAAATGCACTAATCAGTGTCTCCCATCCCAAAGCTGAAGTGAAACGTGTTGGAGACACACTCTTGGGAATGGCAACACAGTGTGTGCAGGTGAAGAACGTGGTGAAGACCTCACCTCAGACCCTGTCCAACCTCTGCCTCAAGATCAACGTCAAACTCGGCGGCATTAACAACATCCTCGTCCCACACCAGCGGTATGAATCCTTACTCACTTGCACTTGTCAAGGTAACCTGCCGGGGATTGGTGAAGAGACAAGAACCCTTTCCAGGCAGAGTGACTGAAATAGAAGTGGGAGAAGATTAGAATGGGTGCTGGGTGGTGCCAGCCAGAGAAGGTTCAGCTCCTCACCATTTTGTCTTCTCTCCTTGTTCAGCTCGGCTGTTTTTCAACAGCCAGTGATTTTCCTGGGAGCAGATGTTACACACCCCCCAGCCGGGGACGGGAAGAAACCATCGATCACAGCAGTGAGTGGTTCCTCTCAACGCTGAGTCCTAAAGAGTGCACAAGCAGCCGGGTGTGGTGGGCCAGCCCTCAGGGAGGCAGAGGCAGGCGGATCACTGTGAGTTCGAGGCCAGCCTGGTCTACAAAGCGAGTCCAGGACAGCCAGGACTACACAGAGAAACCCTGTTTTGGACAGGCGGGGGCTGGGGGGAAGAGTGCACATGAGTTCCATCCCTAAGCTCTGCTCTTGCCCTATCTAACTTGCCCTAAGCTAACTCTGTGCCCTATCTTTTGGAGGCAGGGGTCAGGGGTCAGGGGAGAAGGAAAGGGAGCTTGGGGTAGTTAGAGTATAGCCTGTGGCCTGAAGCTTTGTCTACCAATTGTTCTTCCCCTTTATTTGTGTTTTCTTTTTTTCCCCTCCCGTTTTGAGGGATGTAAGGAAGTGACTGTATCTCCTTTCTGAAATCTCTTTTAAGGGTATTACCTGATTACAGGATTGGCCTTTCTTAGACCATTGATCCATCTAGTAGATTAGCTGTCTCCACTTAATTTTCCCCCCTTCACCTTTTACTCTGGGTGGGTCTTGTTCTTCTAGGAAAGCATTTCATCACTGAACTAGTTAAGTCTCAGTCCCCAGGGCACTTAATATGACAGAAAAATGAAAGAAAAAACAGTATAAAATACAGCTGCATGAATGTAGTCCAGGAGTTCAAGGTCATTCTTTTTTTTGTTTTTGTTTTTGTTTTTCGAGACAGGGTTTCTCTGGTAGCCTTGGCTGTCTTAGACTTGCTTTGTAGACCAGTCTGGCCTCGAACTCACAGTCATCCACCTGCCTCCTGAGTGCTGGGATTAAAGGCGTGCGCCACCACGCCCGGCTTTCAAGGTCATTCTTCATGCTCATGTCCTTCTACTGGGCATAGACTGTGTGGGTGCTTTCTGCGTCCTGCAAGGGCACTGAAAGCAAACATCCCCATCACATAGTAAATAATTAAATTCTGCCTGCGTGGCAGAACAGATTGAAACCAGTATTTACTGGATCCTACTCCCTTATTCTTCCCGAATGGGTACTGCCTTCTGATGTAAGACTCCTGATCTAGGTTTTCTAGGACACGTCGAGTGAGCTCATGCAGCTGTACCGCATTCTCACTCAGATCCTTCCTCAGACCCATTCCTTCACAGCAAAGGAAGCTGGTACTGCAGAGGCTGACGCACTCTTTTTGCTCATAGGTGGTAGGCAGCATGGATGCACACCCCAGCCGCTACTGTGCTACTGTGCGTGTGCAGCGCCCACGGCAGGAGATCATCGAAGACTTGTCCTATATGGTGCGTGAACTGCTCATCCAGTTCTACAAGTCCACCCGCTTCAAGCCCACCCGCATCATCTTCTACCGAGATGGGGTACCTGAGGGCCAGCTCCCCCAGGTACGGTTCCCAGTGGCTGGTACCTTTCCTGCTTGAGGCCAGAGGACTACTTTTTCAAAGCTATTGGTACAGGAAAAGGCCCAGGGATCTCCGCTGAGTTGTAGAGTAGCAAGCATCTATGGACCTTTGCTTCAGCGCACAGTTCTCAGTGCCCCTGCATAGTTAGTATTGAGACTATTTAGACCAGTGGTTCTTTTCCTGGTTTGTTTTTGTTTTTTGTTTTGTTTTCGAGACAGGGTTCCTCTGTGTAGCCTTGGCTGTCCTGGACTCCCTTTGTAGACCAGGCTGACCTTGAACTCATAGTGATCCACTTGCCTCTGCCTCCCGAGTGCTGGGATTAAAGGTGTGCCGCCACTACACCGGGCTGGTTTTGTTTTTTGTTTTTGTTTTTTGAGATAGGGTTACTCTGCGTAGCCCTGCCTGTTCTGGACTCTCTTTGTAGGCCAGGCTGGCCTGGACTCACAGAGATCCGCCTGCCTCAGCCTCCCAAGTGCTGAGATTAAAGGCATGCGCTGCCACTACCTGGCTCTTTCCTTTTTTAGGGGGGACAGGCTCTCACCATGTAGTTCTGCCTGGCTTGGACTCACTATGTAGACCAGGCTGGCCTCGGCTTACAGAGATTACCTGTCTCCTCTCCAGTTAAGGGTGTGTGCCGCCATCTGCAGCTAGACCAGTGGCTCGTAAGTGTTAGCATACCTGATGTCGCCTGTAGCCTAGTTTCACAGAGCCTTCTGTTAAAAGTCAGCTGTTTCACTAAGCCATCAGCAGGACTCAGCTCCACTAAGACTCCTGTGTCTTTATATTTTACTTGATTCTTAGTAAAATTAATAGATGTAAAAAATGAGACTTAAGAGGTGTTTAAAGACTTGAAGTCTAGTTTTAGCAAAATTCAGAGTCTATCGTTCTCACAACACAAGTAATTTTTTCCTTGTGTCCCAGGCTGCCTCCCCTTCTTCCACCTCCTCAGTGCTGGGGTTCTAGGTCTGCACCATTATGCCCTGTTTTATAGAGTTGGTTTGGTTTTTTTTTTTCTGTTAATGTTCCTTGAGATTGAACCCAGGGTTGTATGCATACATGGCACATGCTTTGCTTTAAGTTATATTCTAGTCTCTACCTGTTCTGTGACCTTCTGTATCTATTGCCTATGGTAGCGTGTCTATTTTTTCGATAATCCTGGTATGGTGTGTTTATTTTTTTAAATTGAATTCATCCCCTTCTGTACCCAATGCAGATGTATAAATCTATTCCTCTGTGGTGTTTCAGCCCTGTCTACTCTTAGAACCGTGATCGTAGAATTGACTTAAATTTGGACATTGTGGTTTTTAGTGTCTTCTCTGTAATTTTTTGATATACTGTCTTCTGATGCCAAGACTCCTGGTGGAGGTTTCCCAGGAAACTATCAAATGAACTGAGTGTCAGGACCTTTCATTTCCTATTGTTGAGTATCAGTTTATAAAGCTTATGTGCAAAAAGCCATGTACAAGTTGTAATGTTTTCGTTCAGTCAGGCCTTGGAATTAAAAAGGAGCATTTGTCTTTTTCTCCCTCTCCATCCTGGGCCTAGATCCTGCACTATGAGCTGCTTGCCATTCGAGATGCCTGCATCAAACTGGAGAAAGACTACCAGCCTGGGATCACTTACATTGTGGTGCAGAAACGCCATCACACCCGCCTTTTTTGTGCTGACAAGAATGAGCGAGTGAGTGAGGAAGTGTTGAGGCCACTGGTACACTCATCCTGTCTCTTGTACCTTGAGTGAGAAGTCTTGAGATAAAGTCTGGGAATTTGGTTCTTTTTCCTGTGCGTCCCTCCTGGCTGTTCTCCCCCGCCCCCAGCTTTGTGACCTATCTACCACTCTCCTTCCCTTAGTGCCTCCTTCTCCCCCTTCCCTTATACACCCTCTCTTCCTCCTGGCTCCCTGGCCCAGACCCTGTGTATAGGCGGGGTCCCAGAGAAGGGAAAGGGAACTTCTATTTATTGAACTTCTCCTATGTGCCAGGCTCTGTTCAAGGAGTCTTCCTCACAGCATCTCTGTGAGGTAGGTGTTGTCAGTCTCTCCGTTTAAACCTCAGAAAGGTTAAATGACTTGCTAGGGTCACACGAATAGTAATGCAAAGCCAGGATTCAAATACTTGACTTTAGAAGCCCATTATTTCAAGACCTAGTTTGCTCTGAGAATAGAAACTTCTGTGTTTTTGGAATTCTGGGAGAGTAAGTGTAGAATCTAATAAAGGCCCTAGTGAGGGCCAGGCAGGTCTTGGGATCTTGGCTGTGTTTGTCTCTGCAGATTGGGAAGAGTGGTAACATCCCAGCTGGGACCACTGTGGACACCAACATCACCCACCCGTTTGAGTTTGACTTCTATCTGTGCAGCCATGCAGGCATCCAGGTAGCCGGGCCCTGTCCTGGGGTATTTACTGGGTCAAGGATTAGTTGGTTATTCCTACTGCATCTAGAATATGTCTGTTGTAGCTGAGAGTATTAAAAGCAGAACTCCTGCTGGTAAGCCCCCAGTACACTTGCAGGTTGCTTTGGCCCCACCCCTTCTTTTTCTTTTTTTTCGTGTTTTTGTTTTTGTTTTTGTTTTTTTTGAGACAGGGTCTCTCGGTGTAGCCTTGGCTGTCCTGGACTCACTTTGTTGTAGACCAGGCTGGCCTCAAACTCACAGTGATCTGCCTGCCTCTGCCTCCCGAGGGCTGGGATTAAAGGCGTGCGCCACCATTGCCCAGCTAATATTTGTGACTTTGTGTCTGTGTCTTCATTGGTGGTGGGGTATGGCCACGCAGCCTAACAATATTCTTAGTATGTTCTTTTGTCAGCAGCCGTCCACTCAACCCGGTCAGGGCCACTTACCATCTTTTTCTCCCAGGGTACCAGCCGACCATCCCATTATTATGTCCTTTGGGATGACAACCGTTTCACAGCGGATGAACTCCAGATCTTGACATACCAGCTGTGCCACACTTACGTACGATGCACACGTTCTGTCTCTATCCCAGCACCTGCCTACTATGCCCGCTTGGTGGCTTTCCGGGCACGATACCACCTCGTGGACAAGGAGCATGACAGGTAAAGGCTGGCTGTTTTCTTTTGCTTCAGCCTCTTCTACTGACCATTTCAACTTTTTGTTGGTAGAAGGAAGTGGGTGTTATCCAATTCGGTGCCCTTGGGCTCCTCTACCTAAACCATTTTCCATAATTTGGTATGTGAATTGGCACTGTAGGGATGGGTGAGGGAATTAGCAGCAGTTCAGGTCACCAGGAAGGACTTTTTTTTTCATATTTTTTCTTTCCAGTGGAGAGGGGAGCCACATATCGGGGCAGAGCAACGGGCGAGACCCCCAGGCCCTGGCCAAAGCTGTGCAGGTTCACCAGGACACTCTACGCACCATGTACTTCGCGTGAAGGCAGAACGCTGTTACCTCACTGGATAGAAGAAAGCTTCCCAAGCCCTGGGGGCTGTACCACCCGGATCTGGAAGAAGCAAGGAAGAGGGAGGTGGGGACGGGACGAGTGTAGGAGGCCTTGTTTCTATCTACAGAGGGGACCTAAGGGTGGGAAGAGGACCAGCAAGACAGACTACCAGCCAGAAATCTCTGATAGCAACCTCATGTCCTCCACCCCTCTCCCCATCTTGTCACACCTGACCCCAGGGGACCAAAAGGAGCAGCACTAGTGCCCACCATACACACAGTTGCCTCATGTGACTCACAGTGCTAAAGACTCACGCTTGACAGCTTGCTAAAGTCAGCTCTGCAGTCCTGTGGTCAAAGGCTGGTATGTTTGGGTTTGATATTCTAGATGAGAAAGTGGGTGGGAGGAGGGAAGGAATTTTTAGGAGCCTTAATCAGAAAAGGTCTAGATTTGTTTAAGAAGAAAAATGAAAACAGACTCAGATCAATATTTTAGGATACTAGATGTTTTCATGGGTTCAGAATCCAGTTTGTAGGAAGATTTTTAATGCTAATGGTTTGGGTCGCTCCTCCCCAGCTGCACCCCCTTCCATTATTCCTCTCCATATTTTCTACCCTGTATGCCTCTTCCCTGATGGATATCCAGCCCCTAGGAACACTTAAGGCACTATGGCACTTAGCTCTGAAGTGACAAGACCCAGTCTTCCTTCCGCCCGCTGGTGGGTAACCAGTGCCTTCCCTGTAACGGCAATGCTGCAGAACTGCAACCTTTTGTACCTTTCTTTGTGGGATGGGGTATGGGTGGGAGAGGAGGTAGGGAGGGAGGGAAGAGGTATCCCAATGCCAGCAAGCCTCCAGCCAGAATGCCAGCTATTTTTCATTTGATGGAATTGACTTCCATATTCAATGAGCTTTTAAAAAAAAAAAAGAAAGAAAAAAGAAAAAAAGACCACAACCTCCAGATGGTTAAAATCCATTGACATTTGCACTTTCAGACATGACGAGTCTCCGAGCTGCTGAGATGACTGGCCCCTGGCCTTTCCCCTTTAGCCTCCTCCTTTCCCTCCCCCCACCCCCACCAGGTCTAGAGTTACTTTCATAGCATTTCTCATTCTTGGCTCCTTTTCCCCCTGATGGTCAGGTCTCTTTTGTTTCAATATTTCTTAACTGGGGTGTCTTATAACAAAAGATCTTTAGGACTGAAATAAGAAAACAGAAAACTAAATGTTATTTTTATACCATAACTTGAGTCTATTGCCAAAATCTGGAAATCCCACCCATAACCGGATGAGTTTGCATCCCAGAAACATGGAGCCATCAGCAGGAACTATGGAGCTGACTTGTATTCTAGCCTGGCTACATAGGGGGTGGTTGTCTCCCCAAGAGCGGGGGCGGGCTCAGCCCCTGTCCTTCCTCTGTGCAGAAAATACCTTTCTCTTGCTACAGCCTCCCTCCACTGTCCTGTCCTGCACTCTTTCTTGTAAGTGCATCTTCCCTTTTCTGGCCTGGACTGTCCTTTGATCCTTTGACTAACCAAGATTCTAGCATGTCCTCTGGACAGGCTAGAGAATTTTGCTGCTCCCTTTTGCTTCTGTTTACACAAATGAATTTTTCCTGTTTCCCACTAGGGCATGTGAGTGGGTGGCATGGGCTTTTCTTTTTCTCCCCCTCTCTCAAGATGCTGGGGTTCAGCTGTCATGCAGGACTGGAAAAGAAGTGGGTTCTAGCTTTGTCCTTGCTGACTTTAAAGCAAAGCCCTCTCTTTCCTTGACTGTTCTCTCTTCCTGCATTACTGCTAGGGATGGGGAGTGGGGAACCTTGGTGTGCAGACCCCCCTTCTGATGAGCCTGAGCTTAGGTTTGCCCTGCTCTGCTGATGAGGCCGTGATGGCTTAGATCTAGCCCAGGCTTAAAGGCCAGCTGGAGAAAGGGAGGTGTGAATCCTGTCCTGAGGAGTCAGAACCTCTCCCCAGCAGCCCTTGTACAGACCCAGATTTGCTATGCAAATAGTCCAGGTTCAGTTGTGGCTGGCTACGTTGTTCAATAACTTCACAAAAGGTAGCACAAACATTCCTTATTGGAAAAGCCCAGGACTGTTTAGCAGTTCCTCTGCTGGCTACAGTAGGAGTGCCCCATGGGCACAAGCCCAGCTGCAGAACAGAACGGAGGGCTCGGGGAGGCCGTTCACTGGAGAGTCTACATTCCTTACACAAGTGCCTACACAGAGTGATGCCAACACTCCATGCCCTGTCCATCGCCTTCATATGCAGTCTACTTCGCGTCCGTCACCCCCTAGGAAGGGGGCTCTCCACAGACATTTGTGCTGTCAACTTGGGTACATTTGGGGGCTTGGATAAGGGCACTATTCCTGGAGGGTCCAATCATTTCACCAGCATTTGCAGATGCCCATAGGGAACAGGTGGCTGTCACAACTCCCAGCAACAAGGTTTTGTTCTCTCCTTTTTTCTTTGCCTCACTCTCTCCAGTTGGGTTTCAAGCTAGGGATTGAAAAGCAGTTTTAAGTCCTTTGGTATTTATGTGCCATTCAAGAAATAAAAGCAAGAGCTGAGCATGATGGCCTATGTCTGTAATTGTATAAAACTTCAGCACTAAGGCTGAAGCAGAAGATTCGCAAGTTCAGGGTCTGCCTGGGCTACTCTGGAATTCCAGGCCTGTGTGCACTACATAGCAAGACCATGTCTCAAAAAAAGGGATGGGGGGTGGCCGAGAAAAATGACTTGAGTGATACAACTTCTGTGATTTTAAAAACAAACCTTTAAGACTTAACTACTACTGACCATGTGGGATCTTCTCATTAAAGGTGGTGCACACACATTAGAAGTGGTGCTGCCAAGCTTGTTTGACTTTGGTTTACATGGTGCATTGTACTGAGCTCTGGGAAGATTCCAACCTCCTCTCAGATCTCTTTCCTTTTCCCTCACCCTCATTGTTTAGCTTTCCTGTTCCTCTTTTCGCTTTCCCTGGTTTCCTCTTCCTTTTCCCTCTTCACTCAGCTTGCTTGCTGGCCTGCCTGCCTGCCTGCCTGCCTGCGTGATAATGAATTCTCTGCATGGCTGCAGTAATCCCACTGTTGACAAGGTCAGGCTTAGTTCATTGACTACAGAAGACCAAAAACCTGTTTCTCATGCCCCATGGTGTTATGGGTTGCTAGGTCAGAGCAGCAGGCAGTTTCAACACCTCTCCTTTTGGTGGAGCTGTTGGCTCACTTTGCTGAAAGTGTCCTAGGCTTGAACTACTTAGGCATCAAATACGGCCAGCTAGAGGATGGATACAGAAGAGAGGAAGAAGAATGGGGGGAGTCTGGGTAAGAGATGGTAAAGGAGAGTGCTGCTTTGTGTTCAGTCCAGTGTGACTTGCTGGCTGAGGTGCTATTGCTGGCCACTTGGGGTGGGCCTGGGGCTACCGCTACTGGGAACTTAGGCTTGGGCCGGGGCGAAAGTTGAACACAGCCAAGTATGAAACTACTCTAAAGATGTAGTTCTCAACTGCAGCACAGCTCCTCTGCAGCCACCTCCATGCCTCCTGTGGCTGAGCAGCAATGGTTTGGGACAACTCTCTTTTAAACCAGGATTATGTGAATGCCGGGGACACAGTTTTCTTAGCGGGCCCATGGAATGTCTACACAGCTGCTTAGTGTTGTAGACCTGGCATCAGGCGTCATAAAGGAGGGTGGAGTTTCTTCCCTTTCAGGGTAGACGAGTCACCTCTTACCTAGCCAAAAGGCAATTTGGGGAAAGGTTTTGTTTTGTTTTGTTTTGTTTTAGTTTACTGGGTTTTAGGTAATCCAGGGTGGTAGTTAAGATGCCTTCCTTGGGTAGGGATCATGGCAGGGATATGCAAGGCGCTCTTCTACTTGGCTTTCTAAGCAGACTGGGAAAGGGGGGTTCCCTAGTTTTCTCCTTCTCCCCACTTACTAGGACTTGCCTTCTCCCTGAGCCACGAGAGGCTGGGTTGGTGCTCCCCCGCTACTCTGCTCCTGCTGACTTAGAGCCTCCGGCTGCTGTACAATGGCCCGGGAAAGGGAACGGGCAGAACAACGGGCACAGAACAAAACTGTAATGCAAGGAAGGCAGGTTTCCTTCCTTAAAACGGGAAATCACAAACCCCAAGAACTGTGTAAGTAAAGACAATGTCTAATGCACCGAGTCCTCTGGTGTCATAGCAATAAGGAAAGATGAAATGACTTCCTGTGCACACAGTCTAGCCTGATTGCTGTGTGATGTTGCACTTGGCAGCCATGTGGTGGGCATGTGTGACTACTCTGGGTTTCACTTTAGTTTTTAAACTTTTTATTCCTCTCGAGTCCAGCATGGATGGGGAAATGTCCCTGGAGCCCGCAGCTGTGTACTTGTTTGCATTTGTTTCCCATTGGAACTTGTGTTTGTGTCCTGCTTTGAGCTGTACCCTGTCCTGTCCATTGTGAAATTATCCCAGCAGCTGTAATGTACAGTTCCTTCTCAAGCAAGCAACAGCAGCACAATCCTGTGTTTTATAAAGACAACAGTGGCTTTCTAATGTGCAGTCTCTGTTTTTTTTGTTTTGTTTTTTCTTACCAGCACAATAAACTGTTGGGGTTAATTAACATCTCTGATAGGTTTTAGGATGGACTAATAGATTGTTGGGCAATCATACTGAACAGGGTCTCTGTGTATTCTTCACAAACATGCAAAACTCTGTGCCAGGAGTATTGTGAATCGAGAAGGTAGGCACAACCCAAAAGTGAGGAAAACAGGGTGTCTTTAACATTTCTTGGGGGAGAATATTGGTCACAGAATCCTCCGGTACAAAAGATCACAGGTGACTGGCCAAAGGCTGTCGCAATGACGATGGGAAGGGCAGGTTTGAGAAGCAGGGCATAAAATTAATGGGATGTCATAAGGAAGAGTAGTGGGATGTAGAGCTAATGTTTCTACTTGGACATGAGTAGACTGAGACAATCACCGGTGAGGCTGTAGAAGGAATATGGTACATCTCGTGGTGAAAGATAATTAGCCTGCTATACAGAGGGGAGTTTTCTCTGAGGGTCCTGTTACATATCCCTGATGGCCTGAAATTCACAATCTTCCAAGCTCTGCCTCCCATGTACTGCAGTTGGAAGCCCACAGCACCTTTGCCAGCCTTCGAATTTTGAGATTTTAGTGGGGCATGGGGGGAGGGTATACAGCTAAAGTCCCCAATAAACACAGCCTTGGTGCTTCAGCAAAATAGGAAACTACTGTTAGAAATACTAGAGTCCCCTGTGTAAAAGGTAGCTAGGGCTGCAGGCACAAAGGGACAGCTTAGGAAAAGAAATAGGCTGTATAGCCTTGTGGAGGCAAAGGGGGCAGAAATAAGGTGACAGCCAAGTCACCATTGGTTAAATTGGTAACTTGTTTTGGGCTGATTTAAATAAAGTGGAGAAAAATGGGACAGAATGGGATCTTACCCACCCCCAGCCATCCTTGCCTGTTTTACCATTCTATTTACCATATTGTTTTGAATCTTTTTTAAAAATATTTTTTATTAATTTATTCATATTATATCTAAATTGTTATCCCATCCCTTGTCTCCTCCCATTCCTCCCTCCATTTTCCCCTTATTCCCCTCCCCTATGACTGTGACTGAGGGGGGACCTCCTCCCCCGTATATGCTCATAGGGTATCAAATCTCTTCTTGGTAGCCTGCTATTCTTCCTCTGAGTGCCACCAGGCCTCCCCATCCAGGGGACGTGGTCAAATATGGGGCACCAGAGTTTGTGTGAAAGTCAGACCCCACTCTCCACTCAACTGTGGAGAATGTCCTGTCCATTGGCTAGATGTGGGTAGGGGCTTGGTTTGAATCTTACAATATAACTTTGGTCATTCTCTAATAGTTCTTGAATGAGTTTTAGGGGGAAAAATAATAAAGGTGAGATTAGGACTCCCAGGTTGTCCATCAGATAACACTTTCAAATTCCTCTTGTTCTTAGGAAAGAAAAAAAAAAAAAAAAAGAGTAATTCTTTTTTTTTTTTTTTTTTTTTCTTCGAGACAGGGTTTCTCTGTGTGGTCTTGACTGTCCTGGACTCGCTTTGTAGACCAGGCTGGCCTCGAACTCACAGCGATCCTCCTGCCTCTGCCTCCCGAGTGCTAGGATTAAAGGCGTGCGCCACCACTGCCCGGCGAGAGAGTAATTCTTAACTTGGTCCCTAACCAGTTTTATAGATTGTGTGCTGGTACACCAGGCAGAGCCTACTTTGTGTTGCCTTCCCCGGGGACTGTGAACCCCTAGGCATAGAAACTGCATTGTGTTCTATCATCTCAGGACAGTAGCAGATACTGGAGAGAGTGAAAAGAGCTAGAGATCATGAGTATAGAGGGGAAAATCAGAAAGTGATACTGAGACAGGTTTGGTGGTGCACATCTTTAACCCCACCATTCAGGAGGCAGAGACTGATGATCTCTGGTTCAAGGTCAGCCTAGTCTTTATGATAAATTCCAGGTCAGTCAGAAAAAAAAAAAAAAAAAAAGTCACAGGATGGTGTCTAATCCTGAACTTTAAAGTGAGCCAAAACACAATGTTCCTGCATTTTCAGGTAAGCAGAATAGGAAAAGCTCTCGGTATCGGCATCTTATCTTTTCCAACATTTTCGCTCCCAACTGCAGAGGTTCCTTGGTTTTGTGCCATAAGCTGGTGGCACAGTTGTCAAGCTTGTCAGGTCTGGCATCTTCCCTGGTACTACTAGAGCACCAGAGTAGTTTCTGAACACTAAAGATTTTCAGAGAAGGTCTCTGGCAGACAGCCCACTGAGGAATTATCACTGGCAGACAGTGTGCATATAATAGGTCTAGAACCCTCTGGAGGCCAAGTGTTATGACTTTGCGAATTATGACGCTAAGCTTGTAGTTACCACCTGTCATATTCCTTTGGGACATGGCCACTTATGCACTATGAGCCTTTCAACAGCAAAGGTTAGAGGAGGCTGGTTAAGCTTGAACAATGTAATCCTGGTCAAAATAAGATAAATTTATGACCACGAGAGGAAAAGAAAGAAAGAGAAAGAAAGAAAGAAAGAAAGAAAGAAAGAAAGAAAGAAAGAAAGA
>OU015754.1:59739339-59752033 GCA_907169655.1 Acomys percivali | reverse complement strand
AGAAAGAAAGAAAGAAAGAAAGAAAGAAAGAAAGAAAGAAAGAAAGAAAAAGGGTTTTGGCCAGGCGGTGGTGGCGCACGCCTTTAATCCCAGCACTCGGGAGGCAGAGGTAGATGGATCCCTGTGAGTTTGAGGCCAGCCTGGTCTACAAAGCGAGTTCAGGACAGGCAACGCGACACAGAGAGACCCTGTATCAAAAAACAAAACAAAACAAAAAATAAAGAAAAGAAAAAGGGTTTTGGCCTGGACTTGCTTTGTAGACGAGGCTGGCTTTGAAATGACAGCGATGCACCTGCCTCTGCCTCTCTGAGAGCTGGAATTAAAGGTGTCTACCACCTTCCCCAGCTTTGTTTTTCTGTTTTGAAAGACTTAGCAGTTGGTTTGTGGACTGTCTGGTTCTGGAGTCCCACATCTTGGTTGAAGGTTTGTTTACTTATGTCTAGAAACCCTTTTTTAGTACTGGTCGAGCAGCTTTCCCTCCACCTTATGATACAGCAAAATAAGCAAGCCAGGCGTGGTAGCACACGCCTTTAATCCCAGCACTCGGGAGGCAGAGGCTGGTGGATCGCTGTGAGTTCGAGGCCAGCCTGGTCTACAAAGTGAGTCCAGGACAGCCAAGGCTACACAGAGAAACCCTGTCTTGGAAAAAAAAATGATGTAGCATACCCTGAGGCAAAGTAAGGATGGATATTGTGGACATCTTGCCTTAGACCCTAGAATCTCATGGCAGAGTTTAGAGGTTAAAGTTATGGTGAAAGATAGTACTTAAAAGTTCTAAGCCTCAGCCATACTTTGCTAGGCTGCTGTCTGTATTACTTCATCAATGTTGAATTAGAATATTAAATTGTGGGCTGGAGAGATGGCTCAGCAGTTAAGAGCACTGACCTCTACCAGAGGACCTGGGTTCAATTCCCAGTACCCACATGGCAGCTCACAGCTGTCCATAACTTTAGAATACAACACCGTCACACAGGCATATATGAAGGTAAAACACCAATGCACACAAAATAAATAAATTTTTAAAATAATAAATTGTTTCTCATTCTCTTGACATTCTCTTGGCTATAGGCTGAGGAAGGCTCAGGTGCTAGGAAAGATACACAACATAAAAGAAGCAATCCTTCAAAGCAGAAGTCAGAAGGACTTTTGTTTTTCCTCCAGTGTTTCATTCTAAAACAACGAAGTCTTCCCCTGGATGCCCTTAGCAGTTCAGGGTTCATGTCTTATTGCATCGTTTTGTTTTGTTTTTTTTCACGCCACTTGGCAAAGCAAAATTATCCCTTCTTAAATTAAATGGGAGTTACCCTTTGAATCATAAGGACTAGGCTACTCACCCGGCAGAGAGCATTCGGTCCTTTAGTGCACTGAGTATTAGGTATTATATTTTGCTCTAGTGCCTGTCATGTATCCATGTACCTATTTGCTATCCTGATATCTTTGTTAGGTTGCTCATATATTTTACTCATTTTAAAACTGGATTGTCTTAGGGAGCTATAAAAGCATATAAAATTCAAGAGAGAGGTTTTGTTGGAGATATACATATCAAGTAATTTTTCCTAATCCATGACTTGTCCTTTTTTTGAGTAGGAAAAAAAATTCATTTTCATTTCTAATTTATTAATTTAAAGTTAAATTTATTGTCTTTTAAACTGTTCTAGTTTGTGCTTTTTGCATAGTATTTAAGAAAACTCATATTGTCTGGTGGCTGCCGAGGTGCTGGGGGCACTGATTTCTCTGCATCTGAGATTTTGTACTATTTTATAGTTCTTTCTGAGAACAATCAGTACCATCAGGGATAAGGCCAGTTTTAGCCTGCTTCTTGAGCCCTGTCCTTGAAGCCCATCTATCTGTCCATCTGTCCATCCATTTATCAAGCAAACACTTACTGTGCTCTTACAGAACAGCAGCAAGCATTGCTCTAAGCACTAAAGGTATAGTAGTTAACAAGATTCATGAAACTTTGTGTTCTTAAGATTACTCTCATTGAGCCGGGCGTGGTGGCGCACGCCTTTAATCCCAGCACTCAGGAGGCAGAGGCAGGAGGATCACTGTGAGTTCGAGGCCAGCCTAGACTGCAAAGTGAGTCCAGGACAGTCAAGGATACACAGAGAAACCCTGTCTCAAAAAACCAAAAAAAAAAAAAAAAAAAAAAAAAAGATTAGGCTCATTGGAAGTAGGTTACCCCAAAACAGTATTTGGGCAAGGGAACGCCTCATATAGCTTTGCCTTGGCAAGAATCTCCAAGACCTTTTTGCTTCCCTACTTTGAATTTTAATTTGTAAGCCTTTCACATGGGCCTACTCTAAAAAAGTAGTTACAAATAGCAGAAGTAGCTAGGAACACATCATAGACATTTGTTGAATTTTATTGGCTCTAAGGGCCCAAATCTTGTTTAAAAAGACAGTACCTTGGAACTGGAGAGATGGCTCAGTGGTTTAAGAGTACTGGCTACTCTTCCCAGAGGACTGATTACCAGCACCCACATGGCTGTTCACAAATGTCTAACTCCAGTCCCAGGAATCTGACACCCTCTTCTGGCTTTCATGGACACCAGACACCCACAAGCATAAACAAAACAAACTGCACAGACAAACAAACCACTATGTTCGTCTGTCACCACACCATGTTTTCTGGAATAAGCTAGATAAGCTTGCATTCATAAAAGAAACTAGTTCCAGAATCAAGAGATGAAGGTATGGGGCTGGAGAGATGGCTCAGAGGTTAAGAGCACTGGCTGCTCTAACAAAGGTCCTGAGTTCAATTCTCAGCAACCACATGGTGACTCACAACCATCTATAATGACATCTGGTGCCCTCTTCTGGCCTGCAGGTGTACATGCAGGCAGAGTACTGTATCCATAATAAATAAATCTTAAAAAAAAAAAAAAAAAAAGCCGTGTAGTGGCTCACACTTGAGAGGAAGAGGCAGGCGGATCTCTGTGAGTTCGAGACCAACCTGATCTACAGAGCGAGTTCCAGGACAGCCAAGGCTACACAGAGAAACTCTGACTCAAAAACAAAACAAAAGAAAAAAAAACAACCCTTAATTTCATATATGTGTGTGTATGTATACACACACTTATACATATACACACATATATATTTAATATAGTTTTAACAACCCTCTCACACACTGATTCATTGGGGCACACTGCTAATCCTGCATGAAATACTATCTGGTTTCACGAAGCCAGGTATTTTTAAAGGATGTACTTTTGTACTTTGAGCGTGATGTGCTGGATCTCTTGTAGAGATTACATTCTAGTGGGTTGGAGGCAGGTCATAAAGTAGTCCACAACCTACAGATTGGGAGGAAGGTTACCTAAGGAAGATTAGCAGGGGTGCCCGCCACGGTGGTCCAGGAAAGGACGCCAGAGATGAAGGCTTGGAGTGGGATGGGAAGGGGAGAATTTCTGGCCAGGGGAACCCAAAGGCTCCAAATCAGCAGAGGGTAACTCGAGGCTGATCAGATTAGCTGTAAAACAATCTATGGAGAAAAGCTAAGAGCCCTTTAGCCAGGCCTTTTAACGCCAGGAAGTTTAGGTTCTTCAAGGGGATTAGGAGAATGTTTACACAGAAATAATGCCATCTGGTATTCACGTAATGTACTGTTTCCTAGTCAACTGTTTTAAAAACTACACTGAACTTTTTTTTTTTTTTTAAAGAAGCAAAAAACAAAAACAAAAAACAAAACAATTGTTAAAGCAACCCTTTGTACTTGTGGTGGTCTCAGCCTAGTGCTTGTGCTCCAAGCGGGCGTGGCGGCCGGAGCCGTGAGGTAGGATGCCCACGCCACTCTCAGGTACGCACTGCCACAGGTAAACTCTGCGGGCTGGCGGCGACGTCGCCTCAGGCAGCGGTCCCCACCCGGGTCGCCAGCCTCTCGCTCGGGATTGTCACCGGCAGGCACAGAGGGTGCAGGGGCGGCCGCTCGCTCGCGGCTCCGCCTTGGCCCCGCACCCGCTCGCCCGCCCACCGCTCGCCAGAGTCCGCCCGGCGCTGGCCGCGCCCGCACGGATGTTGCTCCCGCAGGGCTCAGGCTTGAGGCGAGTAGCGGACCCAGCGAGCGGGCCGCGATCCGGAGAGCGGAACTGACGCGAGCGGGCTTCCGGGGGCGACCGGGCCGAGAGAGCGAGCGGCAGCGGCCGGTCGGTCGGTCGGTGGGTCGGGGACCGGTGCTCGCATCAGCAGCTGTGGGCGACGCCAAGTTCTGGACCGGGCTTCGGCGTCCTCGCCCCTCGCCGCGCTGCTCTTGCTTAGCTGCGGCTGTCTTCTGCCGGGAGCGTTCGGAAGGTGGTCCCCTCTCTCGCCTCCGTGGCGGCTCTGTTCTCCCGTGAAGCACTCCCCCCAGCTCCATGAATGGAAATCGGCTCCGCAGGTGAGTCGGGGCTGCTGGACAGGCCTGGTGGGGTCGTTACCCCGAGGTTGTCCCCTGGACACCCTTGCTCCTTGCACTTCAGGTGCTGTCAGTACGCGTTGGGAGGGAGTCGCTGGTTTTTTTGGGCCCAAAGCGAGTGGCCTCTCCTCGGCCCCGCAACTCCTCTCCTGGGGCCACTGAGTTGGCCAAAGTGCCAGGAGGGGTTAAGTTTAGGGTTATCTACTAGACGATGATGTCTCTCCCCTAGAGTGCTATTCCCCTGAGGATATAGGGGAGTTTGTTCCTGCTTTTTTAAATTCCAGTTGGAAATGTAAAGGCTGCGCTTGTCCTTTAACCAGGTCGCGTGTCCCTTAGAGGCTGGACAAGTCTGTCATCACCCTTATCTGCATCCTAATGTACTTTGAGGATACTCTGAGACAACCGGTGGGATTACGTTTGAAATTGGTGTTCTGGCAACAGGGTCAGGTGCAAGATGGCTTTGCTTCCGTCCTCTGATTCTGCGTGTTTGTGGTAGCTTCTGAGGAGCTTGGTCATAATCATTGCTTATGTGAAAAGGTATCTTCAGAATGCTGACTCTATCCCCCCACTGTTTTCTGTTCCCTATTACCTGGAAATCTGGAATTTAGGAAAACAGTTTTGTCTCTTGTGGGGGGAAAATATCAGTGTTAAGAAAGGAACCCAAACTGGACAGTACTTGAGTTAAAAAAGAAAAAAAGTAGTCAATGGACAGCGTGTTCCTTTAAAAAGGAAAAAGTAGCCAACGGTTCTAAAGTAACTGACAGAGCAGCATGAAATAGGTGTTACATAACGGGTTGCTTGCCAAGCAGTCACCCTTGTTCCCTAAATTTGAGAGTTCTCTTTATCCACAAGATCAGTAGTGTATAGCTTTTGTGATATTTCAGGGTTGTCTTGTTATGGTATAACAAGTCCCTGAATTTCACATCTCCTCTTGCTAATTTGAAAGGTCTCCAACTAGAAGAAAAACTAATTTAAAAGAAACTAGCGACATAGGAAGACTTCAGTTAGGCTAAGAACATAATTGTCAAATGGCTACAAAAAGGGATTTCCATTATTACATGGAATTCCTTTCCATTAAGTTTCTACCGTTTTCCCCCTTTTTAATGTTCCATTTTTCTTCTCTCCGTATTTTCTTAAAAGCAAAATTGTCTAGACCGTAAAGTTTTTGACTGTTAACTATCAGTTTGTGTATTATTTCCAGACTGCATTTTCCTTTTTAAATTTTACATTCTATCTGTACTGCTCTTACTGTATAAGATATCTGATTGTTTCCAGATATCTGATTTTTACATAATTACCCTGTTGTCAAGCCTGGAAAATTAAATATGAAATTAAAGATTTTGTTCATCGTCTACCTAAAACTTTTGAAGATATTTCTCCCAAATTGAGTATTTCCCTTCTTTGGGTTCTTCACTGTAAAATATTGACATTTATTAGTTGTGATGTCAGACCACCCAGTCAGCTGATACAGTTTGCTAAGCATGACTCAGAAATTTTTACCTTTTCTTTTTGGGTGTTCTTTTGATAAAACATAGAGCAATCGACACGCCTTCACATCAGGGTACGTATAGTTAAGACTCATCAACTAGCTTACGAATGGTGGCTCATACATTTGGTCCCAGAATTCAGGGGACAGAGATGGTTCAATCTCTGTGAGTTAGAGGCCAGCCTGATCTACAATAGAGAGTTCTGGGCCAGCTGGGACTACATTGTATACCCTGGCTCAACAAACAAAGGACAAAAACAAACAACCAAACTGTTAATTAAATTAAAACAACCAAAACAGTTCTACCAACCATGCTCTACTGTGTTGAAACATGAAATTCATTCTTCAGTGAAGTTCATGTGTTCATACCGTTGTTTAGTATCAGGCTCAAGGCTGCTACCATCAGAAACAATTCTTTGGGTGTAGGCCTTTAACCCCAGCACTTGGGAGGCAGAGGCAGGTAGATCTCTGAGAGTTAAAGGCCAGCCTGGTCTATATAGTGATTTCCAGGCCAGCCAGGGCTACATAGTGAGACCCTTTCTCAAAAAACAAAAAACAAAAAACAATTTTTTTTTTTTTTTTTTGGTTTTTCGAGACAGGGTTTCTCTGTGTAGCCTTGGCTGTCCTGGACCTGCTTTGTAGACCAGGCTGGCCTCAAACTCACAGCGATCCACCTGCCTCTGCCTCCCAAGTGCTGGGATTATAGGCGTGCACCACCACGCCCAGCCAATTTTTTTTTTTTGTTCTTGCAACTTTTATGTAATTGTTACAGTGAACGTGAAGTTGAAAACGTAGTTAGGACAATAGACAACTAGCTTTTACATTCAGATATAACAGATGCATATTTTGGGTTAACTTTTTTTTTTTTTTAAGATATATAGGCTGGAGAGTTGGCCTAGCAATTAAGAACACTTGTTGCTCCAGCAAAGGTTTGATTCTTAGCACCACATTGTGGCTTAAAATTGTAACTCTAGTCCCAGAAGATCTGATGCCCTCACCTGATCTCTAAGGGCATCAGGCATGCATATGGTGCACATAAATACATGCCAGCAAAACACTCATGTACATAAAACAATAAAAATAAATCTTAAATTTGAAAAAAAAAAATAGATGCTCTCTAGCAGTTTATTGGGTTAGTACTAAAATTTTGGCTCTTAAATTTTGTTCTTTTAAATGGAGATTCTCAAATCACTTAATGATAAGATTGTTTCTTATGTGGATACATAGAAAGCTTAAATGCACATCTTTAATCCCAGTTCACAGGAGGCAGAGGCAGGCGGATCTCTGTGAGTTCCAGGACAGCTAGAGTTGTTACACAGAGAAACTTAATCTCAAATGAACAAAAACCCAAAACAAAACAGAAAGCTTAAATTTATTTAATGCAATAGAGGACAACCAATTCACATATCATGTATTTATTTCATGATGGAGCATTCCTCACTAAAAATATTTATTCTTCCTTTCCTATGCACATGAACACAAGGATTTTATTTTATTTTTGAGACTAGGTCTCATTGTGTAGATTAAAGATGTGTGCTATGCACAAAGTGAGTTCAGGACAGTCAAGGCTACAGAGAGAAACTGTCTGGGGGGGGGGGAAGAAACAAAACAAAACAAAAGATGTGTTCCACGAAGCCTAGCTTTGTAAGAGATTTTTCAGTTTATCTGAAAAAATACCATCTTAACTTAGATTTAACCAAAAACTGGAATAAGTCAATTTAAAATAATAATTTAGCATTCATGTCTGTGATTCCTTAAGGGTACTTCTGATGAAGCTTTCTTTTTTTTTTTTTTTTTTTTTTTTCTGGTCTAATTACAATTGAGCTAAAATTATGGACTTTACTTTGTTTTCAAATAAAATGAGAACCAGGAAAATCAGGAAGTGTACATTTAAATGCTACTTATTTTTGAAAATGACTACTCTTAGTTTATATTTTTGGGTAAAGTCCAGCTGTTGTTCAGAAAGGAATTATACGTAAATATAAATATTCTCTAATAACCTATAGGAAGACTGGGGTTCAGTTATGGACTGTCTCCCTAGAGGACTCCAGTTCCACCCCAGCATTGGCAGGGAGGCAAGCATTTGTTTTTATCATAAATTGCTAACATGTAAGTTGATTTGTCATGAGCAGTAGTTTTATACAATCTTTCAAAATGAGTGGACTCTTAGTTAAACTTTTAAAAAGATATTTATTTACTTTTGCTGTATGAGGTTTGGCTGCATGTATGCATTGTATATACCATGTGTTCTTGGTGCTTGCATAAGCCAGAAGAGAGAAGTGAATCCCCTGGAATTGGCGCTACAGAGTATAGTGATCAGCCATTTGTGGATGCAGGGAACTGAACCTGGGCCCTCTTTAAGACCAGGATGTTCTCTAACTGCTGAGCTGTCTCTCTAGACTCCTTAAGTTAAACTTTTTTTTTTTTTTTTGAGACAGAGTTTCTCTGTGTAGCCTTGGCTGTCCTGAACTAACTTTGTAGACTAGGCTGGCCTTGAATTCGAATCGATCCATCTGCCTCTGCCTCCTGAGTCTTTTTTTTTTTTTTTTTTTTTTTAAGATTTATTTATATAGGGGCTGGAGAGATGGCTCAGTGGTTAAGAGCACAGACTGCTCTTCCAAAGGACCTGGGTTCAATTCCCAGCACCCATGTGGCAGCTCACAGCTGTTTATAACTGCAAGATCTGACACCCTCACACAGACATACATGCATGCAAAACATCAATGCACATACAATAAAAATAAATTATTTAAAAAAAGATTTATTTAGGAGCCGGGCGTGGTGGCGCACGCCTTTAATCCCAGCACTCGGGAGGCAGAGGCAGGTGGATCGCTGTGAGTTCAAGGCCAGCCTGGTCTACAAAGCGAGTCCAGGACCGCCAAGGCTACACAGAGAGACCCTGTCTCAAAAAACAAAAAAAAAACAAACAAAAAAAAAAAAAAAAAAAGATTTATTTATATAATTAGGACATTTTGAACATTTTCAGCATTTGTATAACAGTTTCTAATAAAGTTAATATATCCAGGTGCTCACCAAAGAAACATGTATATAATATACATGTAGATTTTTGTAACTGATCTGTTTTTGCTCATTTATAATCAGTAGAAGCAACTGTCTAGATCTTGGGGCAGCTTTGATTTGAGTCTGTAACTTATAATTGAATTCAGTACTCTAGTTTTATATTAAGCTATTAGGATTTTCTTGATAATGAGTTTAGCCCTTTGTTTTTCCCTGAGTGACTTCTGGACCCTGCGCTCCCTTTGTAGTCTGAAGATGGCACTGCAGTCAGAGCCATGTGCTGCTGATAATGCTTCTAGTAGCAATAAAATGTTGTCCGTAAAAAAAAAAAAGATTTATTTATTTATTGTATATGAGTGCTCTATCTGCAGAAGAGGGCATCAGATCACATTATAGATGGTTTTGAGCCACCATGTGGTTGCTGGGAACTGAACTCAGGACCTCTGGAAGAGCAGGCAGCACTCTTAACCACTGAGCCATCTTCCAGACCTGCCTCCTGAGTCTTAAGTTAAAGTTTTATAGTTAGTTATCTTAGAGCCCTGTATTTCTTTATTAATAATTTTGTTTTGTTTTGTTTTTAAAGACAGGGTTTCTCTGTAGAGCCTTGGCTGTCCTGAGCTTGCTTTGTTGACCAGGCTGGCCTCAAACTCACAGAGAACCACCTGCCTCTGCCTCTGCCTCCTGAGTGCTGGGATTAAAGGCGTCGCCACCACGCCCGGTCACCCTGGGCCTTTTAATAAGTAAGGAGAAGGGCTTTGTTTTTGCTTTGGTTTGGTTTTGGTTTTTCAAGACAAGGCTTCTCTATGAACGGCCTTGGCTGTCCTAGACTCACTCTGTAGACCAGGCTCACCTTGATCTCATAGACACCTGCCTCCCTCTGCCTCCCGCGTGCTGGGATTACAGGCCTGCACCATGGTGCCCAGCTCCAATTTTTACTTTTAAAAGTCAAATTAGAAGCTAATCAACCATAATAAAGCTGCTATGAAGAACAACTAAGATGAATAAAAAGAGGGGCTGGAGAGATGGTTCAGCGGTTAAGAGCACTGACTGCTCTTCCAAAGGACCCGGGTTCAATTCCCAGCACCCACATGGCAGCTCATAACTGTCTGTAACTCCAAGATCTGACACTCTCACACATATACACATGCAGGAAAAACAACAATGCATATACAATAAAAATAAATAAATTATTTTTAAAAAGATGAATAAAAAGATAAATAGATGTGGTTTCCTCTCATTCTTTGGGCAAATTTAGTCTAATAAGTTGGTGTAATTTATATTAGCTTATGTTTTTCCCAGGGAACACTGCATTTGTTTGGTTCTGTAAGCCTGGCCAGACAGCATGCAAAAGAGGCCTGGGGCCCTGTAAAGGGGAGAGTTCCTGGAAGAGTTCTCTCTTGTATATGGAAAAACCCTAGCTTGGAGAAAGATTCCTGCCAAAATGTCTTTAGCTGTTGGATGCTAGTTGAAAATTATTTTACTTTATAATATAGCTATCTAGTTTCATTTAGTTTCTATATTCTTAAAAGTCTTACTCTACCTGAAAGACAAACTGGTCAGTGTTTTACCACTTAACCCTTAAACTGTAATTTGCTTTAAATGATTAATAAGTAAGAGAAAAAAGGCCAAAGTTAGAGGTCTGTTTTCAGGATTGCAACTGATTTTTTTTTCCTAGCCCTGTTTAGTCTCAGAGTGTTGGGATAAGCAACATTTACCAGACATTCCTACTTTCTAATCCAGTTGTCTGGAATACTCATAGACCCTCATTCTTGGCTCATTAACAAAACAGATGTGAGAAAGAATATTGTGTGTTTTCCTACCATAATGATTGTGCTGTTAGGATGCATGAACAGCCTTTCTGTATTTGGAGTTTCTGTGGTTGTCCGCCATTATCTATGCTAATATATTAAAGGCTTTCTTTGGCTAGCCAATGCTTTAAAAAAAAAAAAAAAAAGACTATTGAGATTCACACAAATAATGCTTTCTCTTATATTATAAATGTGGAGGTTATGTAACATTAGTTTATATTTATATAGATTTTGTGGTTTGGTTCACACATTTTATTTATTTTTTTCCAGACACATTTTATTCATTTCATAATTTTCAAATTCTTGGGAAATCAGAAAGTATTTATAGAATATAAACATGAATATGTGAGACATTTTTTTATTTTTTTCATATTTAGAAAAAAGTTTGCAGGAAAAATTCACAATTAGTAGATTTATATACTTTTTACAAAAATTTATGTGCATTAGTGTGAGGGTGTTAGATCTTGGAGTTACAGACAGTTGTAAGGTCCCATGTGGGTGCTGGGAATTGAACCAGGGTCCTTTGGAAGAGCAGGCAGTGCTCTTAACCACTGAGCCATCTTTCTAGCCCCAATTTATATACTATTTTTATCTGATTTTTATTTAATACTATTTTTATACTGTATTCTGGTTTTTAAATCTTCTAACAACTTAAATTATGCATAGCGCAGTTAATGACTAACTTACAAATTTGGCTACTTAATGTTCTCTCTTATTTTCAAGGGAGAAAAATTTTTTACAAGATTCTTCCCTAGCTGGGCAGTGGTGGTGCACACCTTTAATCCCAGCACTCAGGGAGACAGAAGCAGGTGGGTGTCTGTGAGTTCAAGGTCGGCCTGGTCTTCAGAGTGAGTTCCAGGACAGCCAGGGCTACACAGAGAAACCCTGTTTTCAAACAAACAAACAAACAAGATTCTTCCCTATATTAACATCTGAGGCAGTAACCCCGCAACAAGTTTAATATTGTGTAAGTGTTTATTTAGCTGTAATGAATATGACTACAAATGCTGTCTGTTTGGATGAGTTTATGAATAAAAAATGGAATTTGAAATTAGCAAGTAAGAGCTTACTAGAAGTTCCATACTAATGTGTACTAGTTAGTCATATAAAATTACAGGTATTTCAGTATGTTAAACTTAGAGATGAACTTAATACATTTACTTTTCTGAAACAGAAACATTTTTTTATTATAGAATAATAAACACATACTGTTTGTTTTAGAAAACAAAGGGCTGTATGTGGTGGTGCAGGCCTTTAATCCCAGCATTTGAGAGACAGGCAGGCAGATCTCTGTGAGTCTGAGGCCAGCCCTGTCTACAGAGCAAGTTCTAAGACAGCCAGGGCTACACAGAAAAACCCTGTTTTGAAAAAAAAAAAGTATGTCTCTCTATCATATTGTTTTTAACCTACCTGTCCTATTAAATCATGTATTGTGAATATTCCTACCACATAATTATGTATACCTATGTGTCAGTAATGATAACTTTTATGGGTATATACATTTACTTTTTTTTTTTTTTATAAATTCTGAGATCTCAAACAAGGTTTATTTATTATTATGTATACAGGGCTCTGGCTGCACATACACCTTCAGGCCAGAAGAGGCACCAGATCACATTAGAGATGGTTGTGAGCCACCATGTGGTTGCTGGGAACTGAACTCAGGACCTCTGGAGGAGCAGTCAGTAACCTTAACCTCTGAGCCATCTCTCCAGCCCCTACGTTTACTTTTTATATGTTATTTAATCAGTCTTATAGGTGATAGTTTAGTATTTCTTCTAGTTTTTCCTTATTATGAATAATAACACAGTACACAGATCTTTGGATACTAGTTCAGTGCCGCCTTTTGTATAAATTCCTAGAAGTAAAATTGGTAAAGCAGGTATTCTATGAATATTAAAATAAAAGTTTATATGAAAACCCATAATTTGAGAGCTAGAGAGATGGCTCAGTGGGTAAGAGGATCTTGGTTTGATTCACTGTATCC
>OU015754.1:59663085-59716525 GCA_907169655.1 Acomys percivali | reverse complement strand
CCACTGAGCCAACTCTCCAGCCCCAACTTATTTTTAAGGAAGTATTTTAAGGGATAAATGAGGTAGCACACACCTTTAATCTCAGTACTTGGAAAGCAAAGCCAGGTGGATGACTGTGAGTTCGAGATCAGCCTGTATTACATTGAGTTCTAGGCTGCACAGTGAGACTCTGTCTTAATAATGATAATATTAAGTAAAATATCTTCATAAGCTAACAGATTATGAAAATAGAGAATTTTAAAGAAAAAATGGTGATGAGTTTCTTCATTTAGAATAGCTTTTTGCTTTCATGTGTATTTGTAATTATAAGTATCATTATAATAACTAATTGTTTTTGCTTTAGTGTCCCCTGTCCTGCAGATTTAAGTATTAGTATTAGAAGGAAAGGATTGAACATGCCATTTTAATTTTTGTAGATATACGCCTGTGGGGCGTTCCTTTTTCTCAGCTCCAGAAGGATATGACCACCCTCTGGGAGGGGGCAGGGAAGTATGGTTTGGATTCCATCAATCTGTTCGGCCTGCCATGTGGAAAATGATGCTAAATATTGATGGTAAGGGAACTAAAACCATATTCTGAATTGGGTAGTCGATTTCTATATGGCATGTATGTACACCTTTATTTATACAGTTATATGTACTAGTGTCTTAAAGTAATACTTGGATATATATACACATATGACATATTTGTGTATGACATATATATGACAACCTAATAAAACCTTAATGTATTTTTATTATATTTCATTTATAATTCCTTTATGCAGAACCTGTCTGAGAATGCTACTAAATTTAAAGCAGGCACATGAAAATGCATAAAATCCCTGGTGTGATCATTTGAGAATTTTGTCTTAAAAATAATTCACTTTTATTCTCTTCACTCTTAAGTCAGCATTTCATTATAAAATTCATATCCTTAAGAGAACTATGTTGGTCAGTGACCATTCCCAGGCATTTCTGTTGTACTTAATATGTTACTAATTGCATTCTCATTTTTAGCTGCTTTTCTGTAAATATTTTCAACCTTTTATATAAGTAGAGAGAATAACATGTTGAACTGCCATATGTATGTATCCATTATTCATTTTGTCAGGATTTTTCTATCTGTTAATCTATCTATATTTCTTTCTCTCTACAAATGTTTTAAGTCACATTCTGTGACAGCATGCTATTTTGTCATTCTACATACAACTCTGAAAATTGTGATATTTTTAAAATTTTTTGAATTTTTAAAATTTTTTTGTTTTGTTTGTTCAAGACAGGGTTTCTCTGTGTAGCCTTGGCTGTCCTGGACTCACTTTGTAGACCAGGCTGGCCTCGAACTCACTGAGATCAGCCTGCCTCTGCCTCCCGAGTGCTGGGATTAAAGGCATGTGCCACCACCACCGACCAGCAATTGTGATTTTTGTAAAAAATTCATTAGCAATGTCATTTTTTTAATATAAGAAAATTCAAAAGAAAAATTTGGTATTTCCTAATTCCCAGCCCAAGATAAAATTTCCTTGATGGTCCCAAATATGTCCTTTTTGTTTGTTTGTTTAATTGATTCAAATCAGAATTTAAAGATGATTTACGCATCACTTTCCTTCCCCTACCTTTCTCTTGTTTTTTTTTTGTTTTGTTTTGTTTTTTGTTTTTGTTTGTTTGTTTGTTTTTTATTGACTACTTACTGAGACTGTATTGTAGAGTGTCCCCAAATCTGTTCTTTGCTTTTTTTATGACTGGTTTCTCTATCCCCTGTATTTTCTGAAGACTGCATTATCCCTGGAAGTTTAATTCACATTGGGTAGAAAATACAACTGTTTTATGTTGTGTGCTGCTTGGACACATAGTGCTAGGGAGTCCTAACTGTGCTGCAACAATGAATCCATAGAAGAAACGGTCAGCGGGCTCAGAGGTCTGTCCTCTACAAATCCCAGTCAGACTTGGTTACTGATGCTCTATTTGGTGCTCATTGCTCCCAGGCTGTTTATTTCACTAGGGATGACCAACTGGCGACTTTTCTCATTCTCTTCTTTTTGGATTGGATGGAATTCCAAGGCACAGTATCCAGCTGAGAATTCACTGATGCCTCTCTTGCTTCCTGGCACAGCAATAAGCTCCAAGTTCATTGTGTGTCTTGCTTAGTATCTTGCATTTTCCATCCCTGCACAGATCCCTGCATCTTTCCAGATCAGACATTTCCCTCATTTTTCACTAGCAATTTTGCCATTGTAGAAATAATGAGAGACAATTTTTAACCAGTTACCCTTATATGTATATTAGGGATGTTTTTAATTACTTGATATCTCCAAATATTATTTTACATATATTTAATGTATGTGTAAGAAAAAATTACTGGAGATGAGACTGATAAGTTAAGGGCAAATGTATTTATAATTTTGAAGCTGGGCAGTGGTGGTGCATACCTTTAATCCTGAGGCAGAGGCAGGTGGATCTCTTGAGTTTGAGGCCAGCCTGGCCTACAGAGTGAGTTCCAAGCCAGCCTGGCCTACACAGAGAAACCCTGTCTTAAAAACAAACAAACAAAAAAAGACCAATAATTTTAGACTTCTCTTTATAAAGATTATAAATGCTTTTTACTGATCAGAATGCTTGTTTCCTTATATGTGTGCCATCAAACTCTTAGACTTTTGCCAATTAAATTTGCTGTTTTAAGTGGTTTGTTGTTGTTTTATTGTCTTGTATTTTTGGAAACAGGCTCCTCTGTGTTGCTCAGCCTAGCCTAAACCTCACTGTGTGGTCCAGGCTGCCCTTACACTCCAGTCTCAGCCTTCTAGCTGTAGATTTTTAGGCATGAATTACTTCCTGTGCCTGGCTCAAAACAAACCAAACAGTTTGTCACTAATGTAAGGACCACTTGTGACTCATTCTTTTTACTGAGAATGGAGCCCAGGGCCTTGATATGGCCAGCCACATACCTTAATAAGCTGTTGGTTTATGTATTTTTTCTTTATTTTTAAATATATTTTATGTTTGAGAATTTCATGCATGTATAAAATGTATTTTGACTGTATACCTTACTTTATACTTTGGATTCACCTGGCTCTCAATTCCCCTCCCCTCTCCATGCACCTTTTTAATAACTTCCTGTTTTCAGTTAGTTCTGCCATAGTGTGCAAGGGCACACGGTCATTCACTGGAGCCACGCATGCCCCCAGTGAAAAATTACTCTTCCTCCTCCAGCAACCAACTGCCTCAACTATGGCTAGGCTTCGTTTTGTGACTGACTTGTCTTGTAGAAGTAACCACAGTTGCTGTGAGTGCCAGGCCACATCCGGAAGTCAGCATTTCACAGTACTCCTCCCATGCTCCAGCTCATACAATCCCTTCTGCCCGCTCTTCTGATGGTCCTTGAGCTTTGGTCTGGGGGAATTGATGTGAATGTCTCTTTTAGGGTGAGCACTGACTCTCATATTCTTACCACTTGGCCAGTTATGAGTCTTTGCCTTCTTTTGCTGCCTACTGCTGAAAAAAGCTTTCTTTCTTTCTTTTCTTTTTTTCTTTTCTTTCTTTTTTTTTTATTTTTTTTTTTTGGTTTTGCAAGACAGGGTTTCTCTGTGTAGCCCTGGCTGTCCTGGACTCTCTTTGTAGCCCAGGCTGGCCTCGAACTCACAGTGATACGCCTGCCTCTGCCTCCGGAGTGTTGGAATTAAAGGAGTGCGCCACCACGCCCGGTGAAAAAAGCTTTCTTGATCAAAGTTCATAATTAAATTGTTATTTCTCTTTTCTTCTTCTTCTTCTTCTTCTTCTTCTTCTTCTTCTTCTTCTTCTTCTCCTCCTCCTCCTCCTCCTCCTCCTCCTCCTCCTCCTCCTCCTCCTTCTCCTTCTTCTTCTTTTTCAGACAGGGTTTCTCTGTATAGCTTTGGCTGTCTTGGACTTGCTTTTTAGACCAGGCTACTGGTCTTGAACTCACTGAGATCCACCTGCCTCTGCCTTCTGAGTGCCCAGCTGATTTCTGTTTTCACACACAGAAGTTTGCTTGTTGGTGCCCGCGCGCGCACACACACACTGATCACTTACTTATCACTTGTAGTGTATGATAAAGCTACTGTCAAGTTTTCAACACCATTCTTACTTGTTTTATGATAGAGCCTTTAGAAATACTGTGTCTACATCTACTGTCTAGGAAGACAGGTTATTTTTACTAAGGTCTCATTATTTTATCAATTAAATTAGGACAAATTGGCTTCTGTGATATGTTGAATCTTGCTTTGAATCTAAAAACATATACTATACTTCTATTTTGTTGTTCAGAAAAGTTTTTAGGCTTTCCTCACGTACAGCTTACTTATTCTTGGTGTTCCTGGGTAGTTTCTGCATTTTGTTGCTTTTAAATGGGTTTAACATTTAATGGTGCTTGTTTAATATTTAACATAACTGGTTCTTATAAATATGAAGGCTTTTTAGTGTCTATATGGAACTTTCTTCATTTTTATTATTTTTTTACATATATATTTTTATTATTACACATACACATATAATACTATATGGAACTTTTTAATCTTTCCGCTTATTGAATTTCAAGTGAACTTCTTTTTTAACTTTTCTATGTTTCAGTCATATGTTCTACACATAGTAACAGATTTACCTCTATTTTTTTCTTATTATTTCTAATTATGTTGACTGATTTCGAATGATTAGTAGCAAACAAAGCAATAATTATCCTCTTTTTATTCTTCATTTTAGGAGTATGTTTCCACTGTTTTATTATTGTTGTTAGGAACATTTGCTCTGTTACTGTTAAGGAGCATTGTCCTATTTCATAAGCACTTTAATCAAAGATAGATGTAAAGGGCTGAGAGACGGCTCACTGGTTAGGAGTACGTATTTGTTCCGCAACAGACTGTTGTTCCACTTACAGGGGCTTACAACCACTTATAACTTCATCTCCAGGGAGTCACACACACATACACACACACACACACACACACACACTCACACACACACACACACACACACACTCATAAATACACATGTGCACACAGAATATATATGTTAGATTTTGCCATATGCCTTTTTAGTGTTGATAGAGGAGCTGAGGACAGCAATTCTCTTTTTACAAACATTAAAACATTCCTAGTTTTTAAAAATGAAATACTGGATTCTGTTTACTAATATTTTACTTTTTTAATAATTTATTTAATTTTATATGCATTGGTGTGAGGGTGTCAGATCACCGGGAACTGGAGTTACAGACAGCTGTGAACTGCCATGTGGGTGCTGGGAATTGAACCCAGGTCCTTCGGAAGAGCAGACAGTGTTCTTAACCACTGAGCCATCTCTCCAGCTCTAATGCTTTACTTTTTAAATTAAAATACCCAAGTAAAAAATAAATAAATAAAATAAAATACCCAAGTAAGATTAAGGTGGCTTCTCTTCCTATACAAGTCTTTTTCAAGTTCTCATGTTAACATTATATTTCATTTAAAGTTTTTAAATGTTTTCTAAGATTCGCAACTTTTTCCCCCTTTTTTTGGTGTTTGGTTTTTCAAGACAGGGTTTCTCTGTGTAGCCTTGTCTGTCCTGGATTCCCTTGTAGACCAGGCTGGCCTCGAACTCACATCAGTTCGCCTGCCTCTGCCTCCCTCTCGAGTGCTAGGATAAAAGGCATACGCCACCATGCCTGGCTTATTTTTTGTTTTTGTGTATTCCTGCTTTGTCGTTTTTCCTATTGATTACTTGCTAGTAGTTTAGTCAGCTGACTTTTTTAAAATTTAGATTTATTTATTTATTTATTATTTTAAGTGTATGGGGTTGTTTTTTTTTAAACCTGAATGCATGTCTGTGTTCCGCCTGGAGGTTAGAGGATGGTATAGGATCCCCTGGGACTGGAGTGATGGATAGTTATGAACCTCCACATGGGGCCTGGGAATCAAACCTGGGACTTATGCAAGAGCCTCCTGTGCTCTTAATCACTGAGACATCTTTCCAGAAGCTCTGATTTTCCCTCCCAGCAGAAGAGCTTATGTTTGTTTGGTTGGTTGGTTTTGGTTTTTCGAGACAGGGTTTCTCTGTGTAATAGCCCTGGCTGTCCTGGAACTCACAATGATCCATTTGTTTATTTTGGTTCTTCTAGTTTGCTTTTTATAATTTCTCTTTCATCCTGTGAGGTTTTTCTTCTTCAATTAGTAAATTAAAGTTTTCTCTTTTTTAAATTAGTAACTTTTATTTTTTTCTCATTAGTAAAAATATTCAAAAACTGAATTTTCATCTGATCACTGAGCTTTACTGCACAGCCTCTGAATCATAGTGTTTTCATTACATAATTTTATAGGAACTGCAGTCTTCATTTGTATTACCCATAATTCATATTGCTAGAGACTTTTAAATTTTTTATTAATGTTTTTATTTATTCTTTCAGGAGTCTTCTTAACTTTTAAATTAAGATCTAGCTGTTTTCTCATTTTGCTATAAAGTTCTAGTTTCAATATGTTGTTAATTAGAGAATATGGTAAGTCTTTCTTGTTATTTTACAGTTTTAAGACTCAGTCCTCCAGTTTGTTTGTTTGTTTGTTTGTTTGTTTGTTTTCAGACAGGGTTTCTCTGTGCCTGGCCTGTAACTCGATCTGTAGATCAGGCTAGTCTGGCCTCAGACTCACAGGGATCTGCCTGCCTCTGCCTCTCAAGTACTGGGATCAAAGGTGTTCACCATCATCACCCAGCAATCCTCAGTTCTTTAAAAAAAATTGCAAATGTTTATTTTTATATTTTATGTGTGTGCACATGTATGTGTCTGTAAGAGCATACATGTAGAGATGAGAATCTCCTCCCCCGACCCTTTTTTAAAATTTGAGACACTGTCCACTATGAAGCCCTGGCTCTCCTAGAATTCCCTATGTAGACCAGGCTGCTCTTGAACTCACAGAAATCCACCTGCCTCTGCCTCCCTCCCAAGTGCTGGATTAGAGGTGTGTGCCACTATGCCTGCCCTGTCCTCTTTCTCCATATGTAAGTCCTGGAGATTGAACTCAACAATCTTGTCAACCTTTTTTTTTTTTAATGAAAATAACTTTTTGAAACAGAGTCTTAATAAATTGTCCAGGATGACTTAAACTCCTGATCCTCAGCCTCCATAACAGATTACATTACTGGTTCAAGGAACCACCCTGGTTTTGGGGAGGAAGACAGGGTATTGCTGCACTGCCAGGCCTGTGTTGATCTCCTAGGCTCAAGTGAACCTCCTCCTTTGTACTGCCATCAAGCTGGGAGTACAGGTGCATGCCAGCAACGCCTGCCTTTTGGTTCTTTGCTTAAATTTTGTTATAAATAAATAAATAAATAAATAAATGTATGTTACGTAGGTTTTGTAGCCTACCTAATAACTGCGTAGTATTTCTGATACTTTAATAAGTACTTAAAAATAAAGTATATTTATTTGTTAGGATAAAATTAAATTAGTATCCATCAGAACGACCTTTTTAATTATGCTGTCACTTGTTTACTTGCCTACTTACCTTTGTTATCACAAACTAGGAGAGCTAACATTTTAATTTCCTGTTATTAATGTGTTCATCTTTTTATGTCCAATAATTTCTGCTTTCAGAATGCTGGGACTATATTGATTAGTGTGACTTTATTTTTATATCTTTTGGGAAAGTCTGACATTCCTTTATTAAAGTGTTACTATCCAGGCGAGCAGTTATAGATAGATTTACTTTCTTTTGTTTTTTTTGTTTTTTGTTTTAGATTTTTTTTGAGATACGAGTTCTCTGTGTAATAGTCCTGGCTATCATGGACTCACTTTCGTAGAGCAGGCTGGCCTCGAACTCACATAATGTGCATGCCCAGTCCCAAAGAGGCCAGAAGAGGGCATCAGATCCCATGGGACTGGGTGTTGTGAGCCACCACTCTCTGCAAGAGCAGTTAGTTCTCCTAACTGCTGAGCCATCTCTCCAGCCCCATAGAGACATTCTGATATGTTATAGAATGGTTTTACATTGTAGTCAGTAGTGCTTGTTTTGTTGTTGCTTTGTTTTGTTGGTTGGATTTTTTTCTGTTTAGTAGATAAACTGAGCCAAATTGATAAGAAGTTCTTGATTTATCAAATTATGTCATTTCCCCATAGCCATTTCAATGAAAATTTATTTTTTATTTTTTATTTTTACATATACATTTATAATATTACACATATAAACAATAAACTACCTATAGCAAGAAGAACCATGACACAATCAGGAATTATATAATAATGTTACATTCTTAGTGTTTTGGCTATTTGTATTTGGAATCTGTGAAGAAAATATCTTTCTTAAAATTCTGAATATAAATCAATATCTATCATTATCAACTTAAAACATCTATCTAGACATAAGCCATTTCAATTTTTAAAAGGTGTATATTCTGTGGTTTGTTTGGGACTTCTGTTTGTTTTTTGAGACAGGGTTTCATGAAACTCAGGTTGGCCTTGAACTCTTGACTCTCATGTTTCTAATCCTCAGGTTCTATAATTACAGGCCAAAGTGCCCAGCTCTGTTTTATGTGCTCTTAAAGTGGTGTTTGCAATACTAGAAAGACCTTTCCACTTTCTTTCTTCTGTCTTTTGACCTTTTTGTTGTTGTTTTATTTTTGAGATATGGTATGGATATTTACCCCTGGCTGGCCTGGACTATGCTATGCAGATCAGGTTAACCTTGAATTTGCCTCCCGGGGCGGGGATCAAAGTTGTGCTATGATTTGGTACCTTCACAGCTGAGCCATTTTACCGGCCCCGATTTTGCCTAGGTTTTTTAGGCTTTTAACTTTGAATCATACTTATTATATATGTGGTACAATTGTTGAGTTCATTCTGCTTCTTATATTTTCTCTTACGTATTTGTACATAATGGTCTTGCAGTCTTAAAGTATATAATAGCTGTGTTCTGTTCTGTCTCCTATGTGAACTTTTGTTTGCATTGTATGTCTGCCATTGACATATTAGTGCAAACACCCCTGGAGTTTGGCCTGTTGCGTGTTGATTTCAGTTCATCCTCTAGTTGTTTCTTCCAGAAGGGTTTGTCTGAGTGAGATTTGAGTTTGTGCATATTATAGATAGTTTTATTCCTAAAGAAGTGCTCAGCCAGATATGGAACTGACTGCCTGTGGTGTTGCACACCTTTAATCCTAGCACTCAAGAGGCTGGGGCAGGAGGATTACTGAAAATTCTAGAGTGGCCTGAGTTACAGAATGAGTTCTAAACAAGCCTGCACAGCCTAGTGAGCCCTTGTCTTAAAAAAGTTAACGAAAATGAACTCAGTGTGTTTCTTACTGTACCTTTTGTGGTATTGTTTATTATATTGATTAGTTAGATCTGCCTTAAGGGTTTTTTTTTTTGTTTTTCTGGGGGTTTTTTGTTATTGTTGTTGTTTTTAATGTCTTACTTTTGTGTTTATTGATGTGTCTGTATAAGTCCATGACTTGGCACATGTTATGGTCAAGGAAGAACATGTGGGAGTTGGTTCTCCTTGTACCGTGTGGGTCCTGAAGATAGAACTCAGGTCATCAGGTGTGGTGGTAAGCACCGTTACCTACTGAGCCATCTCGCCAGCCTTTTTCCTTGAGTTCTAAAGTATTTGCTCTTCCATCTTTCTCTGATTTCATTAAGATGTTTTTAGCAGATCATGGTAGTATATGCCCTTCATCCTAGCACTAGGGATGCAGGGGAAAGTAATCTCTATGAGTTCAAGGCTAGCCTAGTTTACATAGTGAGTTCCAGGCCAACCAAGCTACATGGTGACACCTTGTCTCCAAAAGAGGAAAAAAAAATCAACAACAAGAAAAAAAATTAATATAGTTTCACCTCTAAGAATATTAAAATTTGGCCAGGCATGGTGGCTCACACCTTTAATCCCAGCACTCGGGAGGCAGAGGCAGGCAGATTGCTGTGAGTTCAAGGCCAGCCTGGTCTATAAAGTGAGTCCAGGACAGCCAAGGCTACACAGAGAAACCCTGTCTCGAAAAACCAAAAATAAATAAATAAATAAATGTAATAATAATAATTATTATTTTTAATTATGTTTTAAAGTAACATTTTAATTTTAACCTATTTTGTCATATTGTGTGTTTAGTTTATTTGTCAAAGATAATGTACCTTGGTATTTTTTGTTTGAACGCAGAGTCTCACTGTATAGTATTGCCCAAGTTGTTTGCAAACTCTCCATCCTCCTGCCTCAGCCTTTCAAGTGTCCAGTGCTGGAATTATAATATGTACCTTTATACTTAGCTTTACATTTTTTTATTTTTAATTTATGTATATAAGTGCTCTGCCTGCATGTATACCTGCACACCAGAAGAGGGCATCAGATCTCCTTATAGATGGTTGTGAGCCACCATGTGGTTGCTGGGAATTGAACTCAAGACCTTTGGAAGAGTAGGTAGTGTTCTTAACCTCTGAGCTATCTTTCTAGCTCCCTAGCTTTACATTTTTTATATACTACCTTCTTATGAACGCTTGCTTTCTTTTTGTTGTTTGTATCTGAATGAGATGCAGTCTCTCAAACCAGTGGTAGAAGATGGTAGGAGGAGCTTTGGTTGCAATTAAGGAGCAAGATAAATTTCTAGCTTTCTCTACGTGAAGACTCCATCCAAAAAGGTGGATGGATTCATTCTTAAACATACATCCTAATCCCCTATGCTTTCCAGAAACTTGAATAATTTAAATGCTGCAAACTATCAGCTGGAGTTTCCCTGGATTACTATTAGTTTATAAGTTTCCTATACACTTGAAATTATTTCAAAATAAGAAATTACAAAAAAAAAATCATAAATGCTTCAGTTTTAGAAAGATAGAGTCCTCTGATACTATCAATTTTAGACTGCTCTCCATGTCCCTTGATGAAACTTTTTGTTTGTTTGGTTGGTTGAATTTTTTTGTTTGGTTTGGTTTTTGGTTTTTGGTTTGTTTGTTTTTCAAAACAGGGTTTCTCTGTGTAGCCTTGGCTGGCCTGGCCTGACTTTGTAGACCAGGCTGGCCTCGAACTCACAGAGATCCGCCTGCCTCTGCCTCCCGAGTGCTGGGCTTACAGGTGTGCGCCACTGCACCAGGCTTCTGTGACATGTTTTTATACATCCTTTCTCTTTTTCTGTCTGAGAGTCCCCCACTCCATCTCAGTTCTAGACATAGCTGTTAGGAGAGGACTCTTTCTTTCTGAAATGAAAATATCCTTCTTCCTGGTAGATGTCCTCACATCCTGTACTTCTTGCCATTCTGCAGTGTTCAGATTCGACCTCTTGTATAGATTTTACTTAGGGCCATATTTACTTACAATGTGTCATTTTCTAGTTTTTTTTTCATCACTTAGTTTTATTACTTTTAACAATTGCTTTGTTGGTCTTTACAGTGTCTAAGAAAAAGATGGAGAAGTTGGGACTAAATTGCTGTTATGTTTCTACCAAACTTGAAAGTTTAGCTTTTAAAATTATTAAGAAAAGATTTATAAGTAACCTATTGGTCAAAGAAATAACAAAGGAACTTTGAGTTTTGAACAGCATAATTAATAACATATCAAGACTGATATGACTGATTTAAGCAATGCTTAGAGAGAATTTAATGACCTGTTAGAACTAACAAAAAGCATCAGTAATCTGAGCATTTATCTAAAAATGTTAGAAAATTAGATACAAAGAAACTAGAGGGAAATAAGAAATAAAAACAGGAAATAAAAACAGTTAATGTGATAAAAAGGAAATTTAAACCTGTCAGTAGGGAGACTTCACGGGTTCGTAAGAAAGATAGTGACATGATCATATTTGTTTTCCAGAAAGAGACCTCTGGCAGCAGTTTGGAGAATAGATAGAGGAGAAAAAGCTAATCTGAGAAGCCAGTCAGGGGCTTTTCAATCACTAGTTCAGGTAAGAGATGGTGATGGTCTAATGTGGGATGGAAAGGAAGGAGCATATTCCAAGGATTGATCTGAAGAAAAAAAAAAAGTAAGTTTAAGAACCGTGTCCAGAAGCCAGGCGCGGTGGCACACACCTGTAATCCCAGCACTCAGGGAGGCAGGGGCAGGTGGATCTTCGTGAATTTGAGGCCAGCCTGGTCTACAAAGTGAATCCAGGACAGCAAGGGCTACACAGAGAAACCCTGTCTCAAAAAACAAAAAAACAAAACAAAACAAAAAAGAACCATGTCCAGAAAAGCAAAAAACTTTGGGTATAGTTAGGCACATGGAACTGATTAGAAATAAAAAACCAGAAACTACTAGATTCCTAAAGAAAGTATACTTGCAAATCAACTATAAGCCTGCTGTATCAGATATATCAAGGGTTCAACAAGAAGGTAACAAGAATACAAGTCTTGGACATAATCTAAACTGTTGTCTGTAGATGTAATTTCTTCTTTCCTTCTCTCTTGGGGAGCCTCATCCTTGATTTGTCAGGCTTTCAACTAATTGAATCAGGCTCATCCATATTATTCTAGACAATGCCCCTTATGTTCAGTCACCTAATTATAGACTTTTATTACATCTATAAAATAACTTATCAGCAAAACCTATATTAATGCTTGGTTGAATAAATAACAACTGATAGCCTAGCCAAGTTGACACACTAAGAAAAAAAATAATAAGCTGAGTGTGGGGGACTTAAACCTGTAAGCTCAAGAGCAGAGACAAAAATAGTTCTTGTAAGTTGAAGGCCAACCTGGCTACAGAGTGAGTTTGGGGGCAGCTTGAGCTACAGAGTAAGACTGTCTTTTTCTGGGGTAGTGCTAAAACTTTGTACTGCTAAAAGTCAGAATGCTAAATCAAGCATGGATACTCTCCTATATTCCCAGAACTCAAGAGTGATCAGGATCTGGAATTTAAGATCACCTAGTGCTACCTAGAGAGTTTGAGGTCAGCCTGGGTTAAATAATGAGAACCTTTCTTTTAAAACAAACAAAGCCTAGTTCGGTGTTGCTTGCTTGTAATTCCAGCACTTGGGACACCCCGGCAAGAAGGGAGAACTCAAGGGTAACTGGACTACAATAATGAATTCTAGGCCAGCCTGGGGTTAAAGTCTTTAGAAGTAATGATTTAAATAAAAACAGAAATGAAAGAATTAAAATCAGGAGGAATTATAGCATTTAAGGAAGTAAGAAAAACAAATGAGCAAGAATGATAGTTATAAACAATATAGGAACAACAACAACAACAAAAAAGTAAAAAATAGTTCAAAGTTGAGTCCAAAAGAAGTATTTTCAAACATTAGATGATTTCAATTAAACAAGACCTTTTGCAGTAAAATCAAGAGCAAGAAAGAAAATCATACTATGACTTTTAGTCACTGTATTTTCTAATTTATGTTCTTCTTACAGATTTCAATCTATATGTTACTTCTTTAAGAAGCAGTATTTGCCACTCTTCTCCCCCCGTCCCTCCATCCCCAAGTCTGAGTTGAGTATTTGTCTTGCATATTCACATAGAACAGTGACTTCCCCTATAGTGGCATATACTACCCTGAAATACAGTGACTTATTGTTCTGTGTCTCTGTTTAAATGGACATAGAGATGCTGTTACTCTCCAGTGTACTCTTGATGCCTAGCATAGCTCACATTAAGCAAAGAACAAACACAGCCAAGAGCATGGAGAAGGAACGTCCAAATGAGCTTTAAAAAACAGAAGTGTTGAAAGGACTATGTGATATCCAGCCTGAATAAACAATAGGAAAAAGACTAGTAGTTTAGATTGAAAAGCAGACACCTAGGAATAGATTTTCTGAAGTCTGTATACTTTACTAAAAGACATGAAGCAAAGCTTCAAAACAAAAAGAAAGAAAAGAATAGGTTATATTTATTTAGAAACCCTAAGATGCCAGTTACCCCAAAATCAACCTGGAAATGCAGTAGTAAATAAAATCCACATGGGATATGTTATGATACTTTATAAGTCTGTTTGGTTCTGTCTTTTGCTTTTTGAGGCAGGCTTTCATACGTGCCCAAGGATGTTCCAGACTGTCTCATAGACTAGGGTGGCCTCTGCCTCCTGAGTGCTGGGATTCAAAGGTTGCACCATCACACCCAGCTTGATAAGTATGTGTTTGCATGGAAAGATAAATTGTCATGAGAAACCAACACCAAGACTAAGGAATTGCCCTATTTATTATGAAACGGTAACAGTTGTACACAATGCTGCAAATATGGAGACAGACGGATGAATATGCTGAGAGAGAACCTAGAAACAAAGCAGCTGTGTATTTATGGAAATGTTGTGAATGTCTGAGGTGGCATTTCGAGTTAATGGGGAATAAGTAAAATAGTAAGTTGTATTTAAACAGTTGTAATCATTTGAAAAAATAATTGGATCCATCTCACATCTTATGAAATTTATTTCTGTGTAAACTACAATCTTAAACATGAAAAACAGGATGTGAAATTATTTTAGAAAAAAAAGAGTCCTGGCCAGGCGTAGTAATCCCAGCACTCAGGGAGGCAGAGGCCAGCAGATCTCTTTGAGTTCAAGACTAGCCTGGTCTACAAATTGAGTCCAGGACAGCCAAAAAGAACCCTGTCTGAAAAAAAGAAACAAACAAACAAAAAATACAACAACAACAACAAAAAGAAAAAAAAGCGTTCTAACTCTGAACAAGATACAAAATGTAAACTGTAAAGAAGACTCCTAGAGACAGGAGATGGTTCAGTAAAGTATATGCTGCACAAGCATGCAGACCCAAGTTTAGATCCCCAGAGTCCAAGATTTAAAAAGCAAAGTATGCTGGCATGTACCTGTAACCCATTGCATTTATTTGTTTGGTTGCTTGCTTGGTTTTTAGAGACAGGATTTCTCTGTATATCAACGGCTGACCTGGCTCTCACTCAGTAGACCAGGCTGGCCTCAAACTCAGAAATTCTCCTGCTCTGCCTCCTGAGTGCTAGGATTAGAGGTGTGTGCCACCACTGCCCAGCATTTATTATCTCATTGTTGGGGAGCCAGAAATGGGAGGATTCCTAGGGCGTGCTGGCTAGCCATTCTCATTGAATCAGTGGACACCAGGTTCCTGGAAAAACTCTGCCTAAAAACTAAAGTGAAGAATGATTGAGGAAGATACCTGATAGAGACCTCTGCCTTCCATATGTGGATGGTGTGCATGTGCATGCACACACATGTACCTAGGCAAAAAAATATATAAAAAATAAAAAGGACAAAAAATAGACTATGTCAAAAGTTAGAGTTTGTAAAAGTTCATAAAATTTAAGTAGTAGGAAAATGTTTACAGTTCGCAGACAGCTTTACAGACTCTAAGGACAAATAAATATGGAGCTTTCAAAAGAGAGCCAATGACTAACATACACAGAGATTCTCAAATTCACCAGTAATAAAGAAATTACAAATAAAATCAATAAAGGTACAATTTCACACCCGTTGGATTTATATAATTTTTAAAGTCTTAAAAAGGCATCACAAACCTATAATCTAACCACTTGGATCTGCAGAGAGATCTCAAATTGAAGGGTAGCTGGTGCATCAAGTAAGACTCTGGCTCAAAAGCACATACAGTAAGACAGTGAGTGTTGGTGAAGAGCTCACAAAGTATAGAGATGCACTTTAGCATAACTATTATAAAGAATGGGTTTTTGGTGGTGGTGGTGGTGGTGGTGGTGGTGATTGGGCGACTTTTTGTTCATTTGGTTTGGATTTGGTTAGTTTTACATTTAGAGACATGGTCTTGAGCTGTTTACTAATTAAAAATGTTGAACTCCTGATCTTTCCACCTCGATCTCTACATGCTGGGATTGCAGGCATATGCCATGGCACACGAAGGAGAACAGTTTGCATTACCTAGGAAAAATGAAATAAAGATGAGCCTAAATAGATCTTAAAATCATAATGTAGCCAGGTAGTGCTGGCACATACCTTTAATCCCAGCATTTGGGAGGCAGAGGCAAGTGGATCTCTGTAAGTTCAAGGCCAGCCTGGTCTAAGAAGAGACTCCAGGACAGCCAAAGCTACACAAAGAAACCCTGTCTAAAACAACAAGACAGAACAAGTCATTATGTACCTTAGAGATACCTAGCATATGTGTAATAGCAGGAAACTAGAAGCAGCCAGCCTATACTCCTATCAATATCAAAATTAATAAATGGTGCATAAATTATTATTGTGGTGTATGACCTATTAGATGAATGTATTATCAACATAAATTAAAATAACATTGACAAGAATAGTAAATTACAAAAGTATATGTTATTTATATAAACCTAAAATCAAAGTGTATATCAGGTATATACAAATTTAGGAATATTATGAAAACATAGATGGGACAAATTCCAAAATGGTGGTTCCCTTAGAGCGAAAGATGGAACAAAAATGCAATACTCGGGCTGGAGAGATGGCTCACAGGTTAAGAGCACTGTCTGTCCTTCCAAAGGTCCTGAGTTCAATTCCTAGCAACCACATGGTGGCTCACAACCATCTATAATGAGATCTGGTGCCCTCTTCTGGCCTGTAGGCACACATGAGGGCAGAACACTGTATAAATAATAAATAAATCTTAAAACAAAAAAAAGAATACAATACTGTTGCATGGTGGTGGCACATGGCTTTAATCCCAGCACTCAGGAGGCAGAGGCAAGCAGATCTTGGAGTTTGAGGCCAGCCTGGTCTACAGTGTAAGTTCCAGGACAGCTAGGGCTGCACAAGAAACCCTGTCTCAAATAAAGAACGAACCAGGTGTGGTGGTGCATGCCTTTAATCCCAGCACTCAAGAAGCAGAGGCAGGTAGATCTCTGTGAGTTCAAGACCAACCTGATCTACAAAGAGTCCAGGACAGCCAGGACTACAGAGAAACCCTTTCTTGGGGGGGAAGGGGGGGCAGGGGGGGAAGAAAGGAAGGAAAGAAGGAAGAATAGTCTGACTAGGACAAAGAGAAGAGACCAAAATAAACAAAACAAAACAAAACCTGTGTGCTTCAAGAATAATAGGAGTATGTTGGTGTGAATAAACTGTAACTTGTACCACTGCAAAGCAGAAAAAAATGTTTGTTTATTTAAGATTATGGAATCTTAGCTAGATGGTGGTAGTGCACACCTTTAATCTCAGCACTCAAAAGGCAGAGGCAGGTGGATCTCCATGAGTTTGTGACCAACTTTCTCTACAGAGAAACAAACAATCGGGCACAGTGGCACACGCCTGTGATCCCAGCAAGGCTACACAGGGAAACCCTGTCTACAAACAAACAAACTGTGGAATCTTAATAAAATTAATATAGTGCCTACAATTTTAAAAGGTTCTCCCCCCAAGCTTTATTAACATGTGATTGACATGTTATGTGTATGTTTAAGGTAAACAATATGTTTGATAATAGAGTCTCATTACCACATGCAGCATCACCAACTCCTCACATATCAGTCACATTTATGAGTTTGCTTCTGAGAATTAACACTTGAGACCTACAATCAGTGAACATACATATGTACACATTAATAATATATACCAAAGTATACATTATATACATACATATATAACACATATATACAATATATAATGTAAACTGAAGTATACATTATTATCAACCATGTTGACCATACTATACATTAGTTCTTGAGAACTTAACTAATACCAGGACATCTATGCTCTTTGACCTGTGTGTGCTCATTTTTCCCACCTCTAACCATTGGTAACTACCATTATGCTGTTTCTGAGTTTGGAGTCTAAAATTCCACCTATGGGTAAGCATGTAGTAGTTGTCATTCTGTGCCTAGTTTATTTCACTGAACATACATGGGCTCTAGAGTCATCCATGTTGTCAAAATGACAGGAATAATAAATTCTTAAGCATACACACAGACACACAGCACATTTTTTAAATCCACCAATATGTCAGTAGATATAGGTTGTTGATGTATCTTCGCCATTATGAATAGTGTTGCAATGAATATGAGAATGCAGATGTCTATTCGACATAGTGATTTTTATTTGCTTTCAATATAAAGTCAGAAATAAGATTACTCGACCATTTACTAGTTAAATTAAGTAATTTTTAATGGTGTATGTGGAACCATGACCTTGAACTACATGCCCAACAGTATTTTTAATAGAAAATTCATACGTTTTCCACAGAACCTGTACCAAGGATTTACTTATTAATTTGCCAATAAACTATAACTAATGTTACTGTGAACAATAGGAACTGAGAAGTGATGTTCTGATCACCTTACTTGTTAAATGTCCTTTGTTACTGTTTGGTTTTGATTTTTGTTTTGTTTTGTTTTTTTCGAGACAGGGTCTCTCTGTGTAGCCTTGGCTGTCCTGGACTCTCTTTGTAGACCAGGTTGGTTGGTTTTGATTTTACAACTACACTAAACAAAACAGCATTTACTGAACTTGAACTTGACTAGAGTAGGCTGGCACTGAGCAGTGTAAGCAGTACAGGGAAAGGGGGTTCAGGTGACTCCGTGGAAGTCACTTGCTCCCAGGCCTGACACACAAGGTAGAGAAAGAAAACTGACTCTTGCAAGCTATCCTCTGACCTCTACATCCACACCATGGCATGCATGCACATGCACACACATAAATAAATAAAATTTTCGAAAGGGGGATGGATATTAAGGGCTGGTTTAGTGAGTCAAGGTGTCTGATGCCTAGCTTGATAAAACATAGGCACGCCAAATAAATAAAAACAATGTAAAAGTTTAAAAAGTACTACAAAGAAGAATATTGAATGTAATAGAACATAGAGAAGAATCCATTCAGGTCTTCTTAAGGAGACGACAGGTGGTGGAGAGGAAAAAATAGGACATTGGAGATGAGCGTGGAAAAAGTACTCTAAGAAAGAGTTTTTAAGAAATTGCTTAGTGGCATTTAGTTTATATACTATAAAGTCCACCCCATTTGCTCCTTAATTTCAGTTTTGATTTACTTTCTGGAAATTTTCCTCAGCCTTCTAACTCTTTGTTCATTTTTTGGTTTTTTGAGACAGGGTTTCTCTGTGTAACACTGGCTGTCCTGGACTCTCTTTTGTAGACCAGGCTGGCCTCAAACTCACAGAGATCCACCTGCCTCTGCCTCCTGAGTGCTGGGGTAAAAGGCGTGTGCCACCACTCCTGGCTCCTTTGTTCACTTGTTTGTTTGTTTGTTTGTTAGTTTTTTCAGAGACAGGGTTTCTCTGTATAGCCTTGGCTTTCCTGGACTGGCTTTGTAGACCAGGCTGGCCTCGAACTAACAGCAATCACCTGCCTCTGCCTCCCGAGTGCTGGGATTAAAGTCGTGTGCCACCACGCCCAGCTTCTTTTTTTTTTTTTTAAACCACTGCCTGTGTTCCTATCAGAGTGACTAATCTTAAGTCTAACAGTATTTAACAATTGTGAATTGTTTCCAACATAACTTCAGTCTTAAAAAATTTTTATTACATTTATTTATTGTGTGGTGAGGACATGTGTAGAAGTTAGTTCTGCCACCATGTAGATTCCTGGGATAGAACTTGTGTGGTCAGGCTTGGCAGCAAGTCATTACCTGCTAGCCAGCTCATAGGCCCCACCACAGTGACTCTTACACTGCTTGTGAGAGGTCAGAAACTGAAATCGCTGTGAAAGAATTATTATAAGTTATCTAAGTTACTCCAAAAAGCTATCTAAAAAAGAGATGTACATCCCCATGACCCAGAAATTTCACAGATAGTCTGTTCTAGAGGTGTGCGTCATACTCATATGGATGTGCCTGTGTATATGTATGTGGAGCTGGGTGGGTGGGTGCATGTGTGAAAAAAAGTAGTGTGACTTCTCAAAAAAATCACACAGTAAAAATTAAGAAATTAATTATAAGCTGGGTGCAGTGGCACACGCCTTTAATCTCAGTACTCAGGGAGGCAGAGGCAGGCAGATCTCTGTGAGTTCAAGTCCAACCTAGTCTTCAAAATAAGTCCAGGACAGCCAAGACTATCCAGAGAAACCCTGTCTTGGGGGGAAAAAAGAAATTAATTATATTTAATTGATATGGGTTGAGTTAGAAACAAGCTTCAGCTAAAATCTGGAGAAAATATCACATAATTTATGTTTCCAGTTACATAACATTCAATAACTGTAAATATACATTAGATTTAGTGATACATATTTATATTGTAAATCCATAATGAAAGAAGGCACTAATACAGAAGTAAGAATTCTGATTCCTTTAGAGCACGGTCAGGTTTGGGAAAGATTTTGAGAAACAGGTTTCTGGGGTGCTAGCAAGATGATTTTTTTTTAAGATTATCTTTTATGTGTCTGAGTATTTTGTTTGCATTTAGTATGTGTACCACGTGGATGCCTGGTGCTTCTCCCCTGGAACTGCAGTTACAGGTGGTTGTAAGCCACTTTATGAGTGCTGGGAATCAAACACTGATACTCTGGGAAAATAGTCAGTACTCTTAATCAGTGAGCCATTCTCCAACCTCTAATTAATGTTTAAGTAACACAATTGGGGCAAGTAATAGTTGTGGCATGTAAGCTTTCAAGATACTACCCAGCGAGATCTGCCCAACATTAAATTACAGGTGTAATATTTTTTTCCCAGGGTCCAATATATAGTACCATATTTTCAACTATTAATCTTAATCCAGACTTTCTTGGTAGTTGTCCTAATTATTTTAAATATTGTAAATACTTAATTCTTTATTTGCATCTAAAATTTTCTGTTGTGTCCATTTATTTCATTTTTTTACTTATGTTTTATTTTTGCAGCGCTAGAGATCAGATCCAGGGACTTGTACATACTAGGCAAGTCCTCTAACCATTGAGCGACACCCTCAACCCTCCTGTGTCCTTGTACAGTTTCAGTTTGAGGGCACAGTGAAAATCCTAATTTCATTCTCATGAGACATCATATGGTATCTTCAAAGAGTTGTACAAATAATAATTGCACATTGGTAGTATAGCTCTGCCTACAGGCAATAGGTGAATGAGAAAATGACATGAATAGAAAATTATTCAGAAGTGAAAAAAGATGCTCTGAGTTGCTACCATGTTTGAGGCAAAAGTGGGTACCTTGCATTGGTAACTTCCAGTGCTCTGAGAAGTATTTCACTTTTATTTCTGAGTCCGTGTTTGTGTCTGTGTATACACACAGTATGTACATCCACCATGATGTGCTGTGAGTGTCCACAGAGACCAGAAAAGGGGGTCAGATCCTTTGGAGCTGGAGTTAAACCTGGATGTGGGTTCTGGATACCAAACTCAGGTCCTCTGGAATAGTTGTAAGCACTCTTAACTACTGAGCCATCTCTCCCACTCCAGAAATTTTTTTGTTTGTTTTTTGTTTTTTTAACAGATGAATAATTAGAAGCTCCAAGGACTGGAAATGAAGGTCAGTGGTATAACACTTGCTTAGCATGCATGAGGCCACAGGTTCAGTTCCAAGCACCATCCTAAGTAAACATATTAGTAACACTCAGAAAAGTTACAAGTAGTGAGGGCGGGTTGCTCTTCAGAGTCACAGTGCTTTTCCCCCTATTTATTCTTCTCTTATACAAGATATCCCAACCACAGCCTCCTCCACTCCTCCAACTCTCCCCCACACTGTACCTCTCCCCCAGACCCACTGCTCCTCCATTTCACAGAATGATTTTCTCTTAATTGAGCTTTTAAAAATTTGTTTTCTGGTAGCGTACTTGTTAGTACACCTAAGGCCCTGGCCTGATCCCTAGAACAACCAGTTGATTCACTAACTAAACAGCATGCAGTGAGAAAAGTCAAGGGTAAGTTCCCAGCAGAAACAACACGTTGGGAATCGGGTTGGGAGAGTATCTCTGAGGTGGAGCATTTGCCTAGGCCAGAAAGGCTCTAAGTTCACTTCTCAGCACTAGGACAAAAACAAACAAAACAATTTTATCTACTATCATGGATTTTAGGATATATTGTAAAAGTTTAATGACATTGACCTTAATAAACTCAGTAATACATTACATTCACAACTTTGAACATTCAACTTACTCACAATCTCATTACCTAGTTTGATCATTTTTTTCCTCCAGTTATCTAGCTGGATACAATCTTAAGTAATTAATAATCTCATTTTCCCCAAACTTCCTTATCTTCTCTATTTCTCAGTTTAACTAAATCTGGTGCCTTCTCATTTATTTTAATATGGGCTACATTTGTCTTTACAGTGTAACGTGTCTCCTTCTATTGATTGATGTTAGGTGCATCCCATTCTCTTTTTCATTAGACTTTTATTTATCTGGCCGGGGAGGCACATGTGCAATGCTCAGAGGACACCTTGGAGTAGTCAGTTCTTTCCTTCCGCCTCGGGGATCCTGGGATGGAGTTCAGATCTTCAGGCGTGGTGCCAGGCACCTCGACCCACTGAGCTATTAACTGGCCCTTGAGTCCATTCTTTCTACTGCAAATCATGCTACATTGCAAGTTCTAATTTTCGTACCTTTTTATAGTTGTAGAATTCCTCAGGAATATCTATCTATTTCATTATAGTGGAATTGAGTTGAAAAAACTATGTGTATCTTCGTGTTTCTATATATTTTCTTTCCCTTAGTGATAGAATTATTACTTTCTATTCTATAATCTAAGTCCTTTCATTTTCCTTTTGACTTGTTACTGGTTTGTGGTACCAGTCCTAAAGTTTTCTAACCATCTTGATTCTTCAAAATTGCTTTTAAAATATATTTCTTTTTTTAAAAATATAATTAATAACATTGTTTTTTTTAAAGAAATTTATTTATTACATATACAATGCTTTGCCTGTATGTACACCCACAGGCCAGCAGAGGGCATCAGATCTCATTATAGATGGTTGTGAGCCACCATGTGGGTGCTGGGAATTGAACTCAGGACCTCTGGAAGAGCAGGCGGTGCTCTTAACCACTGAGCCATCTCTCCAGCCCCAATATTTCTTTAATTATGAAAAGCAGAATGAAATTTTACTTGGTTTACCATTTAGATTTTGAGATATGAGCTGTCTCATATCCTTTGCTCCTTATTGTTTTATCTAGTCTTTAGGAACTTCGCATGTTGAATTTAATAATCTGTTGTACATTTTGCACTCATTCTCTACTAATAATCTCTAGCTGAATAAGGCTTGTTTATATTATGGTGCTGTTTTATTACAGTCTTATGATTTGTAATTTTATGTCCTGTTTAGAACATTCTTCTTTATCTTCAAGATCATAAAATATTCTGCATTTTCCTTAAATGTTGTTTCTTCTGTGTATTTGGTTTTTTTGAATAGTGTTTTGGTTCTGTGCATATGGATGGAGATTTTCTAGTCTAATGATTTCTTGTCGACCCAACTAGTCTTTTGATTTGAATAGGATTGTAACAAATCTGATTATTCTCTTTGTTCAGATTTACTTCATTTTATGTGTATGACTGTTTTATCTGCATGTATTATTGTACACCACGTGTATTCCTGGTGCCAATGGAAATCAAAAGAGGGCAGCTGATCCCCTGGAACTGAGGTTTCAGATGGTTATGAGCCACTGTATGAGTGCTCTGCCAGAGTGACAAGTCCACTGAGTGACCTCTTCATCTCTATATCTTATTTTTTATAATTTATTTATTTTTATTTATTTCATGTGCATTTGTGTTTTGTATGTATGTCTGTGTGAAGGTGTCAGATCTTGGAGTTACAGACAGTTGTGAACTGCCATGTGGGTGCTGAGAATTGAACCTGGGTCCTCTGGAAGAGCAGTCAGTACTCTCAACCCCTGAGCTATCTCTCCAGCCCCATATATCTTAGTCTTAAGAACTGTCATGACTATTCTAGTTTCGTTGTTCTTATATTTTAATTGTAATATTGGTTTCTTAATTTCTATGGATATGCAGTTGTATCCTATTTGACACATGTTCAGTCATATTGGTAGAAGTTGTTTTGAATATGCAGATAAGTCTGAGGAAAAAAGTGTTCATGGATGGGTATTTTACTCTGTTATTTAGAGCATTTCAAATCTCTCTATATTAAAAATACCTATTACTTCTATAATTCTTACACATCTTTTGTTTAGACTTCATCCTAAGTACTTTAAAATTTTTGTCCTGGGCCTACAAAAGGATTCATTGGGTAAGGCTCTAGAACCTACACTGTGGGAAAGAACCAACTCTTGCAAATTGTCCTCTGACTGCCACATGTGCACCATGTCACATACACAGACACCATCTCTCTCTCTCTCTCCCTCTCTGTCCCTCTCTCTCTGTCTCTCTCTCTCTCTCTCTCTCTCTCTCTCTCTCTCTCTCTCTCACACACACACACACACACACACACACACACACACACACACGCGCACGCGCACGCGCGCATTAAGTAAATTTTTTTTTTTTTTGGAGACAGGGTTTCTCTGTATAGCCTTGGCTGTCCTGGACTCACTCTGTAGACCAGGCTGGCCTTGAACTCACAGTGATCCGCCTGCCTCTGCCTCCCGAGTGCTGGGATTAAAGGCGTGCGCCACACCTGGCTTACTTTAAAATTTTTTATTTCTCTTAATTTGCTTTACTGTGCTAATTAGGAATTTGTATTAAAAAGTTGGCTTTACCAGCCGGGCGTGGTGGTGCACACCTTTAATCCCAGCACTCGGGAGGCAGAGGCAGATGGATTGCTGTGAGTTTGTGGCAAGCCTGGTCTACAAAGCAAGTCCAGGACAGCCAAGGCTAACACAGAGAGACCCTGTCTCAAAACAAACAAACAAACAAACAAACAAAAAAGTTGGCTTTACCATGTAGTAGTATTGTTGGATAATTGATAAGGAAGTTCTCTTCCAGCCCTAGTGCAGTAATAATTACAGTTCCTAAGTGCTTTTTGGGGCCATTATCTAAAAATTATTGCATGCTTTTCCTCTTTAAGGAAGGTTTATGTTAACATAGAACCTTTGGTTAACAGATATCATTATGTTTATAATTATTTGTTTAATAGAGTTTTAAAATGTTAAATACTAACTTTTATCAAGCTTATTTGTGAAAGGGAAAGAAAGAATAAAATGTATATCTAGGCTTGTGAAATATTAGGAGTCAGCTGGCATCATGATATATGCCTGTAACGTCAGCTGGGTGGGGCAGTTGGTCTGGTTTACTTAGCTCACTGGGTAGAATGCTTGCCTGGAACTCAGAGCACTAGGTTCAATCCACAGTACCACATAACCCAGGTATGGTGGTACAAACCTGTAATCTAAGCATTTGGGAACTGGAAATAAGATCATCAGAGAAGTTTAAAGTCATACATACATTATCAGTGAGGCTAGCCTGGGCTATATGAGATGCTGCCTTAAAAAAATCAAACAACAACAATAGTTTGAAAGGTCCACAGAGGAACCCCAGTGATTTTTTTTTTTAATCATTAAAAGTTACTCTTAGCCAGGCATGGTGGTGCACGCCTTTAATCCCAGCACTCGGGAGGCAGAGGCAGGCAGATCTCTGTGTGGGAGCCCAGGACATCCAAGGCTACACAGAGAAACCCTGTCTCAGAAAAAGAGAAAAAAAGTTACTCTTATTTAACACCCCCCCCTTTTTTTTCCTTTTTTCTTTTTTTGGTTTTTCAAGACAGGGTGTCAAGCCCTGGCTGTCCTGGACTCATTTTGTAGACCAGGCTGGCCTCAACCTCACAGGAATCCATCTGCCTCTGCCTCCTGAGTGCTGGAATTATAGGTGTGGGCCACCACGTCTGGCTGTTGCCCCATCATTTTTAAAGCTTTGTATCACAATGTTAATTTTCATCTCAAATGCCATGCCACACTGTGTGTAGTTTAGAAGAGGGTAAACAGTGAAGTGATTAGAAGTGTAACAGGAAAATACAGGAGAAAAAGTAATTGTATGTTGGTATGGTGGTTTCAACTGTAACATGTGAAATACTAGGTGTGAGAGGTAGTATCCAGTGAAGAAAATCCACCTGTAGGATTAAAGGAAAGGCAAAATGCATTTCTTTTATATATTTTCTTTTTAAAAAGTAGTCCAAGACAGAATGTGTTTCACTAATTAAACAATATGAAAAATAAGAATACTGTATATATCTTACTGGCATGTTTTTAGTTTTGGGTTTGGGTTTTTGTTGGTTGGTTGGTTTTGTTTTGTTTTGTTTGAAACAGGTCTCACTACGTAGCCCAGGCTAGCCATGTTGAACTCATAGAGATCTGTCTACCTCTGCCTCATGAGTGCTGGGATTAAAGGTGTGAGTGACTACCTTCTTCTTTGCTGGTATTTGTTTATGCACAAAAATGTTTCCACAATTTCTCAGTAAAAGAATGTAATGTGGGGCTAGAGAGGCAGTTCATCAGTTAAGAGTCTAGCCTTTCTGTCTGAATTCCATCTTCAGTACCCACACTGCGCAGCTCATAACCACCTGTGACTCCAGCCCCGGGTCACTGCACACTCAAATGCACATACCTTTCCCACAGACACTTATGCATTTACAATTTTTAATCTTAAAAAAAAGAATATAAGGCTAAGTGTGGTGGTATACACCTTTAATCCGAGCACTTAGGAACTTAGGAGGGGGAGGAGGTGCATCTTTGTAAGTTTGAGGTGAACCTGGGCTACATATTGAGTTCCAGACCAGCCAGGGCTACACAGTGAGAGGCTGCCTCAAAAAAAAAAAAAAAAAAAAAAAAAGAGGAGGGGGGTGGAGGTGAGGGGTAGGGGGGCAGGAGAGGAGGTGTGTGGTCTTCTAACCGTCTTGTAGTTCCAAAACCTAGAGATAAGAAGCTTTTTTAAAATAATCATGCGGGTTAGCAAATCACCACCTGTCGCTCTGACCGTTTGGTAGTTAGCCCTGGTACGACCTGCAGCTTGTATTTAATACCACTGTCTTCACAGATCCCTACAAGATAAGGAAAGCTCTCTCTAGAAGACACTAGCATGGCCGCATAGGAAGCCTTGTTTAAGAAATAATCCACTCTTCTCTGCTAACGGCCTTGGGCGTTCTTGGGCGTCCCAATTTCTCATCTCAGAACGCCTCACTGTTGAAATGGTTGCCGATGGTGAAAGAGATAGACTGTAACTACTGTAGTAGTTGACCTTCCTCTTCTTGTACCTCAGAAACCAAACATATACAATATAATATGAAATATTATATACACTCACACACATAAGGAATCAGTTGTGACTGTGCACAGTTCATTATGGCAACCTAGAATGAAATTTCTGGGATTTTAAATATTAATTTATACTATTTGTGTTTTTTTCCCCTAGTTTCAGCCACTGCCTTCTACAAAGCACAACCTGTGATTCAGTTCATGTGTGAAGTTCTTGACATTCATAACATTGATGAGCAACCCAGACCCCTGACTGATTCTCACCGAGTGAAATTCACTAAGGAAATAAAAGGTGAGTTAGTTAGTATTCAGAAGACTGTACTTTCAGGTATCATTTCTATAGTTTGTTACTAATTAGCATTTCAAACAGCTTGACTATTAAATGCATGGATAAGACAACTTTCTATTGAAGAGTTTTTTAATGTGGATCAATCTGTGTAATGTAACGGATAGAATATAGATTAATTATAAAACATTAGATCAGATCCATTACTGTAACTTCTTAGGTAGTGGTTAAATGAAAAATATGCCAAGTAATCCAGCTATATTTTTGAGAATACTGTCCCATACTAGCTAGAGAGATGAGTATCTCATGAGAAAAATGTTTTTTTAATAATAAAGTAAGAATTGTATCTTAAAAATATTGTTACTTTAGAATTTGGATCACTATTTGAACATATTCTAATTAGTGATCTCATTGTTTTTTTTTTAATTACTGGTTTTTAAAATCTTATTTCTTTGGAATACTAGAATATGGGCTTCACCAGTTTCATATACCTTAGCTATTTAATGTACATTATAAAGGTACCTGTCTTGCTTAGCTAAAATTTTTACAGTGGTGTTGCATCCTATGCTCATTAAACTAAAAAAGTATTTCTATGGCCCCTCATATTACAATTCCTTTGATAGTGTCCTGATACCATATTCTGTGTATATTTGCTCCTGTACGTTTTAAGTGCATTTATAGCTTTGTGTTCAAACTCACATATAACTGTTCTTTATCAGCAATTTCAGGAATTTTTAAAAAGTAATTTGATTACATCAGGCAATGGTGGCACACACCTTTAATCCCAGCACTCGGGAGGCAGAGACAAGCAGATCTCTGAGTTTGAGGCCACCCTGGTCTACAGAGTGAGTTCTAGGACAGCCAAAACTATACACAGAAAAACCTTATCTTAAAAAATATTTTTTGGTTATATACAATTATTTCCTCATTTATGACTGTAGTATCTTATTCTCACATAAGATGTAACTCCACTGTATTTAGTGTAGTACATAGACATGAAGGAAAGCCAGAGACTATCTAGTAAGGAGTAACAAACTTCATTTATATTAAATGTTACATCTTAAATAGACAGAAATAATTATGTTGTTTTTATTTTAAGATTTTACGTATTTGTTGCAGATAATTTTCAGCTTGTGGTTTGAATGAAGCATTCAGTTTTGTTCACTGAACATCTTTCAGTCCCCAAAGGCAATTAGAGTAGGTGAATACATCCTGCTTGTTCCATTCACTCTTTGTCATTCAGTAACCAAAAAGAAAAAAGAAAAGAAAAAGATAGTCATTGTAATAAACCATTAAAAGGAAAGCCCTTTCTGTTTTGTTAATAAGCATCCATCTATCTCAAGTTACATAAGTGACAAAATAAGAACTGTTAAAGATGAGTGTCTTGCAGCCATGTCATTGTCCTTTCATGATCTGTCTGCCTGCAGTTAGCATTGTCAGGAGCTTGTGCATTACCTGCCATTACCTGTGTGACCATCTAAGTGCCATGGTTCCTAGCGGAGTTGCTGCTTAGTTACCACCTCTGATATCATGCAATCACTTACATTACTTTGCGGTAACTATGCAATCAACTCATATCGCCACTCTGTCACAGACAACACAAGATGTTCAGAACAAGGACTCAACTGCTGCCCGAAGAGCATGGACTCGATCTTAACTTCAACTGCTCAGGGGCCCAAAGAAATGACTGAGAAATTGACTAGAAAGCATTATAAAGTTGATGTTATAGTGAAGGTAAAGCCAAGTTTATAGGTTAAATGTTTGTTAAAGCCAAGCTTTTTGGTTGGATGGAGGGTTCGGGGAGGGACCTGGGCAATGACTATCTATTCCATTCTCTGTCATTTTGACTTTTTGCTAGCCCCTGGATTTGATCTAATTGTTAGGTACAATCTATGATCTTAGATTTGGGATTTTAAAAATCTGGGTTGTATCTAATTAGTAAACTAGTATTTTTTTCTTTCATTCAAAGTCAAGAAGACTTAAAAAAAAAAAAAGAGGACTCTTTAAAGTACATCATGTATTCCTACTACAGGAACTAAAATAAAATAGAGTGTTGTGTTCAATGATGTTTAGGTATTTTTTTAAGTTACATAAGGAATTTGATGATAGCTGCTAAATACTGTTATAAATTATGCCATAATACAAAATTTTTATATTGATTGTATTCTAGTTAAACTTACCTCCAACTAGTTAGTAGTAACTTTGGAGTGGCTTGTTTTTATTCAATAATTCATGATACTTACACAGCAGGAATATTGGGGAAATGTGTGATAATTTTACATATATAAAAGCATTAATTTGGGCTGGTCATGGTGGTGCATGCCTTTAATCTCAGCACTTGGGAGTCAGAGGCAGATAGATCTCTCTGAGTTTGAGGCCAGCCTGGTCTACAGAGCAAGTCCAGGATACTTGTTAATACAGAGAAACTCTGTCTCAAAAGCACCGCCTGCTCTTCCAAAGGTCCTGAGTTCAATTCCCAGCAACCACATGATGACTCAAAACCATGTATAATGAGATTAGCAAGCACACATACAGGCAGAACTTTGTATACATAATAAATACATAGTTTTAAAAAAACAAACAAATAAATAAATAAATAGGTAAGTAGATAGATAGATAAATGCATTAATTTGCTTTTAGTAAATACTTGTTTTATAAGCATGTACAACCTCATTTATATTTTTAAAACTATATTTTTAATCATGGAGAATTCTTAAAAATAAATAATTAACTGTTTTAAACAACAGAAATTTACTTTATTTTGTTTTTCCCCTAAATGTAATATTTATATGTGCCTTACTTCATATTATTGCTGTTCCCTTTTATAAGGCCTTCTGTTATATTTTCTGGTCTCCTTAACATAAAAATATTTGAAATTTAATTTTGGAAATGTAGTTATAATGAAAAATTACTTCTCAATTATTTAATTTTTATTAAGAATACTTTCAAAGAAAAACCATTTGCTATCCTAATTTGTGCTGATGTGCCAAAAGAAAATATCATTTACTAACAGTGAACTTTGTGATTGGTACTATAGTTAATAATTAGGTAAGAAAAGAAATTATACTGTGATAGTAATTACACTTGACATTTTGTACTGGGTAATTCTTTGCTGAGTTGTAAGGTGCAATTCTGTACATTCTAGAATATTTGCAAGTATCCAGCCTCTACTTTCTAGCAGCCAGTGATATTACCTAGTCGTAACAGTCACAGACGTCTTCTTGTGGGCTGGGAGTGTAGTGGTGAAGCATTAGCATCATGTGTGCCAAGGCCCTGAATTTGCTCACGTGCGCACTCGTGCGCACGCACACACCCACAGTTTCTGCTGGCATTACCCAATGTCCCAGGGTGAGGGATGGGCAAAAGTCACATCCAGTGAGAATTACTGCACTATAGGAATGACAAATATAAAAGTGAAATTATTTAAAGTGTAATAACCATAATTTCTGTTCAGAAACTAAAACTCCTCCATTTGTACCCTTCTAGACTCACTCTTCAGAGCCTAGGCCAAACTTTAGAAATGGACCTGCTTCTCTGTGAAGAGTAGCTATTATATGTCTATTTATTATCTCCTGGGTTACTACATTGGCCAATATGGCAGCCAGGAGTTTGTGTAACTATTTAATTTAATTAAAATTATAATTTCAGTTTACCAGGCACATTAGCTACATTTCCTATACTCAATAACACGTTCCTATTGATTGCCTTATTAACACAAGCTTAAAACATCATCTCAGGAAATTCTGATCTTAGCACTAATTAAGGAAATTTGAGCCAGGCTTTTGATCCAAGGACTCAGGAAGCAGAGGCAGGCAGATCTGAGTTCGAGGCCAGCCTGGCCTAAAAAGCGAGTCCAGGACAACCAGGGCTGTTACACAGAGAAACTTTGCCTCAAAAAACAAAATTCCTGATTGGCACACACCTTTAATCTCAGCACAAGGAAGGCAGAGGCAGGCAGATCTCTGTGAGTTGAGGGCAGCCTGGTCTATATAGCAAGCAAGTTCCAGGACAGTCAGGACTACATAGAGAGACCCTGTCCTTCCCTTCCCCCCACCATCGTGGCCCAAAATACCAAGAAACTTCCTGAAGACTGTCACTTAATATACCAGGCACAGAGGCACACCCCTGTAATCCCAGATACATATAAGGCTGGGGAAGGAAAATAAATTCAAGGCTAGTTTAAGCAACTCAGCAAAGACCCTGTCTTAAAACAAAATTAAAAGGGTATAGGATGTAGCTCAGTGGTAGGACCCATGTCTGGTGTGCACAAAGCCTTGAGTACCTCAATAAAGGGTTTTTCTTTAGCTGAGGATTTAAAACCCATTTCTATACATCGTAGAATTGGCCTGGAATCTTTGAATCACTAAAGTTCATAAATAGACTACAGTGATCTAAAAATATTTAAAATTACTTGCTACATTATATGTATGTATTTTCCTGAGAGTTTATTGATTTCCTCAGATTCTCAAAGGGGTCAATGACTCCATAAGAAAGTGGAAATCACCTGCTTTAAGAATTATTTGGGGAAAAAAAGAGTTATTTGGAGGAGCCCAAGGGTGATGATGCACACCTTTAATCCCACCACTCAGGAGGCAAAGACAAGTGGGTCTTTATGAGTTCAAGGCCAGCCTGGTCTACATAGCAAGTTCCGGTATGCCAAGGCTACATAGAGAGATCCTGTCTCAAAAAAAAAAAAATGTATTTGGAAGATTGACAAGATGGCTCAGTGGGCAAATTCACTTGCCACCAAGCTTGGCTACTGGAGTTTGATCCCAAGAACCCACATTGTGGAAGAAAAGAACCAATTCCTACAAATTGTTTTCCAACCTCTATATTCATGTGTGCACAAGCAGACACACAAATAAATATTTTTAAAAAGTATTCAGTTTCTGTTTTAGTAATCACTATTTTTGAGAAAAAAATAATAAATTAAGGAAAATACTTAGTAAAATTGTCACTGTAGTTCTGACAAAAGGACCAGACTTTTGTGTGAGGGCTGCCTCCGTGCCTTTAGAAGGACTTCATTCTTGACCTCTATGAAACTCTGATCTTCAGTCACTCTGAGTTTACAAATTCCTGCGTTTATTGTAAATGCTCTTTTTTCTAGTGGAGAACTTTGTCCTTTGATCTTTGGGCTTAGCAAATTATAGGATTTTCTTTTTTAACAAATAGAGCTTAAGAGAGTAAGAACAATATTTGGTATTAAGTTTGCATTATTATAATGATCATTAGCAATGTTATGTAAAACTTAATAATATCACATTGCTTATGTCACAGATTTTTCTGCCTGCTCAGAATTGAGGTTTTATAGTAGTGAACAGACTGGGTAAGTATTTTTATGGAATTTATGTAACCTTCATTTTTCTCATTGGGAACAGGTCTGAAGGTTGAAGTAACTCATTGTGGAACAATGAGACGGAAATACCGTGTTTGTAATGTAACAAGAAGGCCTGCCAGCCACCAAACGTAAGAAAAGCTGGTGTTTGCCACAGTAGTGAAACGAGGCAGCTTCTTTTAATTAAGGGGTGGGTAGTTTGCTAGCTTCTGACGGGTGAGAGTCGTTCATGCAGCTCTTCTTGTCTCCAGCTTTCCTTTACAGTTAGAAAATGGCCAAACCGTGGAGAGAACAGTGGCTCAGTACTTCCGAGAGAAGTACACTCTGCAGCTGAAGTACCCGCACCTCCCCTGCCTGCAAGTGGGGCAGGAGCAGAAGCACACATACCTGCCGCTAGAAGTAATGACTTCACTCCGCGATGACTAACTTCTATGCATCTTTCTCTGTGTGTGTACATGTGCATGTGTGTGGGTGTGTGCGTGCGTGCGTGTGTGTGTGTGTGTGTGTGTGTGCGCGCGTGCGTGTGGGGGTGTGTGTGCGTGCGTGCGTGCGTGCGTGCGTGCGTGTGTGTGTGTGTGTGTGTTATGCATGCATATTTGTGAAGAGGCTTCCTATATTGCTATCCATCTGTCTTTTGAGACAAGGTCTCTCATTGAATCTGAAACTAATTGTTTACCTGGACCTATTTCTCTACCCTCCTTTCCCATTCTTCTCCCCTTCCTCTTCCTCCAGCACTGGGGTTACAGGCATACACCACCATGCCTAGTTTTTTATATTAGTGCTCGGGATCTGAACTCAGGTCCTTATGCAGCAAGCACTTTACCCACAGAGCCATCTTCTTGCCTGTTCATGATTCTTTTAGGATCTTTTATGGCCTATGATTTATCTGAGTCTCACATTGATTTTGGAATTTGAACAATTTTTAAATTCTATTTTTTTCTAAAATGTAATTAAATAAGATAGTACATGTCTCAGTCAGAATGCCTATTGCTGTGATAAAACACCACGACCATTAACAACTTGGGGAGTAAGGGGTTTATTAAACTTACACTTTCACCTCACTGCCCATCATCAAAGGAAGTCAGGACAGGAACTCAGGCAAGCCAGACACTTGGAGGTAGGAGCTGATGCAGAGGCCATGGAGGGGCGCTGCTTACTGACGTGCTCCGCATGACTTGCTCAGCCTGCTTTCTCATAGAATCTAGGACCACCAGCCTAGGAGTGGCACCATCCACAATGGACTGGGTCCTTCCCCATCAGTCACTAATTAAGAAAATGCCCCACAGCCTGATCTTATGAAGGCATTTTCTCTATTGAGGTTCCCCTAAGATGACTGTAGCTTGTGTCAAGTCAACATAAAACTAGCCAGCATGGTATGAAAAAAGTTTACCCGGAGCTGGAGAGATGGCTCAGTGGTTAAGAGCACTGTCTGCTCTTCCAGAGGTCCTGAGTTCAATTCCCAGCAACCACATGGTGGCTCATGACCATCTGTAATGAGATCTGGTGCCCTCTTCCGGTGTGCAGGCATACATGTAGGCAGAATGCTATATATGTTATAAATAAATAAATCTTTCAAAAAAACTTTCAAGAAAAAAGTTTACCCATAATTCTATCATTGTTAGCACATTTTCTTATGTTTCTTTCAATCTTTTTATTCTTTGTACCTTTTCCCTAGCTTTAATTATGTGATCATGTGTATACTTTGTTCTCTACTTTTTTTACTTTAACAAAATAGCAAAAAGAAGTGGTTTAATAAAGTAAATTTTTAAATTATATTTAACACAGACATTAAGTGGGCTAGATCTAACAAATATATATACATTGTGTAAATTGTTCTGTTTCTAGGTCTGTAATATTGTGGCTGGGCAACGGTGTATCAAGAAACTAACAGACAATCAGACTTCTACTATGATTAAGGCAACAGCAAGATCTGCACCAGATAGACAAGAGGAAATTAGCAGATTGGTTAGTACATAACTATAGAAATGGGATTTAAAGTGGATTAGCGTGAGCTACTCAAAAACTATGTCCTTACCAGCTGCTGCCACATTGCCATTTCATAAACTGTCAGAACTAAAAGAGATGATGAAGCCAGGTGTAGTGGCACATGCCTTTAAGCCTAGCACTTGGGAGGCAAAGGCAAGCAGATCTCTGTGAGTTCATGGCCAGAGTGGTCTGCATAGACTGTTGCAGGAAAACGAGAACTATACATTGGGACCTTGCCTCAAGAAGAAAAGGGAGAGAGATCATGGAATAATCTAGTGGTGTGAGAGGGGGACAAACATTAGTAAGTTAGATGAAAAGGGTTTGGTTCTTCTAATTTAACTCTAGACAAGTTAAATCTAGGGATCAGATTTATCAGAAATAATATTTTGATATAATTACCTGAACCTCCACCAAAAAGAAGAGGAAAAGGAAAGCATCAAAGTATTATAGTGAGAAATACTAAAAAATATTTTTGTTTGGTCTGGTTGGTTGGTTTTGGTTGGTTGGTTTTAGTTCTCCTGGACTCACTTTGTAGACCAGGCTAACCTCGAACTCACAGAGATCCACCTGCCTCTGCCTCTGGGATTACAGGCATGCACCATTGCACCTGGCTTAAAAATCTTAACAGTCGATCTAGAATTTCTTAGTTACCAGTGACCAGCTGACAACTGTATGCCTCACACCTATAATTGTAGGTCTTAGAAGGCTGAGGCAGGAGGATTAACCTAAACTCTAGGCCTTTAGAAGCTATATAGACAACCTTATCCAAAAAAACAAACAAACCAACAGGTGGGCCTTGTGGGTCATAGCTGTGATCCCAACACTTGGGAAACTGAGGCAGGAGAATTACCATGAGTTGGAGGCCAACCCAGCCTAGATTACAGAGAAAGAACCTGTCTCAACAACAATCCAGTTTCAATAATGCAGGGCTCCCTGTGTCTTATGATAGAGGGGGATCAGGACATTAGTACCACTTAAGATTCACATTGCTTTTATATATATTATTTTAAACATCATGTTGTGCCCAGTAAAAATACACAGTGGGTTTTACAAGGTTCCTGGCAAAGAAACTGTCTGCTGCTCCAGACCCCCCCTCAGTTGGTGTTCCAGGAAGGGAGAACCATTTTTGCTGATATACTGTGCCTAGAAGAATGTCCTGAACAATGTCACATTCTACAGAATGGAAAATCCAAGTTTTTCATTACATTGGCAATTTCTCCATCCCAAAAGCAAACCACAGTGATTACTACTGCAAAAGAAAAATAGAGAAGGCTGGCAGTGGTAGAGCATCCTTTAATCCTAGCACTTGAGAGGCAGAGGCAGGAAGATCTCTGTGAGTTCAAGGGCAGCCTGCTCTACACGGCAAACTTCAGGACAGCCAGGACTTCATAGAGAGAGCCTGTCTCCAAAAAGTAAGAAAAGAAGGGAGGAAGAAAAAATGAAAGAAGGAAGGAAGAAAGGAAAAAGAAATAGCGAGATGTCCCACTCATAGTCTGACCATTGCTGTTTAAGTTCTCCCAGGAAACCCTGAGCACAGGGGAATGCGAGAGATACTCCCTGAGGAATTGAGTACAGTGTGTCCTCTGGGAGCTCAATGACACTTCACGCCTTTCTGTGCACTGAAGCCAGCAAGCAGCTACTTGTCCAATCTTAGTGATCCTGAGGAAATTGCCAAAACCAAGGCAGGGAGTACAATCACCTATTCATTTCTCAAGCACCCAGAAGCCCTTGGGAAAGAAACAGTGCCCGTTGCCAGGACCACATTTAGTCTCCCTTGTCCCACCTTGGAACTGTGGAGACTCAGAATGGCAAACATATAGTGTCTCCTGGGCATATTACCCTTAAGGTGGTCACTGAGACACTATAGATCCTAAGAAAGAGGACTTCCAGAGTTAACTATATGAGTCCTGAAACCAACCGACAACACAGTCTGTTGACAACTTTACTGATTCATCTTGGGACTTAGCATTTCCCAACTCAAGGCACTTCTGTTATGCATTCACACAACTGATACAAGGACTGTCATTAAGAGACTGCAGCAGCTATTAAAAACAAGGAATTCCCGAAATTTGTGGACAAATGGATTGAACTAGAAATTATCATAATGAGTGTGTTCACCCAGAAGCAATAAGAGACAAACGGTATATACTCACTGATATCGAGACACTAGTCCAAGGGATACGTCCCATGAAAAACTTTACTTACCAGGAAAGTGGGTCAGAGGAGAGGACATCCTATTGAGACTTTAGGTGAGAGTAGCATGGAAAAATGGGGAAATAGAAGGATCCACAGGGTCCTGGAAACCTACAAGAAGAACTTTATGACAGGCGGATCTGGGTCCTGGGGTCATCCTCAAACTAAGGCCAAGGAGAATATAGGCAGTAAACTTCGAACCCCTACCCAGACCTAGCCGATGAACAGGATATTTTCCACCGTTGAGTGGAGAGTGAGATCTGACTCTCACACGAACTCTGGTGCCCCTTTTCTGACCACAGCCCCTGGATGGGGAGGCCTGGCAGCACTCAGAGGAAGGATAGCAAGTTACCAAGAAGAGACTCGATACTCTAAAAGCATATATAGGGGGAGGAGGTCTCCCTCAATCACAGACATAGGGGAGGGGAGAAGGGGGGAAGTGGGAGGGAGGGAGGAATAGGAGGATACAAGGGAAGGGCTAACAATTGAGATGTAATATGAATAAATTAATAAAAAAAAAGAAAAAAGAGACTGCAGCAACAAAGGAAATGCTTATCTTACACACTTCATGACAACAACTACATTAATATACAGGACCTCAGAAATGATAAGGTAGACTTGGATCAATGTGTTTAAAATGATGTTTTATCTTTCAGCGTAATAGAATTATAAAAAAACTTCTATTTTCTTTCTCTCCCGCCCCCCACGCCAAGACAGGGTTTCTCTGTGTAGCGCTGGCTGTCCTGGAATTCACCTGCCTCTGCCTCCTGAGTGCTGGGATTAAAGGCATGGTTCACTACCACCAAGCTTATTTTCTGTCTTGATTTTCTCTTTTAAATTATGATTTATTATTTTTGTGTACACACGGGGGTGAGCATGCATATGCTACTGAGGAGGTCAGCTTGCTGGAGTCAGTCTCTCCTTCTTCCATGTAGGTCTCAGGGACCAGGGCTTGAATTTAGGTCACCAATCTTGGAGGTAGGAGCTTTCCCCACCCAGCCAACTTATCAACTGTTCTTTCTTATTTTTCTATGAAGATCATGAATTAATCTGTTCATTTCTTTTTTAAAAAAAGCTAAATGTATAAATAAATAAATAGATTTGGCACGGTGCTTAAGACACTTGCTGCCTTGGGAGAGAATACATATCAGGAGGCTCACAAGTGCCTGAGATTCTAGCACAGGGAATCTGACACTATCTCCTAGACCCCATGGGCACCTGCACGCACATAAATGCATACACACACGTAACAAAGTAAAAATAATTTTTAAAATAACTCATAGAATACCCAAAATGGGATAGTTTTTGTTTTTTTTTTAAAAGAATACCTGGATCTTGTATCATTCTCCCCTGAATATCACTTAAACTGTCTAATCAAACAAAGGGGCGGGGGGATATCTGTAAATATGAATACATTCCCCAAAACAATTTACTAGCACTTTGAGAAATTTTTTTGTTTTTAACAAAAAAGTCCACAAACTTATTAAAATTAATACAGAACATCCTTTGCTCAGGTTTTAATACTGCTTTACATAACTTTGTTTTTAAAACAATTTCTGGCCTGGCATGGTGGTGCACACCTTTAATCCCAGCACTCAAGGTGGGGGGGAACAGAGGCAGGTGAATCTCTGTGAGTTTGAGGCCAGCCTGGTCTACAAAACAAGTCCAGGACAGCCAAGGCTACACAGGAAAACCCTGTCTACAAACAAACAAACAAACAAACAAACAAAAAAGGCTAACACAGAGAGCCCCTGTAGAAAAGTAAAACAATTTCTGATGCTTTATTAACCAGAAATTTGGAATAGTAACAGCTCTGCTGATAATCATTTGTCAAATGCATAGTTGAGGAACTGAGTGTTGTCTAGCATGCAAAGTGTCCTGGTTTCGATCCCCAGCATAGATATGCCATTGTGGTAGCACATACCTGCAATCCCAGCACTCAGGAGGTTAAAAACTGCAAGATTAGTTCAAGACAAGCTTCAGCTATATAACTAGTCTGAGCCCCTTACTGGCTTGCTCCTCAGGGCTTGCTCTACCTGCTTTCTTACAAAGCCCAGGACAACCAGCATAGTAAGGGCACCACCTACAGTGGTTTGGGCTCTCCCCAGTCAATCACTAATTAAGTAAATGCCCTATAGCCTGAGGCAGTTGAGGCTTTCAGATAACTCTAACTTGTGTCTGAGTTTGAGGAGCCATGGCTACACAGAGAATCCCTGTCTCAAAAAACAAACAAACAGGCCAGGCGGTGGTGACTCACACCTGTAATCCCAGCACTTGGGAGGTAGAGGCAGGTGGATCTCCATGAGTTTGAGGCCAGCCTGGACTACAGAGAGAGTTCCAGGACAGCCAGAGCTGTTATACAGAGAAACCCTGTCTCGTAAACAAACAATAACCTATGTGTATATCATAAGACAATTGTGAAAAAATGAATAGGCACTTATTACCAAGCACGTCAAGTAGCAAATCTCCATAAATGGTATTTGTTATTTGTTAAAGTTATTTCTATAATACTGTTTGTTTTTCAGTTTCTCTCTTAACCTGGCTATTACACAAATAATTGAGTCTCTCTTATATTTGTTTAATAATAAGCTTCACAATACAATAACTGAGCAGTTATTACTCTCTTCTTAACCCTCCAAACTAATCTGATTTCCTCCCAGCTTACATCCCAGGGATACTTGCACTTTGTAGCTTTCCCTGCTCCAGTTCCTTTGCTGATGCCACCTGGACCTTACTGGTAGCTGAATCCCCTTCCTCCTCCTCCTCCTCCTCCTCCTCCTCTCGTTCTTCCTCCCCTTTCCCTTGCTGGCAGGAAGTCCAACTCTATTCTCTCCCCTGCTCAGCAACTGGCTGTAAACTGCTTTATTAGCACATCAGGGAACAACTGAGGAGCAGTGTTTACATAACATTGAGGCAGGAGATTCTCAGAACAAGGATTGCAACCAAATATGGGTGAGGGTACAAAAACCAGCATTTGAATTACACAATAATCTTATGCCTACAGATATTCTTTATAACTTTATTATAGAGAAATACTAGCAGACACCAAAAGTGATTGACAGGCTTGGAGAAAAGAGTCTATACTGCCTAGTTTAGAAAACAAACAGCTTTTCTTACATGTTGTCAGAAGGTTATGATTATCTATTTAAGTTATATAGTTTGTAGTAGAATTCTTACTCAGACTTTCTAAATTGTTGCCTTGAGGACAATTATGTTTTGAAAAATAGCTAATAGCATACATTAGGGTAAGATATACTGCCGAACAACCTTGTATTCTTTATTTGACTATGTATTATATGTTATGTAAATTTTATAATATATAACTACCTTTACTATGTTTTTATTGTTTCTCCTAAGTAAACATATATGATGTAATATATCTGAAAATACTGAAGTAAATTTATATAAATTGATATGTTATAAAGCAGATAGAAAAATATTTTTACTATTTACTGTCAAACTTTACATAAAACAAATTTTAGTATTATATTTCTAGTTTGTTTTTTGTTTTGTTTTGTTTTGTTTTTTGAGACAGGTTTCCCTGTGTAGCCTTGGCTGTCCTGGACTTGCTTTGTAGGCCAAGCTGGCCTCGAACTCATAGCAAGCCTCCTGCTTCTACCTCCCTGAGTACTGGGATTACAGGTGTGCACCACCATGTCTAGCTTCCTAGATTCTTTATAATCAGAATGGTTTTTTTTTTCATTTTTACTAACTAATCTATGCTTTTCCAGTCAGCAGTTTGTATCCAATTTTAGATAAGTATTTCTCCTGAAATTGCTTAATTATTTAAAATTATCATTTTCATGGATCATAAATAATTGAAGTGTATAATGCAACCTAATATCTCCATTTAAGTTTTGAATAAATTGGCTAGGCAGTGGTGGTGCACGCCTTTAATCCCAGCACTTGGGAGGCAGAGGCAGGCGGATCACTGTGAGTTAGAGGCCAGCCTGGTCTACAAAACAAGTCCAGGACAATCAAGGCTACATGGAGAAACCCTGACTTGAAATACCAAAAAAAAAAAAAAAGCTTTGAATAAATTACCAAGGGGTTCATAGACTTCACACAATCTGCAGGATAATATTCTCTGGTTTATAGTCAGGGCACCGTTGGTTATACTTATTACAAAACATGGTTGACAGAGTGGAAGAAAAAGAGGCAGTTCTAGAAAGTATAGTAAGAGGTTCAGGGAAAGTCTGAGAATAATGACAAATCTTTTCTGTTGTTAGGTAAGAAGTGCAAATTATGAAACAGATCCGTTTGTTCAGGAGTTTCAGTTTAAAGTGCGGGATGAAATGGCCCACGTGACTGGACGCGTACTTCCAGCGCCTATGCTCCAGTATGGAGGACGGGTAAACCTCGCTGTAATGTTCTAATCCTGCATGAACAGCTTGCTAAGGAAACAGAAAATGGTGCTCTAAGTCTTGAACTTATTACTATTTCATTGTTCCAACAATACATTCAGTGTTTTGTTTGTTTCAGGGCAAATTTCTTTGGTTGAGTTTAGCATAATTTTTTTACATTTGCTTATTTATTGTGGGGATGCACATGTGTGACTCAGTGAACATGTGGGGTATCAAACTCAGGTCATCAGGCTTGGGGACCAGTGGCTTTACCTGCTGAACCATCCGGTTGCCCTCTTACTGTACTTTCTGGTTTTAGCAGTATAAATAATACTGATGAAGAACAGCCCACTCCACAGAGAGTACTAAGATGCATCAGTTCAGAAATCTGACACGCTTGCTTGAGCTCACTTGAAATGCACTATCTGTGAAACGTTTTGTTTCTCTGCCATGTTATTTCTCTTTCAGAACCGGACAGTAGCAACACCGAGCCATGGCGTGTGGGACATGCGAGGAAAGCAGTTCCACACAGGAGTTGAAATCAAAATGTGGGCTATAGCTTGTTTTGCCACACAGAGGCAGTGCAGAGAAGAAATACTGAAGTAAGGTGTTTCATTGGTTTGGTGTGGGGACCTTTTGTGTTTGGAATTTTTTTAATTTTTAAAAATTTTATTTTTAAAATAAAAATAATTGATAGTAGGGGTGAACCTAGGACCTTGTCCCTCCAGTAGGTGATAATCACTGAACTACACCCAAGCCCTGCATTCCAATTTTAGATTACTCATCTCATGTTCTAACTAATGTGGCCTCTACATGGAATATATCAACCGATGAGCCTTTAAAACTATTTCTTCCATCCCACTGGGACCACCTATCATGCCAGTTACATGGGAGGCTGAGGCAGAATCAGAAGGTAGCAAGATCGAGTCTCAGCAATAATTTGTGTGTGTGTACATGCACGTCCACACATGTGCAGGTGTATGTAGATGTGCATGTTTATGTATATAGAGGCCAGACTGACATCAGCCTAAGATGTCAGTCAAACATTACCCACTTCCTTTTTACCAGGGTCTCTCGTTGACATGGAACTCACTGAATTTTTTAAGTGAAAAGGCAAAGGTTGTCAACTTAATAAGGAAAGAAAAAGTTGCATGCTGGTGTTTCAAGATGTGTATTAAGAATGAGTATTTTATTTTGAAATTATAAAGCCAGGTGTGGTGGCACACACCTTTAATCCCAGCACTCAGGAGGCAGAGGCAGGTGGATCGCTGTGAGTTCCAGGACAGCCTGGTCTACAAAGCAAGTCCAGGACAGCCAAGGCTACACAGAGAAACCCTGTCTTGAAAGAAAGAGAGAAAGAAAGAAAGAAAAAGAAAAAAAAGAGAAAGAAAGGAAAAGGAAATTATAAAAAAAATAATTTATGTAAATTTATTTGTTATACCTGGAACTTCAAAAATTATAGCTCAGAAGGCATTAAATTCTAGGGTCTAGTTACCACCCACAGTTTGCATCCAAAGGAGGCTTGTATGTGTGAATGTGCACATATGTGTATACATGTATGTATATGTTTGTGTTCAGATATATGCATACATGTTGAGGCCAGAAGTTGGTTTCAATAGTCTTCCTCAGCCACCTTCCATTTTATGTTTTTTGTTTTGTTTTGTTGTTTTTTGGGACAAGGTATCTTACTAAATCTGGAATTCATTAACTCAGTTAGACTGGCTGGCCAGCAAGCCCCAGGGACCCTCCAGCCTGCACCTCCTCAGTGCTGACAGTATAAGATATGCACAGCAAATCTTTTCCAACTAAGCCATTTCCCTAGCCCCACTGGGAAATCTTTGAACAAATCCCCAAAGGACAAAGGGAGATTACAATAGGTTACTGCTACTCTCTGATGCCTTCAACATTAGTAATCCGGTGAGCTCTTCTATATGGAGCAAGTACACAAATCTTTGCTTCATCTCCGTTTGTTTTTCCCAAACCAAGTTTCTCTGTGTTGCCCTGGCTGTCCTGGAACTCACTTTGTAGACCAGGTTGACCTCAAAGTCAGAGATTCTGCTGCCTCTGCCTCCTAAATGCTGGGCTTAAAGGCGTGCGCCACCATGCCTGGATTCCATTTCTTTCTTAAATTCTTGATCACTGTTTGGTAGGATTGGAGCTGGAGATATAGCTCAGTGTAGAGTACTTGCCAAACACAGACCATGGGTTCAATCCGTTTTGTTTTGTTTTGTTTTGTTTTGTTTTTCGAGACAGGGTTTCTCTGTGTAGCCTTGGCTGTCCTGGACTCACTTTGTAGACCAGGCTGCAATCCACCTGCCTCTGCCTCCCCAGTGCTGGGATTAAAGGTGTGCACCACCACGCCCAGCACTCAATCCTTAATACAATACACAAACACAAAAGATACAGTACTTTGTACATTTTGATGTCTAGACAAAGGTTTTCTCTTCACTGGTTTCACCTTCTTTAGAGGTTTCACGGACCAGCTGCGGAAGATTTCCAAGGACGCAGGCATGCCCATCCAAGGTCAACCATGCTTCTGCAAATATGCGCAGGGGGCGGACAGCGTGGAGCCCATGTTCCGGCATCTCAAGAACACCTACTCAGGCCTGCAGCTCATTATCGTCATCCTGCCAGGGAAGACGCCTGTGTATGGTAAGGGTAGTTTAAGACTGCATTTTCAGGATGAATAAATACCCAGGAAACAATAGGGTCTCTCCACACAATGCCATATATATGAGGAATACATCAATGACAAGTATTAAAAGGCATAGCATGAAAGGATTGCAAGAAGCAATCTGGAGACAAAAGCCCTGGGGCCCATGCCTCACCAGGGCACACCCACCGTCAGCTGGGCAGAAAGACGCGCCTGCTTGCCACAGCTTTTTCTTATGTTGTAATGCTTCAGCTTCAAACTAAGTGTTGGAAAATAGAATTGAAACTCAAAAGACTGTAATTGTGAATGAGAAGATTATAGGAAAATACCATAATAAAATAATAGTTATTTTCCATAGCTTTTTATAGTTGTGGTTATACAAATTTTTATGATAAAGGAAGGAAAATAGTGGCGACAGACTGCTCAAACAAAAGGCAGGTTAGCAGAGTAACAATTACTAGTGTGTGCAGCACCTGTTAACAGGAGAAAAGTTACTCAGAGCAATGATTTAGGAGCCTTGCTTATAGGAAATCAAAAGACAGTAAATTTCGGCCAATAACAACAGCCACAAAAGTTAGAACACTGGGGCTTCCAAAGGGTCCCCCGCAGAAGGGCAGCTGAACAGACTCCAGAACAGCCTTAACATTTCAGCCTTTATGCCCATCGCCAGCTCCACAGGATCTTTGGAAGCTCCCCAAGTTATTTTCGCCAGATCCAAACCCTTAACCACACAGTCTGGAGCTCTTGCTACAGTTATAGGACAGAGAAAAATCAAAGTCGATGAAGTCAGGGACAATTTAAGATCCTACTCACACCGACAGATGAACCAGAGACTCCTGGGGAAGCACCTGCTGTGCACTCCTGGGAGCTTGATGGGAGGCTAAGCCTCCAGGGTGCTGCGAGGGGTCCATAGTATTTTTTTGCTGCCTCAGAGTCCCCAAGGCCTTTAAGCAGAAGTGACAGTAGATGGTTGCCATCAGCCAAACCTGACTTAGCAGTACAACAGGGAAACAGACCCTCTGGGTTTGGATGGAACTTGGCAGTGGGGACTCTCGCCTTATGCGCATGTGTCCCAGCCAGAGTGTGCCTTTCCCTGCCATTCCCCCGCAACCCCCACCCCGCTAGGTCCCTCTATCTCTCCTCCTGCTGCTCTCAGATGATATAAAAGAGGCTCTTTGGCTATTTCCATCTGGCTTTCACTTCTTTTCCAGATTGAAATATTAAGTTCATTTTATTTTGTACAAGCTTCAGACCCAACATCATCCACCAAACTTGATATTCCCTTTTCTGAGAGTGAGGGGGGAGGGGAGCCAACAGCACCGGTTCCCCAGAGTGGAGAGGCAAGTCTGCGACTGCCATGGTACAGGCACCTTTTGGAATTACTGACTTCTAAGATTAATAAAGTAATTCAATTTAAAAAAAAAGTTAGAACACTGAAAGTTAGTATATGGAAAACTGCTAGAAGAAAGCCTTCTCAGCCACCTCTGGTGCCACCTCTAAGCTAATGCGGGTTGTCAAGGAAACTGTACATCCTACTCAGGCTGGAGAAGTGGAGGAGGATAAAAAAGACCATTTATCTTTGTAAATCTGCCTTCATTTAAAAAAAAAAATGGATTGGAGAGAAGGCTCAGATATTAAGACCACTGGCTTCTCTTCCAGAGGACCTGGGTTCAGCTCCCTGTACCCACATGTGGCCCACAGCCACCTGTAACTCCAGCTCTATTGAGTACGATGCACTCTTCTGGCCTTCTCAAGCACCAGACACACTTGTGGGGCACGGACATGCAAGCAAAACACCTATACACATAATTTTTCTTATTTAAAACATCTACTTTATTTTAAATCATGTGTATGTATGTGTGTCTGTGGATATATGCACATAAGTGCGGTATTCGTGGAGCCCTGAGGTGTACAGTTCCCTGGAGCTAGAGTTAGAGGTGCTGTGAGCCACCTGAGGTGAATGGTAGGACCCAGACTCAGATTGGCTGCAAGAATAGTACTAGTTCCTTTTTTGTTTTGGTTTGGTTTGGTTTTTTGTTTTTTGAGTCAGGGTTTCTTTGTTTAATAGTCCTGGCTGTCCTGGACTCACTTTGTGGAGCAGACTGGCCTCAAAATTCACAGAGATCTGCCTGCCTCTGCCTCCAAGAATGCTGGGATTACTGACATGCACCACCATGCCCAGCATAATACTAGTTCTTAACTACAGTTTCTCTGTCTTTTTTAATACTGTGATTTAGTCTTTCATAATTTAATACATGCATACAACAAATTCCAGCTCCTCCTGGATTCACAGCTTCTTTTGAATCTTAATTGTCTTCAACTTAATAATCTTTTGAATTTGATAGAAGCCTTTTCCTTCCTCAGTTTTAAAAATATACTTTTTGGGATTGTCAGGGTAGCTCAGCAGGTAAAGTCATTTGCCATGCAATCCTGACAGCCTGAGTTTGATCCCTAGAACCCATGTAAATTGGAAAAAGAGAACCAACCACAAAGTTGGCCTCTGGCCTCTACACATGAACACATGACACACATTATATACACATGTCTATACACATACATACACAAATAATGAATTAAAAGCAAAGTGTAATTTTATTTATTTATTTATTTATTTTGGTTTTTCAAGACAGGGTTTCTCTGTGTAGCCTTGGCTGTCCTGGACTCACTCTGTAGTCCAGGCTGGCCTTGAACTCACAATGATCCACCTGCCTTTGCCTCCCAAGTGCTGGGATTAAAGGCATGTGCCATCACACCCGGCTTTTTTTTTTTTTTCTTTTTTTAAAACAGGGTTTCTGTGGTTATCGCTGGCTGTCCTGGAACTCACTCTGTAGACCAGGCTGGCCTCAAATTCAGAGATCAGTCTGCCTCTACTTCTGAGTGCTTAGAAATTTTAAATATACAAAAAAAATTTAAATATACTTTTCATATGCAAAATAAACCAATAGAAAACTTCTATCTGGCATACTGGTGCTCACCTTTAATCCGAACACTTAGAAGGCAGAGACAGGAGGATCACTGTGAGTTCGAGGCCAGCCTGGTCTACAAAGCGAGTCTAGGACAGTCAAGGCTACACAGGGAAACCCTGTCTCAAGAAAAAAGAAAAGAAAAGAAAAGAAAACTTCTAAGTTAATGCTGTAAAATTTTCATGCTTTTGTGTGTGTGTGTGACAGGGTTTCTCTGTGTAGCCCTGGCTGTCCTAGACTTGCTTTGTAGACCAGGCTGGCCTCAAACTCACAGAGATCCACCTGCCTCTGCCTCCCGAGTTCTGGGTTTAAAGGTGTGTGCCACCACGTCCAGTGTTTTTAAATAGCATTGTTTTAGTATTGGTATAATTTCAGGTGTCCTATAATATGTTGACATATTTTAGGGGACCCTTCATGAGCTTTATGTCAGTGAGTGAATTTTCATGGATCTTCTTTTCTGACTGGGTCATTTGCATTTGTTCCATAGCGGAGGTGAAACGTGTAGGAGACACACTTTTGGGTATGGCCACACAGTGTGTGCAGGTCAAGAATGTAATAAAAACATCTCCTCAAACTCTTTCAAACTTGTGCCTAAAGATCAATGTTAAACTTGGAGGAATCAATAATATTCTTGTACCTCATCAAAGGTAAGCTATTCTTGTTCATTCTTTGTTTTTCTACATAGGCTTAAATAGCTACTAAAAGATATTAGAAACAACCTTAGTGATTCCTGTCATGAACTAATTGTAACAAAATTAAGAGACTGTTGGAGCTGGAGATAAGTTTAATTCAATGGTTAAATGTACGCCTTTAGTCCCAGCATTTGGGAGACAGAGGCAGCTAGATCTCTGTGACTAGCCTGATCTACATATAGGGTTCCAGGATAGCCTGGTCTACATAATGAGTTCCAGGCCAGCCAGGGCTATATACAGCAAGACCCTGTCTTGATAAACAGGATATGAGATTCATAAATGAGGTAGATAGTTTAACCAGCACATTCAAGAACTAAGAAACAGTCAACATTTTAAAAATATTTTTAACCTTTATTTTATATGTATCTTTGTATACATGTGCATGCAGTGCCTGTGGGGGCCAGAAGACTGTATTCCGTCCCTCAGGACTGGGGTTACAGAGAGTTGTGAGCCATCATGTGTGTGCTGAAAATTAAACCCTAGTCCTCTGGGTAAACAACTGCTGAGCCATCTCTGAGCCCTAGTCTTTTCGATTTTAAAGTATAGAGTTTTAAAATAAAAGGAAAGACTAGGACATTGTGTGTGTGTATATATATATGCATACACACACACACTCAAATTTTATTCTTTGGGTCAGGGAATAGTAGACTCCTATAATCTTTGCCTAAAAGTATAAAATAGACTAAAGCTAAAAGTCAAATGTTTGCTGATTCTTTTTGTCCTTAAGTCCCATAGACTTAAAATGTAAGTAGATTTTTCAAATGCATAAAAATCAATGGGATACGATGAAGAAAATTATTATTTTTCCCAATTACAGAGAATATTAGCATCATTTGCTTTAGTAACTACAGAACTACTGTTTAAAACATGAAAGGTTTTTTTGTTTTGTTTTTGGGGGGAGACAGTTGGTTTTCTCCAGAGAGGGTTTCTCTGTGTAACAGAGCCCTGGCTGTCCTAGACTCACTTTGTAGACCAGGCTGATCTCAAACTCACAAAGATCCGCTTGCTTCTACTTCCTGGGTGCTGAGATTAAAGGCGTGTGCCACCAAAAACCAAAATAGGTAGATAGATAGATAGATAGATAGATAGATAGATAGATAGATAGATAGATAGGTGGGCAGACAGACAGACAGATAAAGCATGCAAGTTCTTAAAAATGACAGAGATGTTAACAGCTTTTATTGCATTGACCAGAGATTCATGAATTAAGTTAGTCAAGATGGCTGGGCATAGTGGCGCACGCCTTTAATCCCAACACTCAGGAAGCAGAGGCAATAGATCTCTGTTCAAGGCCAGCCTGGTCTACAAAGCGAGTCTAACTAAGGCTGCACACATAGAAACCCTGTCTCGAAAAATCCAAAAACAAAACAAAAGTTAGTCAAGCTGCACATGGTATCGCACGCCTTTAGTCCCAGAACTTGAGAGGACTTGGCAAGGTGATCTCTGTGAGTTCAAGGCCAGCCTGGTCTGTGTAGTGAGTCCTAGGACAGCCACGGCTATGGAGAAAGACCCTGTTTCCAAAAAAAAAAAAAAAGAGTTAGTTAGCAGTTCAGGTCTCTGAAGCTGCCCGCTGGCTATATCGGCCTCCTCTGTACTGTCAGTGGTTTGCATTTGTATTGCAATCATGTAAAACAGATGAAACAAGGGAACTGTCTAACTCTAAAAAAATGTGTTTAAGACCTTCTGTGTTCCAGCAACCAGTGATCTTCCTGGGTGCAGATGTCACTCACCCACCTGCTGGAGATGGAAAGAAGCCCTCCATAGCTGCTGTGAGTACCTGCAGACAAGTGCGTCCTGTCTAAAGCCCAGATTCACAGCAGCATTGTGGTTTTCACATTTCACAATTTCATAGTTTCTTTTTTTATTTATTTTTGGGTTAACGTACTAAGTACTGGATTTCATCGTAGCATTGTGTGTACCTATATTCCTGTTCTCAGTCACTTTCCTTCTCCATTTCCCTCTGCAGTACCCCCTCCCTTCTCTGGCTGGGGCCCTGCATTCTCCTAGCTAGTCTATATATATGTATGTATATATATATAATATAATTTAAAATTTAGGGTTCATATTTGAGAGAGAACATGTGATATTTGTCTTTCTAAGACTAGGTTTATTTTACTTAACATAATGATTGGCATTTGTATCTATTTTTTTAATTATTTATTTATTTGTTGATATGAGTGCTTTATCTGCCCAAGAGAGCATCAGATCCCATTATAGATGGTTATGAGCCACCATGTGGTTGCTGGGAGTTGAACTCAGGACCTCTGGAAGAGCATGCAGCGCTCTTAACCACTGAGCCATCTCTCCAGCCCCCATTTGTATCTATTTTTCTGAACATCATCATTTAATTTTTTAAATTTATTATTTATTTATTATTACGTATACAGTGTTCTGCCTGCATGTATACATGCCTGCCAAAAGAGGACATCAGATCATGTTATAGAGGGTGGGGAGCCACCATGTGGTTGCTGGGAATTGAACTGTGGACCTCTGGAGGAGTAGTCATTGCCCTTAACTGCTGAGCCGTCTCTCCAGCCCCATGATTTCATTGTTTATATCTACATAAAACTCCATTGTGTGTACAACTACCACTTTTTCTTTTCTTTTCTTTTTTTCTTTTTTTGGTTTGGTTGATTGGTTGGTTGTTTTGTTTTGTTTTGGAGACAAGGTTTCTCTGTGCAGCCCTGGCTGTCCTGAAATTCTATCTCTGTAGACCAGGCTGTCCTCGAACTCAGAGATCTGCCTGCCTCTGCCTTCCAAACACTGGGATTAAAAGTCTGCACCACCACCACATTTTCTTTATCCATTCATCTGCCAGTGAACATCTAAGTTGGTACAGTTTCCTCAATACTGTGAATAGTGCAGCCATAAACATGGAAGACCAAGTGTCTTTGTGGTCTGTGTTGACTTTAAGTTCTTCAGGTGTATACTCAAGAGTGAGATAAGTAAGTCATATGGTAGTTCTATTTTCAGTATTTTGAGAAACCTGTCTACTGATTTCAACTGTGGCTGCTCAAATGCCCACCAACAATGAATAAGTTTCCTCCTTCAACACATCCTAGCCAGCATTTGTTTATTGGTGATAGCTATTCTGACTGGGTGAGATGGAATTGCAGCACTTTTTATATTCATTTCCTGTGAGCGTAAAGATATTGAACGCTTTTTTGAGTGTTTAATGGCTATTTGTATTTCTTTTTTCTTTTTTTGGTTTGTCAATACAGGGTTTCTCTTTGTACCTCTGGCTGTTCTAGACTCACTCTAGATCAGGCTAGCCTGAAACTCACAGAGATCCGCCTGCCTCTGCCTCCCAAGTGCTGGAACTAAAGGTGTGCGCCGCCACTGGCCAGTTAATCTTTTTAATTGCATTTGTTTATGGGGAGAGATATAGACTAGTGCTATGGCACTCAGGTGGAGACAGAGGGAAAGTTGCAGGAGTTGATTCTCCCCTACCATGTGGGTCACAGAGATCAAATTCAGGTTGTCAAGCTTGGCTGCTGAGTGCTCTCTTCTCTCTCTCTCTCTCTCTCTCTGTGTTTCTTCAGAACTGTCTGTTTACTTTATTAGCCCATTTATTGATTGGATGATTTAGTTTTTGTCTTTTTAAGATTTTATTTTTATTATATATGAGGTTTTGTCTGCATGTACGTTTATGTGACAGTCCCCATGGAGACCAGAAGTCATTGGATCCCTTGAAATTGGAGTTAATAGACAGTTGTGAGCCACCACATGGTCCTCTGCAAGTGCAGCCAGTGCTCTTAACTGCTCAGCCATCTCTTCAGCCCCTGCTTTATCTCTTGTTTGTTTGTTTGAGGGGGGTGGTTATGCAGTTCTTTAATGATTTTCTTGTAACCAACTTTCTTTGGGTTTGAGAGTTATTGACAAGGCTGATCATTCTGTTTGGGGGTACAAGTTCTATGTAATATACCTATTAAATCTGTTAACTTTATTCCTTAAATTTCCTGTAAGTATTGTAATTTGCCTGCTTGTTCTTTCTATAACTGTGCAACCTCTGGTTTATCCATGCACACACATTCACATGTGTTGAAACACATACAAAACATGGCTATGCACACCACACACACACACATGAAAGTGGAAAAAGAAAAAATACTGCCTAATTGTTTTTATATGCTATTCTGGTGTTTTATTCTTTACTGGGAGTTGTCTGATTTTTGTTATTTTCAAAGTAAATAAGGATAAACAGTAAGACTACAGCCAGGTACAGTGGTGTATGCCTATAAGCCCAGCACTCTGAGAGGCAGAGGCAAGCAGATCTTTGTGAATTAAAGACCAGCCTCGTCTACAAAGTGAGTCCAAGATGGCCAAGGATACACAGAGAAACCTTGTCTTAAAAAACAAAAATAAAAAACCAGAAAGGCTACAATAAATACAGATGTAAATGAAGACGGTGTAGTTTTGATTAATTTTTTTCTCACTTTTTCCAACCTAGGTTGTAGGTAGTATGGATGCCCATCCAAGCAGATACTGTGCTACAGTAAGAGTTCAGAGACCCCGACAGGAAATCATCCAGGACTTGGCCTCCATGGTCCGGGAACTGCTCATCCAATTTTATAAATCAACCCGATTCAAACCAACTCGTATTATCTTTTATCGGGATGGTGTTTCAGAAGGACAGTTTAGACAGGTTGGTTGCCTGGAATATATTTAGACCATAAGTAAACAAAATACTATGCTTATGGTGTGGTATCTGGTTTGGGGGGGTGAACACCTGACGTTAAAAGTTCCTAAGAATCAGCCGGGCGTAGTGGCGCACACCTTTAATCCTAGCACTTAGGGAGGCAGAGGCAGGCAGACCTCTGTGAGTTCGAGACCAGCCTGGTCTACAAAGTGAGTCTAGGACAGCCAAGGCTACACAGAGAAACCCTGTCTCAAAAAAAAAAAAAAAAAGAAATTTAAAAAGATTCCTGTGGTTATGTGAGCCTTTATTGCTCTCCTCACAGTTGAAATGGAATGGAGAAGCACTCTGAGCTATGAAGTAAGTGATGGTAAGCAGTCATGAGACAGGGCTGGAGAGGTGGCTTAGGGATTAAGAGTTCCGTTCCCAGCACCAATCAGGTGGCTCACTACTACCTGTAACTCCAGGGGATCTGATGCCCTCTTCTGGTATCCAGGGCACTTGCACTCATGTGCACGAACTCATAACCATGCACATATATATTAACTTAAAATTGATCTTTAAAAATAAAAGAAGCCATGGGACAGGAGAGATGGCTCAGAGGTTAAGAGCACTGGCTGCGCTTCCAAAGGTCCTGAGTTCAATTCCCAGCAACCACATGGTAATTCACAACTATCTATAATGAGATCTGGGGCCCTGCCATGCAGGCACATATGCAGGCAGCATGCTATATAAATAAATCTTTTAAAAAATAATAGGAGAAGTCATGAAGTTAAATCTTTGTCTTACTTTGGAATATGTAAAAGAAATAATTGGCTGTATTCAATCTTTCTGTGTTATCTTCTCTAGGTATTATATTATGAGCTACTGGCAATTCGAGAAGCCTGTATCAGTTTGGAGAAAGACTATCAACCTGGAATAACCTACATTGTAGTTCAGAAGAGACATCATACACGACTATTTTGTGCCGATAGAACAGAAAGGGTAATTTCACATCTGTTATACTACTGTTCTAAGCCAACTTCCCTCCCACCACCAGGCTTCCAATATTTATCTCTCCCTTTCTTCGCTCCCTGTCCTTCCTTCCCTCTTCCTTCTTTCTTCTTCTCCTTACTTTTTGTGTTGCTGGAAATTATACACAGGGCCTCGTGAACACTAGGCTGTATACACTGAGTTGCATACCTAACCTAAATACTTTCTGGTTTAACTAATTTAATCTTCCCAAAGAAGATTATACAATTATTATTATATCTAATACTACATCTTAAGCCAGGTCTGGTGGCGCATGCCTATCATCCCAGCACTTGGGAGGCAGAGGCAGGTGGATCACTGTGAGTTCGAGGCCAGCCTGGTCTACAAAGTGAGTCCAAGTCAGCCAGGGCTACTACTACATATTACACATAGTGTATATTATTATTATTATTATTATTATTATTATTATTATTATTATTATTA
>OU015754.1:59650051-59662173 GCA_907169655.1 Acomys percivali | reverse complement strand
ACACACACACACACACACACACACACACACACACACACACACACACACGGTACACAGACATGCATGTAGGCAAAACACTTATAAAGTAAAATAAATAAACTTTAAAAAAAAAAAACAGGAAAAAAAGAAACCAATAAGATTAGGAACTAGGGGAACTAAGGATGCAGCTCAGTTGGTAGAGCGCTTGTTTAGCATGCTTAAAGCCCAGGGGTCAGTCCCCAGCACCACATAAACCTATTCGTTCTCAGCTACATAATGAATTTGAGGCCAGCTTGGACTACATGAAACTGTCTCTTAAAATACTAATAAGAATATAAGTCTGGTATGATGGTTTAGGGGTTAAGAGCATTGGCCGCTCTAACAGTCAACATGGGTTCAATTTTCCAGCACCCACATGGTAGCTCACAACCATTTGTAACTACAGTCTCAGGGAATCCGTCATGGGCACCGCATGCATGTGGTGCTCTAGTATACATGTAGACAAAATACCCATGCACACAAAATAATTAAGACTCTAAAGCCAGGCATGACAGTGCACACCTTTAATTACAGCATTGGAAGCAGAGGCTGATGTGTCTCTGTGAGTTCAAGGCCAGTCTCAACTACAGAGCTAGTTCTAGGACAGCCAAGGCTACACAAAGAAACTGTCTTGAAAAACCCAATAGTTGTAGTAATGAGGAGGAGGAGGAGAGTCTTTTAAAAACTAGGAACTAAGACTGTGGGGGGGGGGGATGTACTTAATAGTTGCTTAAGTAATATTCCAAACAAGGTACTGAAATGTAAGGTCAGTTTATGTATTTGAATATTGTTAATGTACTTTTTGATACTTTTTTTTCACCTTTGTCTTTTTGATCCAAAAAATGTAGGTTGGAAGAAGTGGGAACATCCCAGCTGGAACTACAGTGGACACTGACATTACCCACCCGTACGAGTTTGACTTCTATCTCTGCAGCCACGCCGGGATACAGGTGAGCCTGCTCCTGGGCGAGACGCTTTCACTAGAGCTTCAGTTCTTGTGAGGTGTGTTAGAGCCTCGGCAAGGAGAGAAGTAGTGCTTTTCTCTGTGTTGCTAGTTGTCTCCACATGTAGCCGTTGGTGAGTGAATTCCTTCCTTTCCTTACTTCAAGAGAGATATAGTTCTTATGAAAATAGCAGAATTAGTGAGCCAGGTGTGGTGATGCACGCCTTTAATTTCAGCACTCGGGAGGCAGAGGACAGCAGATCGCTATGAGTTTGAGGCCAGCCTGGCCTACAAAGTGATTTCCAAGACACCCAGGGCTATACATAGAAACCCTGTCGCAAAGAGCCAAAAAAAAAAAAAAGAAAAGAAAAGACAGAAAGAAAGAAAGAAAGAAAGAAAGAAAGAAAGAAAGAAAGAAAGAAAGAAAGAAGTAGAATTAGCTTAATAGACTGAATCTTCCTAAATTGGACCCTTAATTTAATGCAGATCTTAATAAAATGTTTATTTATTTATATCAGTTTTAATGTTGTTATACAAAATAATAGGGAGTTTTATTTGGGTTTGTTTTCATTTGGATTTTTTGTTGTTGGTGGTGGTTGTTTGTTTGTTTGTTTTAGTTTTTTGTTTGTTTGTTTTTTGAGTCAGTGCTTCTCTGTGTAGCCCTGGCTGTCCTGGAACTCACTCCAAAGACTACACTGGTCTCAAACTCAGAGATCCTCTTGCCTCTGCCTCCTGAGTGCTGGGATTAAAGGCGTGTGCCACCGCTGCCCACAAAAATAATAAGTTTTATTGTGGCATTTTCATATATATGTGTTATTGTGCTTTGTTATCGTTCATTGCCCTCCCCTCCCAACCTCCTGCTTCCTTTTCTCTTGTTGTGTCTCCTACCACACCCCACTTTCACATCATATGTTTTCTGTTACCCTCTCTTTTTCCCCCTCCCTTGAGATATCTTCTCCTTATCTGCTTTCTATTTTATGACCTGTACATACACACACACACACACACACACACATTTATGTCTACATACACATAAATGCACATATACATAATATTAAATATATATTTAACATGCAAAGGAAAAATCTGGTGTTGTCTTTTTTAATCTGGCTTATTTTACTTACATGATGACTTCCAGCATCATGATCTCACTTTGCCTTATGACTGCACATAATTTCACTGCATGCTGGGTAGGGTAGCACAGAGTTATAATTTTGGACTAAACAGGTGAAGACAGGAGAATCACGAGTACTCCTAGATTTTATTAAAGAGGGGCTAGAGAGATGGCTCAGAGGTTAAGAACACTGGCTGCATGGTGCACGCCTTTAATCCCAGCATTTGGAAGGCAGAGGCAGTCAGATCGCTGTGAGTTCGAGGCCAGCCTGGTCTACAAAGTGAGTCCAGGACAGTCAAAGCTACACAGAGAAACCCTGTCTCGAAAAACAAAAAAACAAAACAAAACAAAAAAAACCCAACAACAACACTGGCTGCTTTTTCAGTTCTAGCACCTACATGGTGATTCGCTCCCGACTGTAAGTCCAGGTCTGCAGATCCAATGCTTTCTTCAGGGCACCACAAGTACCAGGCATGCACGCAGGGCGCAGGCGTACAAACAGGCAAAGCACCCATACGCATAAAATAAAACGATAATAGGTAAAAAGCATTAAGGTTTTATATAGGTATGTGAAATCATGAATATATATATGATGTGAAAGCAGAAGGGAAACTCTGTAGGGGAAAGTGGGGAAAGGGAAGGGAGTCCGAGGGTCGTCTGCTCAAAGTAAGGTACATGCTTATATGAAAATGTTCTTGTGTAACTAAGTACTATGCACAATGAGTATACACCAATGAAACATTTATGTTATTACTGTGTATGTATGTGAATATTAATATGGCGGCAAGGTGTGCATGCCACTGCATGAAAGTGGAGGTCGGAAGGCAGCTCTCTGGATTCTGTTCTCTCTGAACACCTTTACATGGCATCCAGGGGTCAAACTCGGGTCACCAGGCTTGTGCAGCAAACACCTTTAGCCAGTAAGCCATCTTGTCAGCCCACCAATGAAAATTTTTTGAAAAGAGACAAAATGTTTAGCACTCCACAGAATAAAGCATTTCTTCCCTGTAGGGTACCAGCCGTCCTTCTCACTATCACGTTCTATGGGATGACAACTGCTTCACGGCAGATGAACTTCAGCTGCTCACTTACCAGCTCTGTCACACCTACGTACGCTGCACACGATCTGTTTCTATCCCTGCACCAGCGTATTACGCTCACCTGGTGGCATTCAGAGCCAGATATCACCTTGTGGACAAGGAACATGACAGGTAATATAAAAGCATAGAGAGTAGGGGTCCAAATGCAGTCTGATGTCTGTAGGCCACTTCTGTAGCTCTTCCATATACACGTACCTCTGTCTGTCTAAAGTCTTGCCGTTCAGAATTGAAGTTCCACAGGCTGTCAGACAGCCAGTGCACTGTGTACAAATTGATGACAACTGATGGCCCAAAACAAGGCTTTCTACTAAAAATACTATGTGGGCTTACTAATAATAGAATGGTCTGGGACTGGAGAAATGAAAGGCTCGGTGCTTGGGAGTTCTGGATGCTCCCCTAAAGGACCCGGTCTCAATTTCCACGGGATCTGTGCACCAGGCATGCTCATGGTGCATGCATCTATATATACACATACACATAAAGAGTAAAATAAGTCTTTGGAAAACATGAATGGCGGGCACAGTGACTCACGCCTGTAATCCCAACACTTGGGAAGACAGAAGCAGGTGGATCTCTGTGAGTTTGAGACTATTCTGGTCTATAAAGCCAGTCCAGGACAGCCAAGTCTACACAGAGAAACCCTGTCTCAAAAAAACAAAAACAAGCCGGGCATGGTGGTGCATGCCTTTAATCCCAGCACTCGGGAGGCAGAGGCAGGCAGATCTCTGAGGACAGCCTAGTCAACAAAGCGAGTCCAGGACAGCCAGGGCTGTTACACAGAGAAACCCTGTCTCAAAAAAAGAAAGAAAGAAAGAAAGAAAGAAAGAAAGAAAGAAAGAAAGAAAGAAAGAAAGAAAGAAAGGAAGGAAGGAAGGAAAAAAAGAAGAATGACCTAGTAACTTAGTTGTTTCCTCAATTTATCCAAAGAAGATATTAGTAATTATATATTAATAATATATTATATATTAATTATATTTTATAATTATATAATATATTTATATTTTATAATTATAGTATGTTAATTATGTATTATTATGTGTGTATATATGATTATATATATTAGACAAAATGATATATCTGGGATTTGTTTCTAGTTAATCCTGAGAAAATGAAAGCGCCAAAGTAAAATTAGCCATATTGAAGCTAAATGACAGACATAAAGTTTATTAGACCAGTCTTTCTTTTCTAGTATTTTTGGAATTTTCTATAGTGTGTAATATTCAGAATTATTACATTAAAACAGAATGCTTGTGCTCATTAACCTTTCTCTCACAGTGCTGAAGGAAGCCACGTTTCAGGACAGAGCAATGGACGAGATCCACAAGCTCTTGCCAAGGCTGTACAGATTCACCAAGATACCTTACGCACAATGTACTTTGCTTAACAAGTCCAAGTGTATTCTCCAAGGAAGAGCTGAAAGACGAATCAATATACACTGTATGTTTCCAGTGGGGATGCCTCCAGCCATACAGAAGCCAACACTATGTAGAGGTCTGGTCCTTATGCTGATCCAAGGAAAATTGTTATATACTAGGAAACCAGCCAGCTGCTTTTTTGCAGTCTCCTGTAGGAAGCATTGCAGTTGTTTATTTTCACTTCTTACAGTCTAACCCTTTTAATGCCTTTACCTCAAGTTGCTTGGCAGCACAACTATCTTTGCAAAAAAGTGAAGAAAAGGTGAATGATGGTTTAAAAACACACACCTACACAAATAATGATTGTTTAGTTCAATGTGCAGAAAAACTAATGTGCATTCATCTATTCTTGTAAAAGGGTCTGTATTTTCAGTACACATGTGTATAGTTCAAGTGCATATATATCTAGCTCTAGACTACTGATATATATGTGTCTGTGTATATATTTTATAGTTCATTCCACTGGGAAGCTTCCTTTCCCTTGCATCCTTCCTTAGGCCACCTTCATTTCGTTCACTACCTCCCTTGCCTTCAGCACCTATACTTTTGTCCCTATAGCTACAAATGACATTCACATGTTCACAAATGACTCATTTGAAGTAAGGCATGGCAAACTAGATTTCTGTTTTTATTTTATGTACCTTACTCCTAGCTCCTATCTTATACACAGTTCTGAGTCCTTGGCTCCTGAGGCCATGTTTGTGAGTGTCTGCTCTTCTTTGCTCTGGACTCACCTCTGCCTGTGTGCACTTGTACAGAAACAGTGGCAACCGGGGATTCTTTTCTGCAGTGAGTTTGTTAAAGTTGCTATAAAGACAAGAAGTCTTGTCAGATATCTTTCTGATATTCTAAAGCCTCCTGTTTGTATGAGTTATACTTGGAAATCCCTTGAAGCTTTTATAAAGGGTAAATATTTAAAAAACTGAAACTCTATAGGATGGAAAAAGAAAAGGATTTGGGGTTTTTGGTTTTTGCTAGTTTACTTACTGCTTTCTTACCTTAATGTGATTTTCACATATATTTTTATACATATGTGTGTATGTATATGTATATATATATATATGTATATGTATATACATATATATATACACATACATAAATATGTTGGAGTATAGCTCCTTTTGCTTTTATATTCATTAAATAGTGCTTTAGTGACTATTATGACCGTATTGGCCACATCTATCGTGTTTAAGAACTGAGACTAGATTTCTCTCTCTTTTAGTGCAATAAGCAGTTTTAAGGAAAGTTTGTGTCTTCTGTCTTCACAACAGGAAGGACAAACACCTTGTCATTTAGAAAGGAACAAAGTAATACAGCCTTAACTTCAGAAGGAGAGTTTCATAGTTTTCGGTTTCAGAGCAAGTCTTTAAAAGCATCATAGTCAAAGGAGTAAAACCGACTGAATAAGCCTTATGTGAGAGGTTAGGAAAATAGTCGAAGTTCGGTATAAAGATTTGTAAATCATTTGAAAATATATCTTACTTATTGAAGAATTGCGCTTCTTTGACTAAAAGGAATCAAGAAAATACTGGATGGGTTTTTTTTTTCCTATCTTTTTACAGGTATAACTTTCTCTTTAAAATTAAGATGGCAATGACAAAGGAATTTAGGACTTTGATCAGTTAGAATTAGTTAAATTTCTGAAATATGGGGAAAACTCTAAAGAAACTTATTTTTCTGCACTTCTTTAATCAATAACCTTAGCTGATAACTTTAAAGCTGTCAAAGCTGAGTTTCTGGGTGATGTCAGGTTCAGAGAAGTTTGCACTTTAACTAATGAACACTGTGTTTGAGTTGTCTCTGTTCTTGTTTCCACACAGTTCCGAGGACAGACACCACAGGTGTTTGCAGGGGCACTCACAGCCTTTCAGAACTCCATCTGCATGTGAACAGCAATAGATTTAGGTCTTTATTTGCTATCTTACCTTAATACTATTATTGCCAATTTACTGTATTTTGAGCCTAAAATCTGAGCCCATGTCCACCCATAGACATGAATTCTTTTTTCCCTCTACCAGAAAACTAAAGAAAGTACTGTATTTTAAATGTTTATTGCTTTGAAGTATCTAACGGGCAATTCTCAATACTTCTTCAAAGCACTTTACAAAAGATATTTATGTAATTTATACATTTTTTTCCTTCCACAATATTCCCATCTCATCCCTGGCAAAAGAAAACTTCTTACAACATAGTTGGGGTTGTTTGGTTTGCTTGTTTTAGAGACAAAAATCTCTCTACATTGTCCATGCTGGCCTGCAGCACCTGCGTTCCAGCAGTCTCCTCACCTCAGCCTCCCTGGTAGTTGGGACCGCAGGGTTCCTATCACCGGATCTGGATGTTAGGGAACATGGGCAGGAGAGAAGAATAGTACAGCCTCCACGGTAAAAGTCAGACTGGCCTGTGTTTGTTCAGTATAAGTAAAACATCTTCTCTTTTGGCCCCTGCACTTAGTCATGTGAGGAACTTTAGGAAGCAACATGGATGCCCTGTCCTTTTCCTGACCTTTGATCTCACACATGCCAGAGTGAAGCCTTTACTGTAACTCTTATTTGAAAGGAATTTTTAAGGGGAAGAGTATTTTTTTTCTAAAATATAAGGTTTTATCTTTTGAATGATTCTAGAATGCACTTACATTATTCAGTCTTGCTAGATTAAGATAGCTTAGAAAAATAATGTATAGTATATTTCTATTTTGCCTATTAATAAATTGGTATACCAAACTTAATACCAACAAACTTTGTGTTTAGAGTTTTAAGATAAAACGCTTATGGAAAATATTTCTTGAAATCTATACTAATTATTTTTGCACTTCTAGGTAGAATTCCCAATCTTTGTCTTAGAAGTTCCTTTTAGTTTAAACATGATGAAACCATGAAAGCTTTTCTTTTCTACCCCTACACTTGCTCACTAGTTGATGGATGTTGGCTTGTGGTTTTTTATGCAATGTCTCATATGATTGACTAAAATTTCAATGTAAACAACTTGTATAATTGATTTTCATGTGAAGAGCTGGGAGTTTAATGTGTATTCTTGATGGCAAATATGTCTGTAGAGTGTGTGTTACATGTCTCTGTATTACATATCAAAGCACTGAGACCATATGTTTATAACCCTGTAGCTGCTATATTTATTAGGATAGAGTCTGACATTTACTGCACTAAACAATAAGGAGATGAAAGTGAGGCCAGGCTAGTGTCAGACCCTTTTGATTTCTTAGATAAGTTTAGGGACATAAAATATGAAGGTAACAAACAGCAGGTACTTGAAACAGTGTTAGTTTCAACTTAATAACAGAAAACCTTTGCTTTAGAAACGTTGACTTTGACATTGACAGTCCTAAAGCAGGTACTTCAGTTTTCTCAGTCCTGTGCCTTGGCACGTTTTCACAGAAATGTGGATGACTTTTTGTTTTAACAATTTTTCCAGGAAAAAAAATAGTCTACAAATACCTCTGCTTATGAACTATTATTTTACTTTTCTTCCTAAAGAGAATCTAGAAGGGACTCCAGTAGGAATGTGTTTTAGAAGGCACTTGATAAAGACTCATCTCCACCTTCTAACAAAGAGACTGCTCACCTTCAACCCCGTAGCCTAATACTGACTTACATACTCTCCTGTGGATCGTAGGATGGCAGGCTTGAGATGTGTCTTGGGAAATAAGAAGCCAGCTGTTGTTAGTAGGAATGGTGCCAAGATGTCAGCCATGGGCAGAATAAGCACTTGGAGCCTAGCAATTGAAGTGACGCCCAGAGCTGTCTAACCGAAACTCGGGGCAGGGCTTGTGGAGTTGACAGAGCTGGCCATTGGACACTACTAGAATAGTCTGTTCTCTTTCTGTCCCAAACCTTGATAGTAATGTTTTGCCAAGAAGTTTAACTGACATCTCTGCATAATCTTCACTGGGTGTCATTAAACTGAGTTTATGTTGAATTAAGCGGGGTGTAAAGCACACCTATAATCCCAGGCCTCAGGAGCATTAGGAATTCAAGGCCAGCCTCAGCTACAAGAGACCATGTCTCAAAACGACAGCAAAAGTTTGTTTACTGTGTCCCTGTAGGTGCTCTCCTGTTGCCGAGAAAGGCGACTCTTAACCATTCCATGTGGTTCACTCACCACTTAGGAGTTAAGTGAGTTCGTCAAAGAAAGACAGTCCACTTGTCCGGCATTCTTGATTCAGCTGCTTTATCCATGTGAAGCATGGGAATTTGTAGATATTCCCTGAAGCTTTAATGAAAATAGTTGGAGAACTTTACATTGAGTGAGGTCTTCCTGAGTCATACTATAACCCTGACTTAGAGGGTCTTTGTTTTCATTTCCACCTAACACATAAGCACTTCTGTGATTCTATAAGAATCAGAAACTAAACCAAGAATAGCTATGTAAAGTCAATACAGAGCAGGGAAATAGCTTAGCAAGTAAAGGCACTCGCCTCCAAGCCTAAAACCCTGAGTTCAAGCCCTGGTCTCAAATAGTAGAAAGAGAGAACCAACTCCCACAACTGTCCTCTGACCTTCATACTTATGTGGGCTCAAGCACATGTGTACACATGCACATACAAATAAAAAATGTACTTTTAAATTATTTAATTTTAAAATCAGTATCGACATCAGAAAGGCAGTTGGATTTAGTGTATGCCCATGATCCTAGCATTCCAGAGGCTAAGGCCAGAGGATCTGGAGTTCAAGACCATCCTAGGCCAGTTTGAGGCCAGTGTAGGATACATAGTAGTACTCTGTTCCCAACTCTGCCAAGCCCCCTCCCCCAAAAACAAAAAACACAAGACAAAAGAAATCAGAAAAAGAATTGTCTATAAAAAAATTCTTGGCAATAATAGATATGATGCTGTGATTGATTAAACCCCAAGCTGAGTCCCAGGGAAGGAAGGTGACCTATATATAAATAAAATAGATCACAAAAGGAAAAAATATTTTTACTTTTTCCTACTTCTAAAAATACTACATTTTACGTTTATAATTGTCCCTCTAAGTCAGCAATTTAAAAATGAACAAGGCTTCTATTGACATTATTCATGGCCAGTTGAAATTTACCTCACCCACTGAAAGGAGTGCCCTAGAGTTTTATATTACCGATTACGTCTTAAGAATCTTTTGTTCTTAAAGTGTGGAAATTAATGACTACAGCTTGAATAAAAGGATGGCGAACTTCAGTATGGAGGGCTGGATTACCAGTAGAAGATCATGTTAAAGTTAACAAACAGTATGACAAAATTAGGGTCTTCTCAAATGGTCCAGCCAGCCAGTGGGCGCCATTCCTTTTTTAAATCAATGTCTAAGGTCACCAGAGTCTGCATTGTTCTATATTAGAGTCTCAGTCAAGAGGTTTTTCAGGGTAGACACTGAATTCGGGTTTGAAATCCTTTCTTAAATCAAGGTGGTTCTTAGAAAGTGCCTTTTCTGAAGATGGTGCTGTAGATTTTTATGTTTCAAATAGCATAAAGCTAAAATTTTTAAAGATATTTTAGACTACCAAGAGTATGGCAGCTTCCTATAAATAATGTTGCTTGTTGTCCTGAATTTGGTCTAGAGAACCAAGGGGCTTTTATGTAGTGACATGTCTAAGTTAATGCTCCCCAAGTTGACTTAGTAAAGTTGAAAATATAATTTTAGATTCTCAGCTGTTTGAAGTAATCTATAATGTACATAAGATGACAGATGTAGTAAGTGCCACAAGGCAAAGGTACTGTGCCAGGATCTGTGTATTATGAGCTACTTTTCCTTTCTGCGCAGATTGCATCCTGACCTTTTCTAGTGACTCATCATTGAGAAAGAGCACTTACAAAGGCAGAGCTACACCACTCAGATCAGCTTAAGACAGAGAGCAAAATGGGTACCACTCAGTCTGTTTTGTTTTCTAGACACTGGTGACTATTTTAAATCATTCCTGTTTTTCTAGGGTAGGAGGACTGTGGGAAATGACAGGAAGAGGGCACAGTAGGTTATTTAACAATAGATTAAATCTAAGGTGTATAACTTTCATCCCTAGCAACTAGGGGAAGAAAATGCAGATTTAGGCTGTGGGGTGGGGATAAGCAAAGTGAGGCCCTTCAAACCCACTAGAAACTCAGTAGTCTGTTAGAAAGCAGCTTTCCTCACAGCAGGAAGCAGTAAACAGCATAACTGGTCAACTTAGCCAAATTCTGCTTGTAAATTTGCTGAGCATTCCTCCAGAAGATTACTATAGTAAAAACCAACAGAAAACACCACACCTCAGTAACCCTGTATGCTGCATTATGTAACGATGGCAAAATAATCCTGTCTGGCATGTACTTGTGTCTGTTTGCACATTAAACTTTTTCATTTTTATAATGTCTTAATAGCAACTATTAGTTTATTTTTAAGATTAATTTTTCTATTGTGACATTTATATTTATTGGCAATTTGTGTGTAACTTTTGTATTTTGCCCAGATGTTGGGTTTAAGGTATTTTATTTTTATAGATATTTCTAGCTTTTCTCTTTCCTTGTAATATTAGCAGAAATTGAGATGGTATGTTAACATATCAACCAAACTACTAATTCTGTAGAGTTTAGATTTTTACCAATAAATCATTAGTGCTATTTTCTAATTTAGAATATTTAATATTTATATAATGGGCATTAAAGACCGTCTTCAGGTGGATTTCTGTGTGTAGATAGGAGGAAGGGCGTCTTTGTAAGCTAGGCTTGTTTTTCTCCTTTATTTGGTAGCAAACTAAACACTAACAAACTGGATTTATTTTACCTATTGTTGGGGGAAGTTGTCAATAATTGATTGTTTAATCTCTATTTTAAGCTTGAGGCTTAAAGATTGTAATTTATTTTTATAACCAGGGAGACAAATAGAAAAGGATATATAAGTTGTTGATAATTGATTTTGAAATGAGATTTTCCTTCCCATAATTATTTGGAAGCTTTGCTACCCTGAACTTTCCTAGAATAGTTTTAAAGTTGATTCAACTCTGAGTATCAGTGAATAAAAAGAGTATAGGGATAGAATAATAGAGTATTTCAGCTAATTACAATTCACCTAAATAGGCTGGGGGTGCTGGTGCATGGCTTTAATTGCAGTACTCAAGAGGCAGAGGCAGGCTGATGTCTGTGAATTGCAGGCCAGACTTGGCTACTTATGAGTTACAGGCCAGCTAGGGCTACCTTATCTCTAAAACACAAAAAACAATAACAAAAGTTTAACTGAGTAGGAACATGAACTAATTGAAAAGGAGTGAAAAGTATGATTATAGAATATTAATTTCAGGTGTACATAACCACTGCAGTTGTTTAGTAGATCACTATTATTTATATTGGCACATTAGTTCCTTTACAAGTATTTGAAAAATATGCCTTCTCATAAGAATATAAAATATTCCCATTATATTTTTATACTCGGAATTTTCTTGGTAAGGAATTATTCTTTCCTGTAAGAAATGAAAAGACAAATTTTATCCCTTCTTAAGTTTTTAATAGTCAAATTATTATTACTATTACTATTATTATTATTATTATTATTATTATTATTATTATTATTATTATTATT
>OU015754.1:59591293-59650041 GCA_907169655.1 Acomys percivali | reverse complement strand
TTATTATTATTATTATTATTATTATTATTATTATTATTATTATTATTTTGGTTTTTCTAGACAGGGTATCTCTGTGTAGCCTTGACTGACCTGGAATCACTTTGTAGACTAGGCTGGCTTTGAATTCACAGAAATCCACCTGCCTCTGCCTCCCAAATGCTGGAATTACAGGCCAATGCCACCCTGCTCATCTAAGTAAAAGTCAAATTATTGAAGCAGAATGCATTTTACTTCTCTCACTATATTCTGCTTTTCCACTGAGAGAAGAAAATGGGAACGTTTTAAGTACTTGCAAGTGGGAAAATATTTTTTATAATAAGTAAACACACTGTAAAGTGAATCAGCATGTGATTACATGCAGACATTAACTAAATCATTTCTTTTCGCATTGTTCTAGTTACAGACTTTGCTCTATAGCAGACCTTCTGAGTTCCTTCCTTCCTTCACCCGCAGAGAAGGCTCTGATCGTAGGAGCCTGTTAACTATTAAGCACAGACTACTTCAAGTGGGTCTTTTTTTTTTTTTTCCTGCAAGTATAGATCGGTCCCCTTAATTACTGTTTGTAACTTCAATTGTACTGTATGTCAGCATTGTTCAGGGTAGATGGGCATATAATTCTTTTAGACTAATGTTTTTAATGCTGTCTATAATCTTAGTTTTCTTTTCTGAAAGCTTTTGGGTGCCAGAGCTTCTGTGAGAGGCTCCACACACCCAGATACCTGGCATCAGTGCCACATTAACAGTGAAATACTGGGTTTACAGTCCACCTCTTCAGAACTGAGTATTTGTGCAGTGAGGTGCAGGCCATCCCATAAAAGAACCTTCAGGAACAGTCTTGTGAGCAAGAGGAGGGGCTGGTGGGTCAGAAGACCTCCCTGTGTTTGTTGTATCAGGCACACATTGTGTGCACGTCTGTAGGTTTATGTCTGCAGTTTAGGAGGCTACCTCAGTGGCTGGGGATGTAGCTCGTGCAGAAGAGTGTTTGCCTAGCATGCATGATGCCATGGATTCAGTCCCAGTGCTTCACAAACTGGGCCTGGTAGTACACTCCTGCAGTCCAGCAGCACTCAGCAGGACCAGAGTTCAGGGTTAGCTTTGATTACATACTGAATTGGAAGCCTGCACAGCCTGCATCAGAAACTCGACAGGAAAATTACTCTGGTATTTCACACCTAAATCTTTCATCTTCATGACTTTTGTTTGAAAAAATCAAGCAAAACTGCCTGGAGTTAGCCATTTCATAATCCTCAGCTCAAAAAACGAATGGCTCACTCAGATGTGTTGTGTATGTGACCACGCCTTTATTAAAAGGATTTGTGAAAATGGGAGACCTTTATAAAGACACTAACTGGTGAGACTGCGAGAGCAGGTGAAGGGAAATGTGGGTACAGTTTCTTTGCTGGGATCCTAGAAACCATATAATTAGTATTTTCCAAGTTCACAAAATCACAGATAATGGAGCAGTTGTTGCTGTTTGACATCGATGTCAAGGAAAGGTTTGTAATGGAGTCCTGTTTTAGCTGCTTGACCCAAACCCAGAGCCGTGCCAGATCTTGGCAAATTAACATCTTAGAATTCACCTCTCCATTATCGTGCGATCATATGAAGTGCTTATCCTTAAGTAGAAGCCTGTGTTGCTTTGGTGGGCCTTGCCAGACTTTCTTGTAAGGACTTGGGGGAACACTGGTAGGTTCAAATGAAGGAGCAATATTGGCATAAATGGTTCCATCTGTTTACTGCATCTAGTTTGGTCCAGGGAATTAGTAAGAGGAAGCTTTGGGTTTTGTAGCAATAGACTTGATCTCTGATGATGACTAATTGCAGATACCTCCCTCTTCACAGTCAGGGAGTGACCCTATTGTAGGTGAGGGCTTTGCAACCTCCATGAGTTCTTCCCTCATTCAGAAGCTAGGAACATAGAGAGGTAGCACAGGCATCCCCAGCACAGACCTGCCCCTGTCCCCGTCCCCGCTCCTGCCCCTGTCCCTGCCCCTGCCCCCGCCCATGCCCCTGTACCCGCCCCTGTTCCTGCCCCTGCCCCTGCCCCCTCCAAAAAATAAGCCAACAACCTCCAAGAACAGCAAGCACAAACTGGTGGAATCTTCTAGAATAGAGATTGTCTGAAAGTTTTCCTTCTTACCCCAGGACACAGCTTTTTCTCCTCTTTTAAACAAAACAAAAAGGTTTACAAGCTGTTTACATAGACCTCTACTATGGTAAATAATAGTCTTTAGAATATTAGAATAATTGGGGAAGAAAGGCCAATTGCCAGACGTTCCTGCTTGATCAAAAGATGATTTTAGCCAGGCATGGTGTCACACATCTTTAATCCCAACACACCAGAAGATAGGGCAGTCTCTGTTTTTGAGACCAGCCTGGTCTGCATCACAAGCTTCAGACCAAAAAAAAGAAATTTCTGACTTTTTTTTTTTCTGAGACAGGGTTTCTCTGTGTAGCCTTGGCTGTCCTGTATCATTTTGTAGACCAGGCTGGTGTCGAACTCACAGCAGTCCACCCACCTCTGCCTCCCGAGTGCTGGGATTAAAGGCATGCGCCACCATGCCCAGCTTCTGACTTTTTTTAAATACATGGCTTCTTAAATATATTTTTAAGTAGGTTGAATGGAGGCTGGAGATATGGCTCAGCGGTTAAGAGTTCAATTCCCAGCAACCACATGGTGGCTCACAACCATCTATAATGAGATCTGGTGCCCTCTTCTGGCATGCTGGCACACATGCAGGCAGAATACTGTATACATAAATCTTGGGGGAAAAGTAGGTTGAATGGATTAATACTTAGACAACTTGTTCTTTTTTTTTATTTTTTTTTTACTTTATTTAATTTTAATTTATGTGCATTGGTGTGAGGATGTCAGATCTTGGAATTACAGACAGTTGTGAGCTGCCATGTGGGTGCTGTGAATTGAACCCAGGACCTTTGGAAGAGCAGACAGTGCTCTTAACCACTGAGCCAACTCTCCAGCCCCAGACAACTTGTTCTTAATTTACATATTTTTGCTTTTTTAAACTATCCATTCATCTTAACTTGCATATTTATTTATTTTACTAAAGTTGTTATATAAATGTATTTATCACATTTGACTTCTTGATGTGTAAAAAACTCTATACAAAAAGTATTTTAGGGCCTAGAGAGAGATGTTCAACTGTTAAGAGCATTTACTGTTCTGTCAGAACTAGAGTTTAGTTCCCATCACCCACACTGACAGCTCACAAATACCTGTGACTCTATCTAGCCCTAAAAGATCTGATGCCCCCTCCTGACCTCAGTGGTCACATCCACATATAAGCAAAATAACATAAAATTTACATGTTTATATGAATGTATGCACCATACAGGGGGTCATACATTTGAGTCTCTGGTCAGCCTGGGCAATGTAAGACCCTGTCTCTAGAAAAAGAAAAATTCCAACCCATCTCTAGTCAGGCCTGGGTTGTAAGGGGGACATAAGTTGTTTTCAAATGTGACTTTTAGAAGGTCACAACTTAAAGAGGACTATTGAGAAAGTATTTATGCCTTTGAGAGTAGAAAGGGCTGTAAAGCATGCGTCAGAGGCTTGGGTGTCCTCACACTAGCTCTGCCCCTCATTTGTTCCGTGTCCTCAGCCATGCTCTTCCCTCTCTCCGCCTGTCTCCCGATAGTGATGGTACCTGCCCTCACCCACCTCACCAAGTCTTCTGAGAATCAGTCTGTTTGTGGATTACACTCGACTCCCCAAAGGAAAAGCTATTCAGAAGTTGAGAGTGGTAGAGGGGGTTCTGAGGGGTCCTTTCCAGGTAGCCTCTGTGAAAGGGTCTTCATTGCCACAGGTCCTTTTATGAACAAGCTTGAGAAGCACGGAGGCATTGTGACATGATTTTCGGTGTGTCCCATCTCCTCCCTGCCAGAGGTCCAGTGCATAGCACAGTTTTGTTTTGTTTTGTTTTGTTTTGTTTCTGGTTTCGTTTTGTTTGTAATAACTCCTAAGTTTTCAAAAACCATATTCCTTTCAGAGGTGCTAAAGTGGTTGCAGCTGCACTTTGGGCTAACAGTGAAGCCAGGAGGCTCCCAGATTAACTTGATCTGTCATCTCCAGGTGCCTGTGTTCTGAGTCCGGCCCAGCTGCTGTTGTGCAGGGCGGACTTTGTGCTGCTTAGCAGACATTTGGTACTTTTCCTTGGGAGAGGTGGGTAGGTTCCAAGAGAAAAGCGTACTGATTTCATTCATCACTTTACAGAATTGAACTTTGCTTTGCTTTTAAATTTCCAATCATTTGTCTATAAAAGTTAAAACATAAGCCAGACACCTCTAGTCCCAGCATGCTGGAGGCTGCAGCAGGCAGATCACAAATTTGAGGCCAAGGCTACTTAGTGGGACCCTCTCTCAAAAGTCAGAGAGACAGACTGGCTGCAGGTGACATTGGATATATGACCCAGGTATCCTATGGAATGTAGCCAGGGCCTTATATTTCAACAGCAAAGGAACTCCATTTCCTTGTAAGATGGGGGGCTTCTGTATCTAGGAAGGACATATCACCACAGGTATAAACAGTTCCTTTTTACAACAGACAAGTTTGTTGCTTTTGTTTTTTATAAGGAAAGATGCATGTATGTTAAGTATACAGGGTATGGATGAATCAGTGTTTATTCTTATCCTTACTGATACTGACATCCCGTTCCTGCAAGCATTTAGGCCTTTCCAACTTCTTGCAAGCAAATATGGTATCCATGGTTAGTTTAATAGAATTACAAGGTGAGAAGTTGGGGAGCTTTGTGCTTAAAAATTAAAAAGCTAAGTGTGGTGACTCACATTTGTAATCCCAGCACTTGGAAGGCAGAGACAGGATAGGAGGGTCATCCTAAATTCCAGGCCAGCCATGGCTGTGTAGCAAAACCTTGTCTCAAAAAAAAAAAATAAATATAAGCCACCATGTGCAGTGCGCTAGCTAGCACTGATACATCACAACACTGTTAAATGGTTTTTACTGTAATGTGTAGCTTTAATGTCTTTCTCAGTTATGTACCCATAAAGTGTTACTGTATCTTCTAAGTAAATATCATCTGTATGAACCAATATGTGGGTGCATTTGCAGGCTGTGGAAAGCAGTGATGTGTGTATGTGTGTATATATAAATACTTTATAACACTATGTAGATTAAGTTTAAAGAGACAAAATACTATGTTGTTTCTTTCTTGTTGGGAAGACTAGCATGGCAGTGTGACCATTCCATTGCAATCACGCCCCTCATTCAAGATTCCTTAAACATGAAGCATTACTAACTGCTTCTACGTAACAATTGCTGCTTCAGTTAAACCTCGAGTAATGGAGTAAGAACTAACATTCTTCTTAAAAGGACCTTTTTGAGGAATGAAATGTAAATTATAAGACGTGTGGGGAGGGTGGAGCCACCTGCCCAATGTCCTCCACATGGATAGCCTTTTAAATTCACCTTTTAATCACCTTGACCATGTGTGCCTATTTGTATTACAGATGTGAACTTCTATTTCAGAGTTAATAACAGAATGTTTTGAAACTGAAATATTACATAAATTCGGAGTAATCTTTCCCACCCTTTTCTCATACTCCCAGCTCTTGCCAAATATTCCTACTGACACCAGGGTGCAACATGGGGTTCTGGCCCCCCCATCCTCACCGTCCCTTCTTGCAGTAGCTCTGACATATGCCTGAGCTCCCCTCATTTTCTTTGTTGGCTTTTCACAAGAAAGAGCAGTTTCCTGTAGCATTTAGACCGCAGCATTTCGTGTTTGTCTACCTGCTGCCTTTTTACATATTTGGCTACATGCTAACATCAGGTAAAACAGTGGAGTGGGTCTGATCTGTATGTTACTATGGGACCAGAAATGATACAGAATGATGATCTTGGCTGCCATATAAATGAAGAGGAATTGGGACTCTGTTAGTAGTGATGTGTGTGATCGCTGTGTCACTAGAGTCACCAAATGCTGAGCTCTGTCACTGTGTACTGGGGGCCCGGCTCTGGTTCTGTCATGTTAACTTCTTAAAGATAATGTGTGATTATTGAGAGCAGAAGCTAATAAAGTTTTTAATCAAAAGTGCTTGTCTTTGGTATTTCTAACTTGGCATTAAATTTTCTAAAAAAAAAAAAAAAATCCAAAACCTTATGTGTAAAGTTGAGCTTGAAGAAGTTGGTTTTAAATAGTTTGGTCATGTGCAACACTTATGTAAAAGCAGTGCTCATGATTCTTCCTGCGCCAAACTGTCACCAAAATGTCCTGTGTCCGAATCCCTCGCATCTCTGCCATTCTGTAAACAGGAGAGACTCTATGTTGTGCTTGTCTTTACTCTTTGACTTTAAAATAATCATTTTATTGTTGCTTATCTTTAGTTTAAAGTATATCTTACACTGATACCTGCAATAAAAAAATTTTAACTGCTGTTATGGTTTTTTTTTAAGATTTATTTATTTATTTATTTATTTATTACATATACAGTGTGTTCTGCCTGTACACATGCACGCCAGGAGAGGGGACAAGATCTCATTATAGATGCTTGAGAGCCACCATGTGGTTGCTGGACCTTTGGAAGAGCAGCCAGTGCTCTTTACCTCTGAATCATCTCTCCAGCCCCTGTTATGGTTATTTTTATATAATTGTGTTTGTTTCTCAGTTTTTCTCTCTTAACCCTCCTATCACACAAATAATTGAGCCTCCATTATATTATTTTTAACAAGCTTCACAGCACAAGAACTGAGCAGTGTTAACTCTATAATCAATCCTCTAAACTAATCTGTCTTTCTCCCAGTATACAAGCCAGAGATTCTTGCACTTTGTGACTTTTCCTGCTGAGCTCTCTCTCGGACCTCTCCCATGGCTGAATCCCCTTTCTTCTCTAACTCCTCCTCCCCAGGCTGGCAGGAAGTGCAACCCTATTCTCTCCTCCGCTCAGTGATTGGCTGTAAGATGGTTTATTGGCATATAGGGACTATTTTGGGGAGCAGTGTTTACACAGCATTGAGACGAGATTCTCAGAACAAGGATTGCAGCCAGATATGAGAGTACAGAAATCAGCATTTGAATTACACAATAACTTTATGCCTACAAACTGCTCTAAACTTTCTGTTGTGTAGTTAACTACTATTAACTCCTCACACTGAGGTGAGGGGAAGCCATCTGATACAGTAGAAAGAATCAGGTTTTATGGTCATGAAGTCTTGTGTTTAAATCTTCACTCTATGACATACTGAGCAAGTTCCCAGATGCTTCTAAATCTTTTTAAGTTAAAGTGTGTGTGTGTGTGTGTGTGTGTGTGTGTGTACACACCAATAAGATAGCTCAGCAAGTAAAGATGCTTGCTCCAAGCCTGATGGCCTGAGTTTGAAGTTGAGACCCACATAAAGGACAGAGCAGACTCCTAAAAGTTTTCATCTGATTTCACATGCCCACCAGATGACTCTGTGTGTGTGTGTGTGTGTGTGTGTGTGTGTGCGCGTGTACACACACTCTACAATGTAGATATAAATTTTAAAGTCTGTCTAATTTAGGCTGTCATAGTATTTCATGCTTGTAGTTGTAGCACTTGGGAAGCAGAGGCAAAAGGATTACTATACGTTCAAGGCCTGGACTACATAGGCGAGAACTTGTCTATAAATAAAATAAGCAAATAAATAATCATTCAGTCCAATATGAAATAATTTGGTCAAGTGCTAGGGTCATTATGTGAGTTCATATATGGAAAGCATTTCAAAATGCTGGGCACGTGGGTAGAGCTTGGGTTTTAAAGAGATCGCTCCTCCCTGACACACACACATTTTTCTCCTAAAGACAAGACACTGGGTAGAGCTGGTAAGATGGCTCAGCAGATAAAGCCACTCGCTGCCAAGCCTGACGACCTGAATTCCATCCCTGAAACCACGTAGTCGAGTGGGGAAACTGACTCCCACGTGGTTATCCTCTGACCTCCACACATGTGAATTTTTTAAAAATTGGGGCTGGAGAGGGCTCAGAGGCTAAAAGCACTGGCTGGTCTTCAATTCCCAGCACCCACACGGCACTTTACAACCGCCTGTAACTCCAGCTCCAGCAGACCCAACACCCTCACACAGACAAAACACCAATGTACATGAAATTTTTAAAAAATCATTTTTTAAAATTAAAGGAATTGGGTAGAATGAAAATGTATTAAAGTATCCTTTATCCACCTGTCTAATTGTAGTCTCAGAAGCTTACTGCCTCCATCTGCTGACCTAGGCCTAGTTCTGGAAGCTTCTAGCCTCCATACAATCTAATCTAGGCCTAGAATGTTTCCAGCCTCTGAGACTTACTGCTGAATAAGCCTACCCTTTCTAGCTCTTTCTGAACTCTGGCCCGCTGGTTCAACTCAGCTATTCTGGCTCAAACTCCTCTCCAAGTTGACTGATTCAATCTGTCTTCTCTCCACTTCTCACTGAATTGCTCTTCTTGGCAAAAACTGTCTCTGAACTCCACAAACTGAACTGCACTGAAATCTGCTGTACTCTCAAACTCTACTGTACTGTCTCCACAAACTCTCTTGTTGTCTCTCTGAACTGTTTGTGTTGTTTGTTTGTTTTGTTTTGTTTTTCAAGACAGGGTTTCTCTGTCTATCTTAGACTCGCTTTGTAGACCAGGCCGGCCTCGAACTCACAGAGATCCACCTGCCTCTGCCTCCCTGAGTGCTGGGATTAAAGGCATGCACCACCATGTCTGGCTTCTCTGCACTGCTCTTAGGTAGCTTCTCTTTCCTGTCTCTTCTCATGAGAGTTGGACCTATCCTATCTATGACTCATCCTGTCAAATCTTTTTCTGACTCACTTTGTCTGCCCCTCAATTAGATGCCATTGTTTTGGATTAAAGGTGTGTACTAAATTCTAGCCAGAAGGATTAAAGGTAGGTACTAAACACATGTCTGTATTCCAGCCAGGTCACCCAGACCTAGGTCTCTGGATGTGATCCCTTGCCAGAGCAGCCATGTTGCTGGATTAAAATTCCTCCACACGCTGGGCGTGGTGGCCCATGCCTTTAATCCCAGCACTTGGGAGGCAGAGGCAGACGGATCGCTGTGAGTTCAAGGCCAGCCTGGTCTACAAAGCGAGTCCAGGACAGCCAAGGTTACACAGAGAAACCCTGTCTCGGAAAAAAAAAAAAAACCCAAAAAAATAAATAATAAATTAATTAATTAAATTCAAAACAATATTTTCATAATATCCATCACCATTAAGGTACATAGTAGAGTGTTCAGCAGGAAAGACAGATGTAATGCTAAGTAACACTATATTTGCCTGTAGGCATTGTAAATGTAACTCCAAAGAAAGAAATTTTAGGAAACCATAGTGCAGCTGGCCTCTCCACCCACCAAACCGGCTGTGCAAGCAATGCACAAAATCCTCCACAGACATTTAACACAGCTGTGTTCGGTGGCCAGCTGTGGGCGATGCTCATTAAGACATTTTTCTATCAGAATACATCAGCTGAACAAATATTAACCAAAGTACTTTAGGGAGCTGAGGATCAAACCTCAAGCTTCGTGTATATCTAAACAAGCACTTGACCACAGCACGGCATGCCTTGGTCCCATCTCCTTTGATTAAATATCAATCACTTTAAAAGTTATGCATTCTCCCCAAGTGGTGGCGCACACCTTTAATCCCAGCACTTGGGAGGCAGAGGCAGGCGGATCACTGTGAGTTCGAGGCCAGCCTGGTCTATGAAGGGACTCCAGGACAGCCAAGGCCACACAGAGAGACCTTGTCTTAAAAACAACAACAACAACAACAACAACAACAACAAAGTTATATACATAAAACAGGTGATGGTGATGAATGAAGAGAGAAGCAGAAGGAATATCTTGCCTACCTGGGTCTCTCCTTGGCTCGGGCCACAGCTGTACACATGCCCCCCTTCTAACTACACTTGACAACCTAGGACCCCACCTTCATCAAGCTGCACAAACACCCACCCTTGAAAAATGGAATAAGTTTCTCTGTCCGTAACTACCATCAATGGCCCCTTTCATGGACAGCCTGATTCAAACATACTCCTAAATATATGAGGATACAGAGTGAGTGGGCCCATCCAGCCTATACTGGTTGGAGGTAGATGTGCGGTTAGGCAAACTGTGTCCCCTAATTACTATGCAAAACTAGGCATACATAAAATCAAAATTAGATGCATTGTGGGAAGAAATATGTGCAGTAGGGAAAAAAAAAGTTTATGTAACCCAGAAATATCAATCAAAATAGAGAAGTATCCAGATTTTATATGTGTTTGCATTTGTTTTGTTTTAACGTTTTCAGATTTCCTGCTTCTTGGTCTGTCTCTAGGATCCCTCATAATCCAGAAGGCCCCTTGACAATCAGGGTCTATAAAAGCAAGGACAGGAACAGCAGACCCACTGGTCTGAAGAACAGGACCTGAATCAAATCTTTGGTCTTAGTGAGGAAAATCCGACATCCTGAACTGCCCTGAAAGTAAAAGGTTATTAGTGGATAACTATCTCTAATCTGGCTCCGGGGCCCTAAACCTTGGAAAAAACAAAAACAACAACAAAAACAAAAACGCAGGGCTAGAGAGATGGCTAATTGGTTAAAAGCACCACCTGCTCTTCCAAAGGTCCTGAGTTCAATTCCCAGCAACCACATGGTGGCTCACAACCATCTATAATGTGATCTGATGCCCTCTTCTGGCCTGTAGGTGTTCATACAGACAGAACACTGTATACATAATAATAAATACATCTTTTTAAAATAAAAATCACTCGCTGTCCAGCAGGAGTTCTGCTAAAACACGCTCTAGCTGCCTCCTCAAGAGTCAGTCCAAACTGACCTGTCAATCACCATGTAAAGAGAGCAAAGTCCTTGGTGCCGGAGAGATGGCTCAGAGGTTAAGAGCACTGACTGCTCTTCCAGAGTCCTGAGTTCAATTCCCAGCAACCATGTGGTGGCTCACAACCATCTATAATGAGATTTGATGCCCTCTTCTGGCCTGCAGGTGTACATGTAGGCAGAGCACGGTATACATAATATATAAAGATCTTTAAGGGGGGGGAGGGAGAGAGAGAGAGAGAGAGAGCAAAGTCTCTCCGGAAAAGCTGCTTGTTTGGAGACACCAGCAACAGTATAAAGCCTTTCTAGATGGGCACAGTCATCATTGTCTCTTCAGCAGGTGTCCACTCTCAGCCCTTAGGAGTGTGCTGTCCTCTATTCTGCGATAAATTCTGCCCATATTTCACACCGTATTGCATGTCTTGTCTTTCAGTGGCTATCACAAGTGCAAGGAGCCAAGGGGAGCCCAGCCCGAAATCACAGTAAGACGTGCTTCATAGGACTACCTTGTCTCCGAAACAAGTAACACCTTCACACGAAATTTTGCTAGAAGTAAATTTGCTATCCCATGTCAGTACACAAGCCTACCAAGGAGATCCCAAAGTAAAGCCAGCTTAAAGAGACACGATCATCCGAAGGCCAGCGTAGACATTTGTTGTTCCTGGCTGCCCATTCAGCCATTTGTGCAGCTCTGATAGCCCTTTTCTTTCAGATGGCAAAAAGCCATCTGGTGTGATTTTTTTTTTTTTTTTTTTTTTTTTTTTTTTTTTATTTTGGATTTTGGAGCTAATAGAATTCAAAAGACCTCAGGGCTTTCATTAGATGCTACCGTAGTAAATAAATACCTGGCTGGTGAATGGGCAAGCATGTGCCAGGAACTCGCCAGCAGTTGGAAACTCTTCAGCAGTGTTCACACACCACACAGGAGCCGAGCTCACTGAAAGTGGTGAACATCACAGTAACTGGGTACCAGCTGCCTGGCGTTTCCAACACAAAATGACAGAACACCGTATCACTCTGGTTTTTGTTGTTGTTGTTGTTGTTTGTTTTCTCAAGACAGAGTCTCTCTGTATAACCTTGGCTGGCCTGGACAGCCAAGGCTACATAGAGAAACTGTACATACATACATACGACTCCTAGTCATGTCCCATTTAGGAGCTGTATATTAGAGTCTACAAAATAGCCTATGGTGTCTCACACCTGTAACCTCGGTACTCAGAAGGCTGAGGAAGAAGGATTTGAGGCCAGCCTGGGTTACACAGTGTGGGTGGAGAGGGGATCTGTAATTTTTTTTAAAAAATATGTTTTAATTTTTCTGGGCTTCAGAACTAATGGGCAGGAAGGACCTCCCACTTCTTCGAAGGAAGCCCCCACCCTCCACTTGCCTACCAAGTCCAGACACCTCCCCTATCTTTACAACTTCGCTGGTAAGAATAACACATCCTGGGCTGGAGAGATGTCTCAGTGGTTAAGAGCGCCACCTGCTTTTCCTAAAGGTCCTGAGTTCAATTCCCAGCAACCACATGGTGGCTCATAACCATCTGTAATGTGATATGGCGCCCTCTTCTGGCTTGCAGGAGTACATGCAAGCAGAGCACTGTATACATAATAAGTAAATAAAAAGAATAACACATTCTGCGGGGCAGTGCTGGCGCACGCCTTTAATCCCAGCATTTGGGAGGCAGAGGCAGGTGGATCACAGAGAGTTTGTGGCCAGCCTGGTCTACAAAGCAAGTCCAGGACAGCCAGGGCTACCCAGAGAAACCGTGTCTCGGCAAAAAAAAGAGAAAAGAAAGAAAGAGATCTGGAGTGACCCGCCCGCCCCACTCACCCCCAAGGAAATCGAGCCTGAGCGGAAAGCGAGCCTGAGAACGAAGCTTTTTACTGTTCTTATACATCATCCATACTTTTAAAAGCTTGTCAGTCTAATGCGTTGGTCAAAACTAAAATGTCCAGTTCCTAGATCCGCAGCTGCGCTGTTGCCGGGCCAAGCTGGGGCCCAGGTGACAGCGCAGGGGCGCAGGTGACCGCGCGAGGAGGGGGCGGTTGCTCGGCAACCAGAGCCGCAAACAACAGGAGTTTTCCAGACGGGGGCATAGAGGGCGAGCGGGGAGCTCAGGTGAGGGGCTGCGGGCGGCAGGAGCATCCTGGGGCTGACCTCCTAAACCAGACTTCATGCCGGGGTATTGACTAAAACCCCCAAAGCGCAGCCTATGCTGGGGAAGGGTCCTGCAGGGCGCTAGACTGACTTCATCTCCTCCTACCGGGCAGCCAGGCTGCTCCTCCTCCTCTGTACCAGGGCGGGGCAAGAGACCCGGCGGCCCTCCCTACCCAGGTAGCTGGTTCCAGCCTGGGTGCGCCAGCCCAGTCATACCACCCAGGAAAGGAAACAAGGCTTTTTTTTTTTTCTCTCAGATGCCCTGTGGGCCTGGCCCACAGCCTGGGAAAGTGGGATTGTTGGATGTAGGAGTGGAAACTGGATTAAAAGGCATGCTCCCTGCCATCGCTTCACAGGCATTTGGCGTCTCCTAACAACACACACACACACACACACACACACACACACACACACACACACACACGCACGCCGGTTCTATCCTTTCCTTTACACACCCTCGCAGGCTTCAGGGCTTTGTGCCTGAAGATGGACCACTGAGGAAATATAGCTTGATTGCTACACAGGAAAGTTGAGCTGGGGACTGTGTTGGAACCCTTCCCAGCAAGACTCTGCGGAAAAGGGCTTAGAGCCAACAGGACAGGATCTGGGTCCTGAAAAGGCACGTTGCTTTTCCTCCGCAGGTGGTGATCTGGAACCAGACCTAAGGGCTTCAGACCCTTGGCTCCTTAGCCATGGCTTCGCTGAGTGTCAAGCCAAGCCAGCGCTACCAGCTCTCAGACTGGCGCACCAACAGCTACCTGTTATCCACCAATGCCGAGCGGCAGCGAGATGCTTCCCACCAGATCTGCCAGGAGGCCCGGATCCTTCGAAATGAAACCAATAACCAGGTTGCCTGCCTCCCCTCGGCCCTCCCACCCCACTCCAGCCCCGCGGGCCACAGGAGAGCCCTCAAGCACAGACAGCCATTTTCTTGGGTTCTGTCTCTTCCAGACTGTTTGGGATGAACATGACAACAGGGTTCGCCTGGAAGAGAGGATCAGCACTGTCAACCGATGGAAGGAGATGCTGGACAAGTGTCTGACCGATTTAGATGCTGAGATCGACACCTTGGCACAGGCAAGGGAGCCAGGGCTGGTGGCCATAGGCCTAACCCCTAACCCTACTCAACTTCCAGATCTGGGAAGCCACTGCTCCCCTCTGCTGAAGTGAGTCCTCTGTGCCCTGCCTTTCTAGATGAAAGAGTCTGCAGAACAAAACCTGCAGGCCAAGAACCTGCCTCTGGATGTGGCCATCGAGTGCCTGACCCTACGGGAGAGCCGGCGAGACATTGATGTGGTGAGGGACCCTGTGGAGGAAGAACTGATTAAAGAGGTGGAAGTCATCGAAGCCACCAAGAAGGCCTTGCAACAGAGGATCAGCCAGGCCTTCCAGCAGCTCTGGTGAGGCACACTCGGGTGCCCTGGAAGCACCCCGGGGGGTTTGTGGGTAAAGAACGGCTGCCTGGATGATACTTTCTGTCCCTCCCGGGCTTCTGGCAGAAGCCACTGGTTGTTTAGAGCATGCTTTCCACTGCGTCCTCATTGTTAGGACCCTACTCTAGGCAGCCGCTGTTCCTGCCACTGCTCTTGGTACCTTATTGTAAGTGTTCATGCAAGCATGCATGCACGTGAAGCCACAAACCTGTGTCTTGTGTCTAGGGGACACTCATGAGGCTTGGCTGCTCTGTCTCGGAAGCAGCAGCACCAGCATCGTCACACACACACACACACACACACACACACACACACACCCCACCCTCAGTATCCTTGCAGTCCAATGAAAGCTGCGTGGGGGGAGGGGGGAAAACGGGAGATGGTTCCAACACTGTCTCCTTCCCCAGCCTCCTGCAGGAAGTCCGGCAGAAGCTCAACTCTGACCACCGAGACAAAATGGAGACCCTGGAAATCGACAGGGGATGCCTCTCTCTCAACCTCACTTCCCCAAACATCTCTCTGAAGGTCAACCCCACCCGAGTCCCCAAAGAGTAAGAATAGTATTTCGGGCAGTCCCTCCTCCCCAGCCCTTGGAGGCCTCCCCCTGTTGACCCCGTGGTGTCCTTGCCTCCACAGCTCCACCACGCTGCAGCAGTGGGATGACTTCACTAGGTTCAACAAGAACCACGCGGACGAGGAAATGAAATCAGCCATAGAGCTGAGGGAAGCCATCGCTCTAACTATTGCTCAGGTGACTGAGCCCAGGCCGCCGTGGTGTTAGCCCTTCCCCTGACGTAAAACAGCAGCCTCCCAAGACCATGACCCCCTCCTCTTGCCTGGCTCGCTCCTGTCATGCAGACGAACAACGAGCTGGAAGCTCAGAGGGTTGCCACCGAATTCGCCTTCAGGAAGCGGCTTCGGGAGATGGAGAGCTTATACAGCGAGCTCAAGTGGCAAGAGAAAAATGTGAGTGTTACCCTGCCCATCCCACCCTGCTGTGAGGCGAGGCACAGATACTCTGTCCAGAAATTCTCAAGGGGGAGGGAGGGGGAGGGAGGGGGAGGGAGGGGGAGGGGGGAGGGGGGAAGCCCTAGTGTGAATCTTGCCTAGTTGGGGAACAGTAATGTCCGCCGCAGACCTTAGAAGAGATAGCCCAGCTGCAGGAAGATATTCGGCGCCTGGAGGAGGACCTGCGCAGGAAGATGATGAACTTGAAGCTTGCACATACCCGGCTGGAATCCAGAACCTACCGGCCCAATGTGGAACTCTGCCGGGACCAGGTAAGAAAAGGCCCCAGAGGGGACTGCACCCCCCACCCCCGCGCGCGCGCCCCTCTGCTGGTGGAGCAAGCATTCTGCCCGAGGGTGGCCGTGAGGGCAGCTGAAGGGCAGTGTGGCTGAACTGCATCCTGCCCCTTCTGCCTCCAGACACAGTATGGCCTCACTGATGAAGTGCACCAGTTGGAGGCCACCATAGCAACCATGAAGCAGAAGCTGGCCCAAACACAGTAGGTTTAAAGAGTGGGCAGGAAGGGTGGGAGACACTGCCCAACCATGAGGTGGACTGTACTTTTCCTGCTGGTCCCTCTGGGCTTTAAAGCTGGCGAAATATGACAGCCGAGTGTGTTGGCACATGCCTGCAATCCCAGCACTCGGGGAGGCAGAGGCAGGCGGATCACTGTGAGTTCGAGGCCAGCCTGGTCTACAAAGTGAGTCCAGGACAGCCAAGGCTCCACAGAGAAACCTTGTCTCGAATTAAAAAAAAAAAAAAAAAAGCTGGTGAGGTAATTACCCTGGCCCTCAGAGCCTGATGCAGGGCTGTGAACTCTCGGTGCCTCCTCTCCACAGAGATGCTCTGGATGCCCTGTTCAAGCATCTGGCCCGACTACAGGCTGATATTGCGTGTAAGACCAACTCCATGCTGTTGGACACCAAGTGTATGGACACCCGACGCAAGCTGACGGTGCCGGCTGAGAAATTTGTGCCCCAGGTGGACACCTTCACGCGCACGACAAACCGCATACTGAGTCCAATCAAAACCTGCCAGCCGGAGCTAGTCTAGAGCCTTGGTGGCTGAGGGAGGAGGGAAGGTGGGGGTCGGGGAATGAGGAGGGTTCAGAGAAACTAATAAATATGGAGTTCTCAGGCCAGGTTCTATTGTGTTACCCATGAGCGCCAGAATGAGACACACCATCTGGATGATGGAGTGGCCTAGGATTCATAGGGGTCAAGCATCCGAAAGTGACTCCAGAAGGAATGAGAGTGCAAAGATAAGGGTGCTCACTCGCGGGCAGCAGTGGCTTTGGTTGGACACCATTCTTGTTCAGGTGCTTTTAAAAGGGTCCCCTGCGGATTCGTTCGCCAAGGTAGGAGGCGCCAAAGCGAAGCGTGCGAGGATTGCGGAGTTCTGGGGCTCCAAGCCGCTGGGTGGCGCTGTGGGGGTGGGGCTGCATGCTGAGGCTCCAGACCACAAGGGGGCGCTGTGGGGCCGCGGCGGAGAGATGACCGCGGAGGCGGCGGCGGCGCCGGAAGTGGCGTGTAGCCCACGCGCGGATGGCGGCGGCAGCGATGACGGCGGCAGGCGGCAGTGGGGCTGGTGCGGCCCGCTCCCTCTCGCGCTTCCGAGGCTGCCTGGCGGGCGCGCTGCTGGGAGACTGCGTGGGCGCGGTCTACGAGGCACACGATACGGTTAGCCTGATGTCAGTCCTGCATCACGTCCAGAGCCTGGAGCCGGACCCCGGCACGCCGGGCAGCGCGCGGACAGGTGGGCGGGGCGCCGCCCGTCGGGTCCCCTCGGCCCGGCCGAGATTCCGGGGCGTGCGCACGGACGAGGCTACCGAGGAAGGCCCCTGCCACCCTGTCGGTTTCCTTCAGCTCTCCCGTTAATATGTCTCTTGCCATGTCCCCCCACCCCACCCCCCGGCAGGTTTCCTCCAGGTCTCCCGGTAGTAGGTAGTTGGTGTCTATCCATGTCCCCTGTCTAGGCGAGATTGGCAAGAGGTTCAGTTCAGTCGTGGCCCGCTTTCTCCATCTACTGGCTCGATGTGGGCGTCGGCAGGCTCTGTCCTTAGCCTTAGTCCCTTCCCTTCGCTTGCGTGGGCATCTTGCCCTCCGACGCCTAGTCCAGATGTCAGCAGAGGACTCCATTCTTCTTGGAGAGTATATAAGCATAGTAACAGGCGGCCATCATCAGATTCCCCAGAGGACACCATGAGTAAGAGGCACATCGAGGTAGGGGAAGGAGATGAGGAAGGACAGGTTTGCTCCGAGAAGCAGGACGGTAGTAACAAAACTAGAGGGAAGAATTTGAAGTTGGAGACACTGGTGGGTTACAGAAAAGTTGAATGAGTCGAGGAGAACGTGAAAAACATATTAAAGGAAGCAGAGATAAGACGAAGACAACTGTTTTATTATGGTTTGATAAGATAAGAAAAAAAAAAGATGTATTTTGGGTTGAGTGGTAATTGGGACCTTGTGGCTGCAGAAAACCCAATTTAAGAAGGTCTGAGTGGAAAGCCAGTGGTGGCGTACGCCTTTAATCCCAGCACTCGGGAGGCAGAGGCAAGTGGATCGCTGTGAGTTCGAGGCCAGCCTGGTCTACAAAGTGAGTCCAGGACAGCCAAGGCTACACAGAGAAACCCTGTCTCTGTCTCTTAAGGAAAAAAAAATCTGAGTGAAAAGAGTTGGCACAGTGAGGAGTCCAAAGGAAGTTCCTGCCTCAGACAGTACTCAGACAGTCCAGGAGCTCAGCCCGCCTCCTAAAGGCACCTCTCTGGGTTGAGATTGCCTTTGGGGGCGGCTCGCTTTGGCGACCTTTTCCTACGATGTGGTCCCAGTAGCCCTGCAAAACGTTGCAGCCCTCCACAGACATTGCAGCTTGAGGCTGGAGCCCTGCCCTAAATAAGGGACTGGCCATAGGAGATGGATGGCTGATAGCCACTGCCTGATAAGGCCGGAGGTCAGCCCCTGGGCTGAGACTGAAGCAGAGTGGCTCCCTCAGGAAGATCAGGCTACAGTGAGCAAACGGAAGGAGACCGGATGGCCCCCTCACCCACAGGGGTGTGGTTGGGGGGATAGAAGAGAAGGGCAAAGAGCAACCCCTTACCCCAGTGGCCTTTACCTTTGCCCCAGCCGAGAGAGACTAGGAATGTGTTTACCGATATGAAGGTAGGAGGCAGGGGCCACCTGGGAAGAGGGAAAATGGAGTTTGGCCTACATGGAGAGAGGGACTCATGAGAAGAATCAACTTCATTCTCTGTCTGCTCAGTGATGCAAAGGCCCTGTCCCCCAGCAACTTAGTAGCCTCTTTGAGTGTGGCATGTTGGACGTGGTGTCACACACCTGTAATACCAGCACTTAGGAGAAAGAGTCAGGAAGCTCACAGCACAGCCCTAGGCCAGGCAGAACTACACAGCGAGACCCCGTCTCAGAAACAAACAAAAGGGGCTGTAGACGTGGTTCAGCAGTTAAGAGAACTGGCTACTCGTCCAGAGGACCCAGGCTTAAATTCCAGCACCCACATGGCAGCTCACAACTGTCTATAACTCCAGGCCTCCCTGGGCACACCAGGCGTGCATGTGGTGCACAGACAAACATGGAGACAAAAATACCCATACAGAGAAAAAAAAATTTTTTTTAAGGACAGAGGGTTCCAGAATCCCTGCAGCTAGGGGACTCAGAGAGGAGGTGGGCAGAGATGGGGAGCAGGCCTGGCTGGAAGGACTGGACCCAAGTGCTAGGGTTGGTCCTGAGCCTGTGCAGGGGAAGCTGTGAGATGCCAGGAGGGGACCAAGCTGGGTAGGATGTGGTTACTGAGCCCATGAGCTGAGACCCCTCCCTGAAGGCAGCAGCAGCAGCTGTTTTGATCGGGAGACTGAAAAGAAAGCAACATCCTACTTGAGAGGTTGAGGCAGTGCTTAAAGCCACACTGGAGATGGGAGGCAGTTAGCCCAGGCAGACCACATTGATGACTAGTGAAGGGAAAAGGGGGTGGGAGGTTCCCCTTCAGAAAGTAGCAGGGTGCCGTGGTCATCTTGTCACAGACAATAGCTGAAGACCCCAAGGTTGACATCTGAAGACTTGCTAGCTTGCAGGAGGAAGGGGTAAAAGGTCACAGCAGGGTCATGGTAGAGGTCAGCTGTTGGGCCAAGAGGAATAAGCATGCTACCGTAGCCCTGTGGGTTGCTCTCACCCACCCCACCACCCTTTTCCTGCAGAAACATTGTACTACACAGATGACACCGCCATGGCCAGGGCCCTGGTGCAGTCCCTGCTGGCCAAGGAGGCCTTCGACGAGGTGGACATGGCTCACAGGTGAGGGGGTGACCCTGGCATGAGTCCAGCCAGTGCTGCAGCCCTCAGGAGTAACGCCTGTGCAGACAGCACCCCTTCCCTCAGCGGAACCCTTTCTCAGGCTGACACCAGCTCCCCAAGCTGAAAGTGACCACACTATGTACAGGCACCCTAGGCACCTCTCCGCCCTCCCCTTCAGCCCACCCCAGCCTCTCCTTGTAGCCCTGAGAGGCACCTTTGAAACCCTGACCTGCCTCCCTTCTCTCCACCAGGTTTGCCCAAGAATACAGGAAGGACCCTGACAGAGGGTACGGGGCCGGAGTCATCACTGTCTTCAGGAAGCTCCTGAGCCCCAAGTGCCGCGATGTCTATGAGCCTGCCCGAGCCCAGTTCAATGGAAAGGGCTCCTATGGCAATGGGGGTGCCATGCGGGTGGCGGGCATCCCCCTGGCCTATAGCAGTGTCCAAGATGTACAGAAGGTACTGGGCAGGCCAGTCACAAATACCCCTTTCCCGACTCTGTCTGCAGAGACATGTGACAGTGGCTCCTCCTCTCCTTAGTTTGCCCGGCTCTCAGCCCAGCTGACCCATGCCTCCTCCCTGGGTTACAACGGTGCCATCCTGCAGGCCCTGGCTGTGCACCTAGCTCTGCAGGGTGTATCATCCAGTGAGCACTTCCTCAAGCAGCTTCTGGGACACATGGAGGAGCTGGAGGGTGATGCCCAGTCGGTCCTGGATGCTAAGGAGTGAGTAAAGGCTGGAACGAGGGCTGAGGCAAGTCGGAAGTATGTGCAGGGCAGGGGTCGGGTACCGGGCACGGCCCCACAGCCAAACCACCTGCCTTCACGGGAGCCTATGGAGTGGGTAGAAGAGGCCCCTTGCTTCCCAAGAGTCATGGCCCTCAGTGTCTCAAGGAACAACACTGTTAAGGCACATGTACCTACATGGGTGGGACTTGGTGTCCCCAATTCCTCTTATGACTCCCTTCCCCCTGCCTGTATCTCTGCCTGCTTGCTGACATCTCTAATATTGTTTGCAAAACCCCAGGTTGGGTATGGAGGAGCGTCCATACTCCAGCAGGCTGAGGAAGGTGGGAGAGCTGCTGGACCAGGACGTGGTGAGCCGAGAGGAAGTAGTGTCTGAGCTAGGTGGGTGGACTCTGACTAATATGTACCCCAGCTAACCACAGGGCAGAGAGGGATTCTGGGACACCTAGAGCTCCTCCTTGTAGGGTTCCTGGCAGGACTGTGAATACACTCCCTGCAGTCTTGAGGGTCAGTATCCCCAGAAACAGCAGCTGGCAACCAGTGTGTCAGAGTAGTGGCTGTGGATGTTAATTTACCTGGTGCCTGTGCGCCGGGCACTATGAGGAGTGAGCCCTTCGTGGTGAACTGCCCCCCAGCAGCCCTGGGAGAGAGCAGAATCAAAACCAAGAACAGGACTGAGGGGGACCTTGCCTGGCCACTAGCAGGCTTGGTGGGTCACTGGTAGTCTCAGGGTAGGGCCTGAGACCTCAGGCATGGCCCTGCACAAAGCTGGGTGTGCTGGCTCTCAGCAAATGGCAGGAAGCCTGTGGCAGGGAGGGAGGTCAAGTTCCCATGCTCCGCCTTTCCCGCAGGCAATGGCATTGCCGCCTTTGAGTCTGTGCCCACTGCCATCTACTGCTTCCTGCGCTGCATGCAGCCTGATCCTGAGATCCCCTCCACCTTCAACAGCCTCCAGAGGACTCTCATCTACTCCATCTCACTTGGTGGGGACACAGACACAATAGCCACCATGGCTGGGGCCATTGCTGGAGCTTGCTATGGGATGGAGCAGGTGCCAGAGAGCTGGCAGCAAAGCTGTGAGGGCTATGAGGAGACAGACGTCCTGGCCCAGAGCCTACATCGAGTCTTCCAAGAGAGTCTGTGAGGACCACAGCTTCAGTGGCCCTGTCAGGCCCATCAGGACCAAGGACATCTCAGATTGGAATCCACAGTTCCCGTAGGCTGGCTCGCCTGTCCCAGCATTCCTAGCGGTCAGGCTGAGGGCACCCTTGGGACTGGAGTCTTGGGACAGACTGTGGAACAGTGAGGACCTGGTGCCTTCTTCGGGGCTACAGCTCTGACTCTGTGGGGTTGTATGACACCCCAGGGCCCTCGGAAGTGTGAGGAGCCAGGGCTGGCTTTCTTTGGAAAGGCTTCTGTGGCTCGCTCTCTCATTTAGAACACGGGACTTGCGGGAGCATCCTGTCTCCCTGTTGGGTTTTAATGAGTATAATAGTCAGCTTGTGGCTGACTGGGCAGAGCCAGCGGTGGGTTGTGTGGCTCTTGAGGCTTGCATTCACCCTACCCAATGGCAGCCAGGCCTCGGCCCTCACTGGAACGGGCTCCATGACAGCTTCTGGTGGAAGTCGCAGCAATAAACAGTTCCATGTAAGCCCCAGTGTGTCCTGTTTCTGTCTCTACTGATGCATTGTCTTAAGTAGTGACTCCCTGCCTGGGCTGCATGTTCCCAGTCCTGGGGCCCCAGTGCAGTGGCTGCTGTGTTATGGGGCAGTCTTCCGCTTTTGCCCAGGAAGGGCAGAGCAGGCAGAAGCAGTGACTTGTTGGAGGTCTCACGGTGTCAGCTAGGCGTCTGGCAAATGCTTTGCCTGAGACACTGGGTAGATAGAAACAGTCTGCTTGACCTGACTTCATCAAATAGCCCAGGCCTGGCTGAACCAGGAAGAGGGACCCTGGAGAAGGTGGCAGAGAACCCTCCTTTGATGGGAATGAGTGTCCCAGTGGACTGTTGGATGCCTCGTGTATCTTGGGGCCCAGGTTTTGTACAGCATCTATTATAAAGGACACAGGCGAAGCTGGGCACACCTTTAATCCTAGCATTTGGGAGGCACAAGCAGATGGATCTCGGCATTTGATGCCAGCCTGGTCTACAGAGTGAGTCCCAGGCCAGCCAGGGCTCCAGAGTGAGATCATGTTGGGAGAAAAAAAAAAATAAAAAAGGAAGGGCACTTGAAAAGACACCTTCCCACACACCCCGTGAGGACGATCTCTGAGCATCCTTCCAGGTTCAGTGAAGGGACAAGGGAGTGTGACTAGCTGAGTGGTTAGCCTGAGGTTGGCTTCCAGCCAAGCTGAGGTTCTATCAGGGTAGGCATTTATCAGGTTCCCTGTCAGATCCCCAGAGCCAAGGACATGAGTGTGTTGCAAGCTGTGAGCAGGCACTTTCTGCGCAGGACAATGCCCCCTACCTGTCAGCAGTCGGCCTAGCACAAGCCCCATTCCAAAGATTCACAATTTCATTCATAATCTGTGTCAGATGTTGGAATTTGGCCCTTGGGATCCTGAGCCAACTGTCAAGTTCCACTGCTCCTGAGAGGCTGCAGGAATGTTCCAACCAAGTTCCATCCGGCTCCAGCCACTGCCCTTCTTTGCCTGGTGGTGCTGAGGCAGGAAGGGAGCGGGGTGTGGTTCTGGAGGGCCTCAGGAGCCTGAATAGCCAGCTGTGAGGAAGATGCACTCCTCAAGAAACCAGGAAGGAAAAGCACTTGGATGCCAATGAAACAAGTATGTATTGAGGCCAGAGTCAGGGCAGTAGTGTCTCTACAACAGGTTTTATTGGGGGCAGTCAATATAGTCAATGCTGTCTTTTTTCCTTTTAAAAAGTACCATTTTTTTTTCTCTTCTGGTTCCCCAGTGCGATTTCCCTGAACCTAACATGGGACACATAGTAAGTAGAGAGGAAACTCCTACACCAGGTTAGAAATGAAGTCATGAGTCGAAAACCTCAGTCTTAGAACAAGGGCCAGAAAACACAGACCCACAGGGTAAGAAGTGTAGCTGTCATTACAGCGACACCTGCAGCTCCAATCCACAAGCATCTCAGGCTCGCTGACCCTTCCCTAGAGGCTTCTGGGTGGAGACTGGCAGCTCTGCACTGACCCAGCTTTCTGGGCTCCCTGGTATCCAGGGCTCCCTCTGGGCGCTGGTTCATCTCTGGCCCGTCCGAACCCACCCCTAACACATCAGCTTAGTGGCTTTGACCCAGGGAAGGCAGAGTAGAACAACAGGCCCAGCAGGGCTGCTCTGAGACCCCAGCCGGTTCTCTTGGGCACCCCCTATCCCCATTCTCCCCACCCCACCCCCACAAAACTTCCTCTTGCTGTCACAAGCAGATCCGCCTTTGGAAGCTGAAGCGAACAGTCCACTAGGCTGCTTTTGCCGCCACTGTCGGCAGGGGAGGAGGTGGGGCCCTCTTCCTCAGTCGATCAGCACGGGCAGCCGAACGTGCCCAAATTGGAGCACAAGACTGGTTGCCAATTGAATATCCCAGATTCGCACTTGGGACTGTGAAGTGGGCTGACTAGGTGAGGACTGAGGAAGGCCAGAGGCCACAGAGGAAGCAACCATCCTTACATAAGCAAGGACCACCATCCCTGCCCCCAGCTGAGCCCAGCCTGAAAGGGGGGGATGGGGAACGGGCTGGGAAGTAAGCCCACCTGCTTCCTGCAGGAGCATCCTGATTAGGGAGGGTCGTGGAAGCCCTAGAGCCAGCTCATTCCAGTGGACCCGGCTGGCATCCTTTCTTTCAGAGCCTTTTGGCCTCTTGGGCCCTACCCCGCTTAGAACAGGAAATTGGAAGCAGAGGGCAGGGAAGGAGGACGTGCCCACAGATGAGCCCTCTAGTAGACACTAAATACCCACGGCGTGGTTCTTATTAAGGCGAAAAAGAAATCTTCGCCCACAAGCTCGTGGGCCTCTCTGCAGAGAGGGCCCAGCGAGAGGCGTGCTGCCTTGAAGACACTTAACTTTGGAGTTGGCAAATGTCCCCTAACGGTCTGATAAGGAGAGAATTAGCCCACCCCCAGCAGGTGAGAGGAAAGACGGAGGGGTGCTCCTGTTTGCGGGATCGTCAGTCCTGCTCGCTCGGCTCTGCAATCTGTGTAGACACTACACAGGATCCCGTCTCAGCCCATGGCTGTCGGCCTCATGCTCGAGAGCCAGAGCTTTGGAGATAGTCAGGGAGACAGAAGAGCTACCGGCCTGCCCCAGATCCGTGCCCCTGTCCCCTTCACAGATCTCCACAGATGGCCGCTTTGGGAGCCTTCCAGGGGCCAATAGCAAGGGCCACACAACTGTCCCCACCAGGACAGGTCTTGGTTCCACAGCCTCACTCTGGGGGGAGGAGGGTCTATCCATGTGGACTGCCTCCATGGTCCCCACTCCCCCCAAAAGGACACAAAACCTCAGAGAACCTAATGTCATAGGCTGGAGACCCCTGGGGAGCTGGGAGAGGCCTGCCTGGCAACCACCAGAAGCCCCGGCCCGATCTGTGTCATCTAAGGCCAACAGGAAAGCCAGCTCTCCCAGCAGTTTCCTGGACTCACAAGGGGGCTGGGCTGAGTGCTCTGGGGGGTGCTGCCTGCAGACCAGGCAGGTCCAGAACAGGGTACAACTCCCCTCCCCCCCCACACACAGAGTGCACCTGGGGGGAAAGAAAAATAGGCCAACCTCTTCCAGAAACAACTTCGGCCTACAGAAAGCAGATTAGTCTTCTCGGGCCAAGGCCGCCGGCCACCTCTGTTCGGCTTTTGCTTGTTTCCTTTCAAATGGACATCTCTGTAACTCGAAAGGTCTCTCTATCACTAAAGAGGAGGAGGAGGCCAGGGCAGCAGGGAGCCCCCAACAGGTTATGTGGGACACAGCAAGAATCCTGAGAAGGAAGAATGGATGTACTCAGTGGAGTATAGGCCATTGGCCTGGTCTGAGGGCATTTGCACCCACACCTGGTCATTGGGCCGCAGCTGGAGCACAGCTCCTCCAGACGCCTGGTCCAGATAGCCTTTCTTGTACTCATCATAGGTGTAGGTGGCGGGGACGTTGTTCTTGTATAGGGCCACCCACACATTGGTGCCCTTGACGTGCACGTGGTAAGCAAAGTAGTAGACACCTCCCACTGGGCAGGTGAAGATCCCAGTAGCCGGGTTGTAGCCACTGTGGCCATTGTAGAGAGTCCGGTCAAACCTAACTGGCATGCCTGAGGCCGGGAAGGGGGAGGTGAGCACCGCGGTGAAGGCTGGAGTGGCATGGGCTGACAGCTCACCTAGCCCAAACTGTGGTCGGCCTCCTTTGCCCAGCACAGCCCCTTCCACGCCACCGTTGGGCAGATGCAAGCCTGCAACACCAGTCTCATCAAAGGCCCCAGGGGCACCAGGAGGCCCAGGAGGCCCTGGGGGCCCAGGAGGCCCTGTGAGTCCTGGGGAGCCAGGGACTCCAGGAGGCCCTGTGGGCCCAGCAGAGCCAGGTTCTCCCACTTTTCCCTCTCCGGGAGGTCCTGGAAGGCCTGGTTCACCTTTCAGGCCTGGCAGACCCTGGGGCCCGATGGGGCCCGATGGGCCCTGGAGTCCTGGGATCCCAGAGGGACCCCTCAAGCCAGGCTGCCCAGGAAGCCCCAAGTCACCTTTCTGCCCTAGGGCTCCTGCCACCCCTGGCCCCCCAGGGCGACCTGTAAAACCTGGCTCACCCTTGGGCCCGGTTGGTCCAGGGGGTCCATGGGCCCCAGGAAGTCCCCTCTCACCAGGGAGCCCAGGCTTCCCAGCTAAGCCATTAGGCCCTTGGTCACCCCGAATGCCAGGCACTCCTGGGGGACCTCCAGGCCCTACCTCTCCCTTGGGCCCAGGGGGCCCACGTCTACCAGGAAGCCCTGCAGACCCAGGAAGGCCAGGTGGACCCCCAAGGCCCTGTGGACCCTGCTCCCCTGGCTCCCCATCCTCTCCTGGCTCACCTCTGTCCCCCAAGAGCCCTGGGGCCCCAGCTGGGCCCCTGTCTCCCTTAGGTCCTGGTTTGCCTGGAACCCCATAGCCAACAGGCCCTATCAGGCCAGGGGGGCCCCGGAGTCCTGGCTCCCCTTTAGCCCCTACTGGGCCCTGTGGCCCTGGCACCCCTGCTGCCCCTGGCACCCCCACACCATCTACCCCAGGGGGCCCTTTTGGACCCACAGCTCCTGGCTCTCCCCTAGAACCTGGAACCCCAGGGGGCCCAGAATCACCTTTGTCTCCAGGGGCTCCTGGTATCCCATCCAAACCTGGTTTGCCCAAGCCAGCTGGACCAGGCAGCCCAGGGGGCCCAGGGGCACCTGCCTGCCCAGGGGCCCCAGGCAATCCAGGTTGGCCCACTCCGTTATCACCTTTGAGGCCCCTATCTCCTCGGGGTCCAGGCTCTCCCTGGGGTCCTGGCTCCCCCCTAAATCCTGGAGGTCCTTGCACTCCCTGGGCACCTGGTTTTCCAGGGACAGTAATGCCTGAAGGACCCGGAAGTCCAGGGGGGCCCGGGGGCCCCCTGAGGCCCTGGTCCCCTCGTATCCCTGGCTCCCCTCGCAGTCCTGGCTGCCCTGGCGGTCCAACCTTGCCTGGGAGCCCTGGGGGACCAGCTTTGCCCATCCGGGAGAAGCCAGGGGGGCCAGCAGGGCCTGGCTGCCCATGGAGTCCAGGTTTTCCCGTGCCTGGCTTCCCCGGGAAGCCAGGGGGCCCAGGGGGACCCCGAGGTCCAGGCTTCCCAGGGGGACCTGGCTCGCCTTTCAAGTCCATTGGCAGCAGCGGTAGAGGCATTTCTGAAAGAGAGAGAAGAGGGCAGTCAGGGACCTGGACAGTGGGAGCTGGGCACCTCCTCTACCATGCCCCCATGACAGTGTAGGAAGCACTGGGGATGGACAGGCTTTACATCCTCTCACTGAGAACATTCCCAGAGCTGTCCTTCCATGATGGAGGGACTTCGGAATTGTCCAGTTGCCATCCTGGGAGCACTACAGGCGTCCTCATCTAGGGCTCCTTGTTACTTTACCCAACCAGCCTTGCCCAGCAAACTTAGAATTCTATTCATGGCTGCAAGACCTGATGGTGGGATGGCCACCAGGTGGCGCCAGTAGCCCACTTTACAGACCAGTGTAGTTGCTTCCTTACCTGCCCAATCCCACCCACTCTTCTTATATGTAGACCACCTGCATCAACCAACCACAGGCAGCTTTTGGCCCTCTAAAGCTCAGAAGCCCTCCAGCAGGAAGAAGCGGAGCTGGGAAGATGTCTTTTGGACACTGAGGAGCTGTGGTCTGCAGAATCTGGAGGGGCTTGGGGAGCTGGGGTGCAGTCTTAGGTACTGCTGAGTAGGGAGGCTCTCACCCAAGTACTGGCCCTTTCCTTCTCGGAAAGGTGGCCCTACTGGTCCTTTCTGCATGGGCTGTACATAGTTCACTGGGGCGTATCCAGCTGCGCCCCCAGCTCCGCCACCAGAGGACACTCTCAACCAACACCCCAACAGCAACAACAGCAGCGAAGGCAGGGGCATCGGAGCCCCCTGCATGGCGTCTGCAGATGTGCTGTAGGGAGAAAAGGGAAAGCTGTCACCAAACCAGCCACCAGGACCAGGCGTTCAGATCAGAACTCAGTTGTTATTCAAAAGCAAATCTCAAAGTCACACAGGTCTGCTGTACACACTGCGGGCCGGACCTTCCTCAGCACATCCCTTTGCTAACGAAAACCCTTTCCTGACGAGGTCTCTGCCACCCATGTGCAGGCTAGGTACCACCCGGGCTCTTCAATCATCTTGACACCGGCACAGTGGTGTCGCTGTCACCCACAGTGTCCAGATGATAGGGGAAGGCAGGTCTAGAGTTTGACGAGTCCTTATGATGCCCCACTATGCTGATGTCCTGGACTCTATCCTGCCAGGAGCCAAGGCCCACCATCTCATCTCTCCCAATGTTTACTCTGGTACCCAGGACTCCTTACAGGATAGCTCCCAGGCCCCAGTAACCTCAGTAGCTCTGGGCCTCAGTTTTACCTTCTGCTTAAAGCCCCTTCTTGAAAATGCCTCCTGACAGCTCACACAGTCCTTCGTGTCCCAGCTGTCCCGTGCATGGCACTTAGCTGAGGTCAGGAGCTTAGCTCAGGCCTGGGTCCTGCCAGCTTGAATACACTACTCACCAGAGAGGGAGTTTGGGCAAATAACATGGGGTAACATGCCTACCCAGGTCTTGTATGCAAATAGCCACAGCATTAAATTATCCAGAACAGTCCCAAAGGCAAGCCCACCATCGCCTAACTGGGATGCTAGCACAGTGGGCATGCTCTCCATACGATGCACTGTTTTAGTTATTTTTATTTTACTATTTTTTTTATTTTGTTTTGTTTTTTTGAGACAGGGTTTCTCTGTGTAGCCTTGGCTGTCCTGGACTAGTTTTGTAAACCAGGCTGGCCTCGAACTCATAGATCTGCCAGCCTCTGCCTCTTACAGCGCTGGGATTACAGGCGTGCGCCACATGCTCAGCTGATGCACTGCTTTTTAATGACCATGTATTTATTTGAGGGAGAGGCGAACAGGAATGTTGCAGTCAGAGGACAACTTGTATGAAGTTGTCCTTCCACCACGTAGGTTCCCAGGATCAAACCTCAGTCATCAGGCTTTGCCGCAAGCTCCCTAACCTGCTGAGCCATCTCGCAGGCCCCAAAAAACACTTTTTAAAACTGGGCATAGAGGGACTGGAGAGATGGCTCAGCAGTCAAGAGCACTGACTGCTCTTCCAGAGGTCATTCCCAGCAACCACATGGTGGCTCACAACCATCTACGATGTGACCTGATGTCCTCTTCTGACCTGCAGGTGTACATGCAGGCAAAGCACTGTGTACATAATAATAAATAAATAAATCTTTTTTTTTTTTTTTTAAGCTGGGCATAGAGGGAGGCTGGGAAGATGGCTGAGTAGGTGAGAGCACTGACTGCTCTTCCAGCTAACCCTGGTTCCATTCCGAACACCCATATGTTGGCTGCCAACTGCCTGCAACCTCATGTAGGTGGCAGAGAGCAGTTTTCTTTGTTTCTTCGTGTCACTCTGGCTGTCCTGGAACTTACTATGTAGATCAGGCTAGCGGGTGTCAAACACACAGAGCTCTGTCTACCTCTACCTCCTGAATGCTGGGATTAAAGGTGTGTGCCATCACATCTGGCCCCAGCCACAAACACTTTTTGGGGTTGTTTGGGTTTTTTTTGGGGGGGTTGTTTGTTGGTTTGTTTTTGTTTTCTAGACAGCGTTTCTCTGTGTAGCCCTGGCTGTCCTGGAACTCACTCTGTAGACCAGGCTGGCCTCAAATTCAGAAACCTGCCAGCCTCTGCCTCTGCCTCTCCAGTAATGGGATTACAGGCGTGCACCACCACCGCCACTTCACACAAACACTCAAGTAGGATGTTGCCTTCTTTTCAGTCTCCCGATCAAAACAGCTGCTGCTGGGGCCTTCAGGGAGGGGTCTCAGCTCATGAGCTCGGTAACCACATCCTGCCCAGCTTGGTCCCCTCCTGGCATCTCACAGCTTCCCCTGCACAGGCTCAAGACCAATCCTAGCACTTGGGTCCAGTCCTTCCAGCCAGGCCTGCTCCCCATCTCCGCCCACCTCCTCTCTGAGTCCCCTAGCTGCAGGGATTCTGGAGCCTCCCGCCCCCGCCTCCGCTCCCTTTTTTGTTCTGTTTTTGAGACAGGGTCTCACTGTGTAGTTCTGTCTGGCCCAAAATTGTGTAGACTAGGCTGGTCTTGAACTCACAGAGATCTGCCTGCTTCTACCTCCCAAGTGCTAACATTAAAGGTGTGTGCCACCATGCCCAGTGCTTTTTTTCTTTAAAAAAAAAAAAAAAAGACAGGTTCTCCCTGGGCGTAGGGGCACACATCTGTAATCCAGCACTCTGAGAGGCAGAGGCAGGCAGACTGATAAGAGTTCGAGACCAGCCTGATCTACAAAGCAAGTTCAGGACATCCCAGGCTACACAAAGAAACCCTGTCTCAAAAAAAAACAAAACAAAACAGATACACATGTAATCCAAGCTGGTGTCAACTTGGTAGATGGCCAAAGATGACTTAGAACTCCCGATCCCTGCCTCTACCTCCTAGTGTTGGGATGACAGGTGAGACCCACTGCACTCTGTTTTATGGGGTGCTAGGGATTGAACCTAGGGCTCTGTGCACACTAAGCAAGGCTGAGCCACATCCCAGCCTACGAAGTACTCTTTTCCAAAAGTGTTTCCTTAAAAGAAGTCACTGTCACAAAACAGCTACCCCCACAAACAGCAGCAGGAAAGAACATATAAATACATTCTTCCCAAAGACACTCCCATGGGACAGACAATAAGTAAGTTACTGCAGGGGGCTGGAGAGAGACTCAGCTGCAAAGAGCACTGGCTGTTCTTCCACAGGACCCAGGTTCAAATCCCAGCATCTACACTAAGGCTCACAACCAGCTATAATTCCAGTTACAGAGGATCCAGTGCCCTCTTCTGGTCTCTGCAGGCTCTACACACACATGGTACACACAGAGACACAGACAAAATACCCATACACATGAAATAAAAATTATTTTTAAAAAGGTTTAAATTTGAAAAAAAATTTGACTGGGCCGGGCATAGTGGGACACACTTTAATCCCAGCACTTGGGAGTCAGAGGCAGGCAGATCTCTGTAAGTTTGAGACCAGCCTGGTCCACAAAATGAGTCCAGGACAGCCAGGGCTAAACAGAGAAACCTTATCTCAAAAAAAAAAAAAAAAAAAAAAAGTAAAGTCAGTCTCCTCTGCAAGAATCCACCTACAGGGGCTGGAGAGATGGCTCAGAGGTTAAGAGCACTAACTGCTCTTCCAGCGGTCCTAAATTCAATTCCCAGCAACTACATGATGGCTCACAACCATCTATAATGTGATCTAATGTCCTCTTCTGGCATGCAGGTATACATGCCGACAGAGCACTGTATACATAATAAATCTTTTTTTGTTTTGTTTTTGTTTTTGTTTTTTGTTTTTTGTTTTTCAAGACAGGGTCTCTCTGTGTTAGCCTTGGCTGTCCTGGACTTGCTTTGTAGACCAGGCTGGCCTCCAACTCACAGTGATCCACCTGCCTCTGCCTTCCGAGTGCTGAGATTAAAGTTGTGCGCCACCATACCTGGCAATAATTAAAATATCTTTTTAAAAAAGAATCCACCTGCAAACCAACTGCCCCACCATTACACTTACACACACACACACACACACACACACACACACACACACACACAAGAAAGTGGAACATATTTTATGTTCAACAAATATCCATTGAATTAAAAGCAAGCATCAGAGTCCTGACACTGAGGGTGACACGACATCTAGCGTGTGGGCTAAGGATCAAGCCCAGGGCTTCATATGTAGCTCTTCCAACTGAGTTACATCCTAGCTCTGAATCCATTTTTTTAAAAAAATGCATAGTAGGCGGTCCACAGAGACAGGAAGTAGAATGGGTTGTTGAGTGCTGAGGGAAGGGGAAATGGGCAGTGATCCTCACAGCTATGGCCTTTCTCGTAGGGGTGATGAACTGTTTGAAAACTGGTTGTGAGGTTGGAGAGACGGCTCAGCGGTGGTTACGAACATCGGTTGTTCTTCCAGAGAACCAGACAACCCGAGTTTGATTCCCAGTGTCCGCATGCTCCTCACAACTATCTGTAACCCCGGTTTCAGTGGATCCAATCTCTCAGAAATTCAGGCAAAATACCAATGTACAGAAAAGGAAAACTGGTTGTGAGCTGGGGCTGGTGGCACAGACTGAAATCCTAGCTACTTCCGAGGATCAACAGTGTAAGGTCTGAGAGTCCAGCATGGTGGCCTTTAATCCTAGAAGTTGGGGGGCAAGGGATCGCTGTGAGTTCGAGGCTAGCCTGGTCTACAGAGTGAGTTCCAGGACAGCCAGGGCTACACAGAGAAACCCTGTCTCACCTAAGGTCTAGGGATAGAAGGACTGTTCAGTGGTCAGCAAAGACTGGTGCTTCCCAAGGACCCAAGTTTAACTCCAAGAACTCATCACATATCGGCTCATAAACACTTATAATTCCAGTTCCAGGGGTCCAGTGCCCTCCTCTTCTGGCCGCTGCTAATATCAGGCATGCATATGGTGTACCTACATACATGTAGGCAGACACACATACACCTAAAATTAAATTAATTTTAAATTGACACTACGCCATTATAGGCATGGCATGGTGGCACACGCCTATAATAATCCCAGCACTCAGAGGCGGATCTCTGAGTTCAAGGCCAACCTGGTCTACAAAGAGAGTCCAGGACAGCTAGAACTACAATAGGAAACTTGTCTTGAAAAACCAAAAAATATACCAAGAAGAGACTTGATACCCTATAAGCATATACAGGGGGAGGAGGTCCCCCTCAGTCACAGTCATAGGGGAGGGGAGTAAGGGGAAAATGGGAGGGAGGGAAGAATGGGAGGATACAAGGGATGGGATAACAATTGAGATGTAATATGAATAAATTAATAAAATATATTTAAAAAAAGAAAAACCAAAAAAAAAAAATTGCCATCTGGCACAGTGGTATAAATCTTTACTTCTAGCACTTAGGAGGCAGAGACAGGGAAAATTTCTGTGAGTTTGAGGCCAGCCTGTTTGGTTTTATTTGGGGGTGGGGGGATGTTTGTTTGTTGAAACAGGGTCTCTCTGTGTAGTCTTGGCATCCTGGACTTACTTTGTAGACCAGGCTGGGCTTGAACTCACAGCAATTCACCTTCTTCCCCTTCCCTGGTGCTCCCCGGTGTGAGCACCACTACGCCCGGCTTAGCCTGGTTTATGTAGTGAGTTTTAGGCCAGGAAGGACTATATAGTAAGACCATGTCTTAAAATAAAAATGAAAAGTAAAACTGCACTATAATTTTTTTTTTAAGATGGGGCCTGATGCAGGCCAGGCTGGGCTCTACTCCTGTACTCACTATGGAAATGAAGATGACCTTGAGGTTCTCCAAGCTCTGCCCCCTGAGTGCTGGGATCACAGCTACACACCGCCATGACTGCCTTGGTGTATTCAGTACACCGGGATTTCTTCCATGCTAAATAAGCGCTCTACCAACTGAGCTACAGATCCAGCCCTGTACTTTACTTTTTAAAAAAGATTTATTTGGGCTGGAGAGATGGCTCAGAGGTTAAGAGACTGACTGTTCTGCTGTTCTTCCAAAGGTCCTGAGTTCAGTTCCCAGCAACCACATGGTGGCTCACAACCATCTATAATGTGATCTAATGCCCTGTTCTGGCCTGCAGGCATGCAGGCAGAGCACTGTATACATAATAAATAAATAAATAAAATCTTTTAAAAATTTTTATTTATTTTTATGTACATTGCTGTTTTGCCTGCATGTATGTATGTCTTTGTGAGGGTGCCAGATCCCCTGGAACTGGAGATACAGGCTGTTGTGAGCTGCCATGTGGGTGCTGGGAATTAAATCAGGGTCCTCTGGAAGAGCAGCCAGTACTCTTAACCCCTGAGCCATCTCTCCAGCCCCTTGTACTGTATGTACATTTAAATGGACTAATTGAAAGATGTATAAATTACATATCAGTAAGGCTGTTGTTTTTGGAGGGAGGAGGTTTTCGGGGGTTTTCTGGTTTTGTTCTTTTGGGGCTTTGTGGAGGTTGTTTATTTATTTGTTTGTTTTGAAACAAGGTTTCTATATAGCCCAAGCTGTCCTAAAACTCACTGTGTAGACCAGGCTGGCCTTGAACTCACAGAGAACTGTGCCTTTTTTTTTTTTTTTTTTTTTTTTTTTTTGTGTGTGTGTGTGTGTGTGTGTGTGTGTGTGACTGTTTGAGATAAGGTTTCTCTGTGTAACAGCCCCGCTGTCCTGGACTCACTTTGTAGACTAGGCTGGCCTCGAACTCACAGACTCTGCCTCCCAAGCACTGGGACTAAAGGCATGGGCCGCCACGCCCAGCTAAGATATTGCTTTTAAAAGTGGGTTAACTACTTGCTTCTTGGCTGCTGTGAGAGCACCTGTCGCTTGGATAACAGCCTGTCTGGCATTAGATCCCGTGAGTCCCTGCTCTGAGGTCCACACCCAGGGGCTGGAGGAAGCAAGGCTCTCTCTGACGTGGTACTGTGCTGCAGCTCTCAGCCTTCCCATCTCTCTTGACAGGAATGGATAGAGGGCTTCAGGGAAGGTCCACAGAGCCACTGCCCAATGCCCAGGTTCAAATCCCAGCTCCACTACCCACCAGCTCTGTGACCTCAAAGGACCCATTACTTGCCCTGAGCCTCGGCCTGACAGTAACACCCATCGCTGTGCCTCCCTGTGTGCCAAGCTCAAGCTGATCTTTCCACGAGGCCCAGTGAGTCCATACAAAGGTCACCCTTGAGCTGTAGATGTGGAAAGAGAATCTTAGGGCTAGGGAGCAGCTCACTGTTAAGGGGTTCCCTGGCATACGTGAGGCCCTAAGTTCCATCCTTAGCAGAGGGAGGAAGAGGAGGAAGGAGGAAGGGAGGGGGAATGGGAGAGGGGAGAAAAGCTTACACTATAACAGTCTTGCTTGGAGTTGAGGCCTCCTCATCAGGGGCCTCCCCTGAGCACAGGCCACCTGCCTTATTGGCTGTGACTGATGGCGAGACTTAGCAAGCCTGTGGTGTATAGGTGTGGCTCTCTTCTATTGTTGCTGTTTTTCAAGACAGGGTTTCTCTGTGTAGCCTCAGTCGTCCTGGAACTTGCTCTGTAGACCAGGTTGGCCTTGAACTCAGAGATCTGCCTGCCTCTGCCTCCCGAATGCTGAGACTAAAGGCATGCGCTACCACCACTACTGCCACCCAGCCAGGTCTGGCTTTATTAGATGCTGATGGTGAATCAGACCAGAAACCATCCCAACAGTTCATGTATAACCTTCTCTGGAGCCTGTGAGATGTTATTGTGGTCTATGGAAGAGGAAATGGGTTAAAAGTCCTCATTAACAAGGCTACAGGCACAACCTAAGTCCCAGGCAGGAGACCCAGGCAAGGGACCGAGGCAGGGGACTCAGGCTCAGCAATTACCCTTCTCACCTCTCCTCAGCACACAGAGCAGGGCCCTCTTGCACTGGTTGGGCTGGAGCACTCTGGGAGGGGCTGTGCACACCTGTCTAGAGCCATAGTGTTCAGTCTAGTGGGGGGGCAGGGGATGGGGGGAGGGGAGGGGAGGAAGCAGAAGGGGAAGGCGACTGAGGGTATAGACAGTAACAGAGGGAGCCAAGATGGCTTCTTCTGCCTTACTTTAGGCCAGGGCCAAGAAGTGGCCCAGTGGGACAGTGCGAGCCAGGAGCAGGGCCTCCAGCACTCAGAGCCATGCAACTTTGAGTTCTGCTTTGAGTCTTACAGGACTGATTTCAACCCCTCCCATCCAACACTGGTACTGGTGTGTGTGTGTGTGTGTGTGTGTGTGTGTGAGAGAGAGAGAGAGAGAGAGAGAGAGAGAGAGAGAGAGAGAGAGAGAGAGAGAGAGAGAGAGAGAGAGAGAGACTCCCCTCCCTCAATGAGGTCAGGGACCAGGTCTGATAACAGGTGTGCCAGGTATGCCTTTGGAGAATGATGAAAATACTAGCCCAGTAGCCCAGCGTGTTGGCGCATGCCTTTAATCCCAGCACTCGGGAGGCCGAGGCAGGTGGATCCCTGTGAGTTAGAGGCCAGCCTGGTCTACAAAGCGAGTCTAGGACAGCCAAGGCTACACAGAGAAACCTTGTCTCAAAAAAAAAAAAAGTGCTAGCCCATAAATGCTGTGTCAGGAATGGTCTAGAAGTTTTTGCTCAAAAAATGACTTGATTTTTGTGGCCCTTTCCACGATGAAGGTGCTGTCGGGGCCTGTCTAAAGACGAGATAGAGGCTCAAAGAAGCACAGTGATGCTTGCCCTGGTTGGGGTTCCGCAACGACAGGGCTAGGACGGAGAACTGTGACAAAGCAAAGCTTTAGCCACCAGGACTTCCTGCCGCGGGAGCCAGGCAGCAAAGCAGCAAGCTGTCTGAGCTCGGAGCTGGGGAGTGGAGGCAGCCCACTGTAAGGTGAAAAAATGAGGCAATGACCTGGAGGTGGCAGTGAGCCTGTGTGCCAGGCTCAGGGACACTGTGGCCTCAGCGCACTGCCTCCTTGGTGCTTCTCCACCTGGGTAACCCTCACTTGCTCTGGCATGCTGGAGCCTCCCATTCCATTGGCTGCCTCACAGAGCCGCTGTCTGTGGAGCCAGGCTCAGCTCTTATGTCCTGCTCTCCCTGTCCTCACATGGCCAAGCTGGCACACAAGGAGGCTCCACAATGCGTGACCGACTTTAAGAACACACAATGCGCCAGGCGGCGGTGGCGCATGCGCCTTTCATCCCAACACTCGGGAGGCAGAGACAGGCGGATCTCTGTAAATTCGAGGCCAGCCTGGTCTACAGAGTGAGTCCAGGACAGCCGAGGCTACACAGAGAAACCCTGTCTGGGGGGGGGGGAGGACACACAATGCTAGATACAGTGGCACACACCTGTAACCTCAGCAGACGGGAGTCAGAGACGGGAAGAGCACAGAAACGTCTAGATCATCCTTGACTACTTGGCACATTTGAGGCTAGACAACCTCAACCCATCAATCATCAAGAACACAGCAACAACTGGCGCCACCCTTCCCACGGTGACAACCTGATCTGCACGGACATGTCTGCTCCAGAAGAGTGGAGGGAGAAAAAAAAATTCATCTGTTACTCATTCTCCTAGCAGGGACTGTTGGCCAAGTTGGGGAGGGTGGGCGGCAAAGATCAGCAGAGGCTCTACCCAGCTTCGGCCACCGCTGGCTGTGTGACCTTGGGCAAGCCATCACCATCTCTTGGTGACCTCTCTGGAGGTGTGGACAGAAGGCGGCCAAGGCTTTCAGGGGCACGGAGCCTCGGAGGTGGGACACATTCAGGAGACGCTGATTCAGGGGATTGCGCCCTGGCGGCGGCGGGGCAGACGCGGTGTTTGGACAGCTGCAAGTCCTTAACGAGGATTTCCCCCCTTTTCAACAAATCGCCGTAAAACACCATTTCGTCCAACTCAGCGTTTTGGGGCAGCCTGGCCTCCTCCCAGGGAGGCGGAGGAGACTGGCTGGGAGCAGGCGCCCCGGGGCGTCCAGACCCAGGTAGGAGGAGGCTCAGGTCGACACCCCCAGCCAAACCTCCTCCCAGGTGTGCCGCCGCTCCAGCCCCCACCCTACCCCCCTAGTCCTCTGATCCGAGGTGCCGAGGGGCCCCAGAGAGAGGACGGCTGGGTGAGGCCGGTGTGACCCCGCCCCGGGGTGGAGGCGGATGGAACCCGACCCGAGCAGAATCCAGGCCCCAGCACCCCAGACTGCGGCTCCGCGAGCAGCGGCGGGGAGGCGCGGCGGCCGGTCCGCCAAACCACAGGTATGCTGTGAGCCGCTTCCTGTGGTGGAGACGTTCTGCAGAGCCCCTGGCCGGTGCCTGGTCCCCACTCCCCAGCCTCTTCCTCTTTTCCCTGGTCTCTCGGGCCTTGTATTCCCTCACCTGTCAGGTGAGCGCAGTTGCCAGCCCTCCTAGAGCCTGGCCTCCCAGTGCAGCTACACAGAGCTGGGCGATACCGGGAAAGTGACTTAACTTTTCTGAACCTCCAGTGCCCTGAGCAAAAAAGTTAACTGAGAGCCATCAGGCCCTTCAAGTGTGCTGCCTTGGCCTGCCCTTCGTGTCCGGGAAGTCCTTCCTCCAGTCCAGCTACATACCTTCCTGATACGAAGTGGCGCCTCCCCTCTATCTAAAGCCTAAAGGTCTGGAGGAATGAAGTCTGAATGTCCTTTTCTACCCTTCTAGAACTCCCCCTGGTTAGGAGAGAGAGAGGGCGGGGGGGGGGGGAGGGGGGTGGTCTCCACCCAAGGCCATGTCTGTACCCGGGGTTTCAGTGTGGACTGTGTGGCTCCCAGCCTCTTGCCTCACATGTCCACAGTCCAGGCACACCCCTGCCTGACCCTGGGCGGGGTCTCTTCACCCCCTCCCTGACATGCTGCACACTTCTGCTGCTGCCAGCCTGCAGAGCCAGGCGTCCCCGGAGCTGGCTCAGGCTCATGGCCTCTGGACTGTCCTTGTAGTTCCAGGTCTCCCCATGTCCCCAGATCCAGTTCCGTCACCTCTACTGGCACACCTGTCTCCACTTCGCCTCAGCCCTGCGCGCTGTCATTTACCCCCACCTCAGGCTTCCTCTGCCCACCCCCCAATCCCCGGTGCCCAGAATAGAAGTCTAAACATCACTGCTAGCTCTTCCTTCCTTCCTTATACGGAAACACAGACTCTATAACCCCAACAATGGCCTCCCCTGCAGTCCACTTGGTCCTTTCCTGAGGGCTCTTGGGTAGCACCCTGCACGCCTGCACACCACCCTGCACAACTATACCTGACACCCTTATTACTTTCCCTTCAAGCCACAGATCCAGTCCTGTGGACTTCGTCTCTTCTGTCCCTTTCACCTCTGTTCCTTCCCCCACAGCCTCTGCCGGTGTGGTTATAGAGACCTTATACTTGAAAATACAGCCAGGCAGTGGTGGTGCAAGCCTTTAATCCCAGCACTTTACCCCCAGCACTCAGGAGACAGGCAGATCTCTGTGAGTTTGAGGCCAGGTTGGTCTACAGGAGAGCCAAGGCTACACAGAGAAACTGTCTCAAAAAACCAACCAACCAACCAACCAACCAGCCCAGAGGCCAACGCACCCCAGACAGTCCATAAAGGTTTGATAAATGATCTTGCTGGGGGCTGGGGAGTATATAGCTCAGTTGTTAATGGGGTTGTCTGGCGTGCACAGAACCCTGGGTTTGATCCCTACATCACATAAGACTGTGTATGGGGCAGGGGGGCTGGAGAGATGGCTCAGAGGTTAAGAGCACTGTCTGTTCTTCCAAAAGTCCTGAGTTCAATTCCCAGCAAACACATGGTTGCTCACAGCCATCTATAATGAGATCTGATGCCCTCTTCTTGTGTGCAGGGGTACATGTAAGCAGAACACTATATAAATAATAAATTTTAAAATCTTAAAAAAAAAAAAAAAGACTATGTATGGGTGGTAAACAACTTCTTGTGACCCCAGGAGACTGAGAAGTTCAAGGTCATCCTTGGCTACATAGTAAATTCAAGAGACTAGGCTGGGCTAGGTGAGACCCTGCCTCCAAAATTGTGTGTGTGTGTGTGTGTGTGTGTGTGTAAGTTTGCCAAAGCCCATTGGCATAGGACTCTCTCATTCTGCTTCCATGTGTGTGTGTGTGTGTGTGTGTGTGTGGTTTGTTTTTTTTTTTTTTTTTTTTGGTTTTTTAAGACAGGGTTTCTCTGTGTAACAGCCCTGGCTGTCCTGGACTTGCTTTGTAGACCAGGCTGGCCTCAAACTCAGAGATCCACCTGCCTCTGCCTCCTGAGTACTAGGATTAAAGGTGTGCGCCACCACACCCAGCCCTTCACATTCCTTATATGGACTTCAACAACACTTCTCAAACCATAGCCAGGATGGACGTGGCTGGCGTAGACCCAACCCCTTGCATCTTGCCAACCTCCTGGGCTATGCCGATGAGCCCTGCCTGTGGACCACCTGATGCCGTAGCCCTGGCCATGACTCTCGCTTGCTCTGGGTTCTCTAGTGGCTCCGAGCACCCACAGGATAGATAGCCCTATGTTGTTCTGTCACCCATGTGGCTTCTGGAGGAGGATGTACTGAACAGACCATTTCAGTCCTCTTCCATGTCTGTCCCCTTCACGTCTCAGCATCCGTCTCTCTTCCCACTCAGACCTGTGTGCCGGTGCAGTGACTCCAACCTCTCCCACGCCCTCGTGACAAACTGATGTGTCTGTGCCCTGACTGAGGTCCAGCTCTGGAAATCATGAGCTACTGGTCAGCTAACAGGGCCTTCTGCAAGGCCCACGCCTGTTCATGCTGACCTCAGCTCTTGTGTCTGGCTCTCTGGATGAGGTCTGGCTAGAAACCGGAAGGAAGGATAGGAATAAAACAAGCCTACCACAACCCTGGGCACCCTTAACGCCATACCTACCTTCCCATGGTTGCCTGCCTGATCCTTTACTTCTCTTTCGAAGCGCCCCCTCTGAGTGCCTTTTCCTCAGAACAGCCTTCCCAGCCTCCCACTCTCAGACCCCACACCTCATCCCTCCCTTCAGCATCTCTCAACAAGTACTCAAGAGAGCCTGTAGGTGGGGCTCCAGGGCCAGTTCTGATCAGGCCACCTTGCACCTCAGGGTCGCCTCTAGGGACACTGACCAGGGACTGGTCTCTGTTGCTCTTCCTGAGTCCCTCAGGCCTGAGTCACAGACCAAACACCTCCTCCTGCCTTACAGGTGACTACATTTAATGCCAGGCCCCCTGGCTTCTGCCCACTTGCGTCTAGACACCTGCTAGTCCCTGGAGGAGAGCTTTCTTTGCCACCAAGCCTCCAGCCGCGGAGGTAAGACTGTCCAAGCTGAGGCAGATGACCCACAGCCAAGGCACCCTCAGGCTGGTAGCCAAAAAAGCTGGCTCCTTCGCTCTGGGGCTATGGCCTCAGCGGGTGCCACTCTGTGCTGGCTTCCAGCAGAGGTCTTTGAGCCTCTGACCAAAACAGACAGGAGGGTGTCCAGATCCAGCCTCCCAGCCTCAGCCCCGGCAGGTCGGCCTTCCTCAGCCTCCAGCTCTTCGCCTTAGCCTTCTGGTTCCCATTTGCAGCCTTTTCCGGAGCGCCACCCTCGGCCGGCCGCTGTCGCTCCAGCCGGCCAAGATTCCAGGGCCTCGCGGCTTCCCTGCGTGGTGGTGGCGGCGGCCGCAACGGGAGAGGCCGGGTTGGGCAGGGAGGGAGCCGGCGGGAGTGCGGCCAGGCCACTGCACTCAGGCAGGGCCAAGCAAACACGGCCGCGCCAAGGAACGGGGCGAGATAGTTCACAAATGAGAAAAAGCTGCTTCCGACTTGGGCCGGGTTTTTGCAGCCCAAGGAGCTGAGGTCACCTGCGGGAGAAGCCAGGCAAGGGGCACCCTGAGCCTGGGAGGGAGGGGCTGCGACTGCAGCAGGAGCCAGTGAGTTTACCCAACACTTGCCCATCCACCTTTAGATATCAGAAAACTCCGCCCCACATCTAGCTTACCTTTTTCAGGTGGGAGGGGCGGCAAACTTCCTAGCAGAGGTAGAGCCTGGGGATAAATGACAGGCTCAGTGAAAGGATTCATAAAAAAAGCGAGGGCCACCCCGCCACCCCGCCACCCCGCCAGTCAGCCTCCCTCAGTTAGCCATGGCACCTGACCAGCAGCCCAGCAGCCCCTCTTAACAGCCCCACACCTCAGGCCTGCTCTCAGCCAGTGCCACACCCATCCTCTCTTCTTTCATTCTATACACAGTGACAGTCCTGGTATGAGGCACTGAGGAAATCCCTTCTGTGTGCCCTGTTGCTCTGGCCAAATCCTGTCTCTACATTAGGACTGGCCGAGGGTGGCCCCTAAGATGGGGGAAGTGGTCCATCTAGCGTAGTTCATACTAATGTCTCCACTTCTGCCCTGGAGGAGAAGCGAACATCAATTAAAAAAAAAAAAAAGACAACCAAACAAAAATGCCATCCTTAATCTTAGTAGTCAGGTGGATCTCTGTGAGTTCGAGGCCAGCCTGATCTACACAGTAAGACCCTGTCTCAAATAAACAAGCCACCACCCCTACCCCGCAAACACACAAACAATTGGCTAAGATCTTTGGGCTGTAGAAGCACAGAGCAGATCACACTGTCCCTCCAAATCCCCCAGGGGGCTCCCCTAAAAGGCTTCATGGAAGAAGAGGTGGGCGTTCAAGATAAACTCTGAAAGATGAATAGAAATCTGAGTGGCCCATGAAGTGAGTAAAGGTATTTCAGGCTGTAGGGAGCTGCTTGGGAGCCCTGAGGGATGGATAGTCTAGAAGTCTTTAGAGTTGGAGACCAGCAGGAACGGAGAGTGCAGCATCAGGGCAAGGTGAGCGTTGAAAGCCATACTTGCATTCACTAATCAATAGGGAGCCACTGAAGACCGTGGAGTGGGGTGGTGGGCGTGGCCAGAGCTCTGAATGGCAGAGCGTCCCAGTTAAATGTGGTACCAGGTAGAGGGCTTGCCTAACACATACAATGCACTTGGCTGGATCCTCAGTACCGCATAAATCTGATATGATGGTACATGCCTGCCACCCCAGCATTTGCAAGGTAGAAGCAATAGAATCAGGAGTTCTAGGTCATTCTTTTTTTTTTTAAGATTTATTTATTTTATCATTATTTATATAATATTCCGCTTGTATATATACCTGCATACAAGAAGAGGGCACCAGATCTCATAATAGATGATTGTGAGCCACCATGTAGTTGCTGGGAATTGAACTCAGGACCTTTGGAAGAGCAGGCAGTGCTCTTAACCTCTGAGCCACCTCTCCAGCCCTCGAGGTCATTCCTATCCACATAGTGAGTTCAAGGCCAGCTGGGGCTACATGACACCTTGTCTTGAAATATTTGCAAAAATCCCTGGCCTAGGTAGATAGAACAGTTGGAGCTATTGGCCAGACCCAGACAGGACTCCTGAGTGGATAAAGAGGGGACACCCAGCCAGCCCACCTGGCAGGAAGTACCGAAGCTTCGTCACTCTCTCCCCCAGCTGCTTGCTTGCTTCTGCCCGATCCCATGGAAACTCTGACGGCTTGGCCTTCCCTGTGGCTGCACAAACAGCCAGATGCCAAAGCCTGTGGCTCCTGGCTGGCTGTCTACCTTGCTGAGCCCTGAACACCCGGGCTACGGCTACAGTAAACACCAGATCTGCAGCAGAGGCTACTAACTCACAGACTGAGCTGCTGAAGCCTTGGTGGACGGTCTGTACCGGCCCACCAGCTCCTCCCCACGGAGAGTTGGGGGGTGGGGGCATTTGATCTAGGCTGGATCAGAGTTTTGGCTAGGAACATGAATAGAACTGTCCTTAGGTAAGGACAGGCCATCCAGGCCGGAAGAACAGCAGAACTGAAGGTATGGTATGTGGCGAAGCTCTGAGCATACACAAGGGACAAAGGGGATTATAAAAACAAGCAAACAAACAACAACAACAAAAAACAAAAAACAACAGTCAAGCATAAGGCTTCACTTTGATCCCCAGCACCATACACATGTACACATACACAGACTAGTGCTGGGGGAGGGTCATTTACTTAGCATGCTCAAAGCTCTGACCCCAACCCCCAAAACCACATAAACTCAATGTGGTAGCACATAGCTGTAATCCCAGGACTCAAGAGGTAGAGGCCAGAGGCTTAGAAATTCAAGGTCAGGCCGGGCGTGATGGCACACACCTTTAATCCCAGCACTCGGGAGGCAGAGGCAGGTGGATCTCTGTGAGTTTGAGGCCAGCCTGGTCTACAACGGGAGTCCAGGACAGCCAGGATAACAGAGAAACCCTGCTTGAAAAACCAAAAAGAAAAAAAGAAAAAGAAAAAGAAAAAGAAAAAAAGAAAAGAAATTCAAGGTCATCTTCAGCTAGATAGTCTACTCATGGAGTACAAGGTCATGCGATCCTGACCACTGAGCTAACGACCACCCCCCTCCCAACTTAAATCTATGCAGAAGCTCACATGTACACTCCTGTGTACAAAGGACAGAGTTTTCCTGTGTAGGAAGCTGTCAAAGTACATCTTCCAGGGATTGATACTCTCCTTCCAGCATAGATCACGGGGATCAAACTCAGGTCACCGGGTTTATACTGCAACCATTTGTACTGGCTAAGCCATCTTGATGGCCCAGACTTTGAACAATTGTGTGTACCAGATGACTTCACTTCAGAGGGCAGCCAGGGTCTACACCAAAGCTGGATCCCCTATCTTTTACCCATGCTTGTCTAATAACAGTTTCTAAATCCCAAGAACACCTAGGATGAACAACAAAATAAATAATAGACCTTAAATCCATGCTATGCACAGAACAGCGCTGGCCATGTCCCAGGCATCACTTTAAAAACATTTTTATTATATTTTTATTAGTGAGAGGAGGGCCATGCATGCTGCGGCTCATGACTGAACAGGTCAGAGATAACTTTCTTTTCTTTTTCATATTTTCTTTGGGTGGGGTTGTTTTTGGTTTTGGTTTTGGTTTTTTCAAGACAAGGTTAGCCCTGGCTGTCCTGGAACTCAGGACAAGCTGTAGACCAGGCTGTACCACTACACCCAGTCATCAGACCTAATTTTCTTTTTCTTTCCTTTTTTTTTTTTTTTGAGACAGGGTTTCTCTGTGTGGCCCTGGCTGACCTGGTCTCCCTTTGTAGACCAGGCTGGCCTCAAACTCACAGCGACCCACCTGCCTCTGCCTCCCGAGTGCTGGGATTACAGGCGTGCGCCACCACATCCTGCTCCAGACATAATTTTCAAGAGTTGTTAGTTCTCTCCTTCCACCATATAGGTCCTGAGATCAAACTCAGGTTGCCAGGCTTGAGGGAAAAGCACCTCTACCCACCATGCCATCTCGCCTCTCCTTAGCCCCTCTCCTCTGCATGACTTTACCAAGACCTCCTCCCACAGCCCTGCAAGGCTGGAGCTCCTGTCCAGTTTCAATGGGAGGTAGGAGGAGCATAGAGGGAGCAATATCTACTCTCCAAAGCCCACCTTAGACCTGGGCTTCCTACGAATTAGGCTCCTGCTGGCCAAATCCGCTCTACCCTACCCTACCCATCCCGCTACCATAACCCAGGTAACACAACCATAGACAGACAACACTGGGCACAGAGTGCACAGTCTCTACTGAGGGCCTCGGGAACCCCGTCCAAGATGCTATAAAGTAAGAAGCGAGGTGGATGGGTGCACCAGGGCCCTGCTGAGCTTTCTTCAATGGGTCCCTGTTTTCAACACCCTAATCCTCTTCATCTACCCTCCCGTGGGGACATCTCCCCTTTGCACAGCCAAACCCCCACAGCAGATATGGGAGGGATAATCTGTCTCCTCCTCACCCAGCAGTTTTGGAGAACTGTCGAGTCCCCAAGAGGGCTAACCTGGTCTCAGGCCCAGCTCTCACTACAGTGTTCTAAAGACAGGCCCTGAAGACCTGAGGATCCTGAGAAGAAAATTCAGCTCCATGCAGGGTGGTGCCTGCAGGAGAGAGGTCCATTACTGTGTCCCACTGAGGGCAGTTCCAACTTAAACATGTTTGTTAGTGGGGCATGGTGGCGCACACCTATAATCCCAGCACTCGGAAGGCAGAGGCAGGTGGATCGCTGTGACTTTGAGGCCAGCCTGGTCTACAAAGTGAGTCCAGGACAGCCAAGGCTACACAGAGAAATCCTGTCTCGAAAAAACAAAACCAACCAGCCAAACAAACAAACATTTTTGCTTTAGATTTATTTATTTCTGTACGTGTGTTTTGCCTGCAGTTATGTACGTGCACCATCTGTATGTCTGGTGCCCACAGAAGCCAGAAGAGGGAATCTGAGTCTGTAACTGCAGTTATGGGTGAGTGTGAGCCACTATGTTGATGTTGGGAACCGTACCCGGGTCCTCTGCAAGAGAAACAAGTGCTCTTAACCATCTCTCCAGACCCAAAAGTCATTTTTAAAAGTGATAGGTTCAAGACCCACTCAAGAGCATGCTGTGTGCATGCAGTTTGGTTTGGTTTGAGACAAGGGTCTGTCTCCTTAGCCCAGCTGGCTTCCAACTGAGCTGTAGCAAGGATGGCTTTGAACTCTTTTTTTTTTTTTTTTTTAAGATTTATTTGTTTATTATGTTTACAGTGTTGTATCTGCATGCACACCTGCAGGCCAGAAGAAGACATCAGATCTCATTATAGATGGTTGTGGACCACCATGTGGTTGCTGTGAATTGAACTCAGGACCTCTGGAAGAACATCCAGTGCTCTTAACCACTGAGCCATCTCTCCAGCCCCTGGCTTTGAACTCTTGATTCTCCTGTTCTACATGCCAGGTAGTGGTATGGTTGTTTTGAGGCAGGGTCTTTTTTTTTTTAAACTTTATTTTATACGTATTGGTGTCAGATCCCTTGGAACTGGAATTACAGACAGTTGTGAGCGACCGTGAGGGAGCTGGGAATTGAACCCCAGTCCTCTGGAAGAGCAGATAATGCTCTTAACCATTGAGCCATCTCTCCAGCCCCGAGGCAGAGTCTTGCTATAAAGCTCAAGCTAGCATGGAGTTCACAGCAATCCTCCTGTGTCAGCACACATGACTACATTGCACACCTTTTTTGTTGTTGGTTTCGTTTTTTGTTTTTTGTTTTGTCTCAAGACAGGGTTTCTCTATGTAGCCTTAGCCATCCTAGAACACACACTCTTTCTTTCTCACGATTTATTTATTTATTATTATGTATACAGTGCTCTGCCTGCATGCACACCCACAGGCCAGAAGAGGGTGCCGTTATAGATGGATGTGAACCACCATGTGGTTGCTGGGAATTGAACTCAGGACCTTCGAAGAACAGCCAGTGCTCTTAACCTCCAAGCCATCTCTCCAGGCGCCCTTGAACTCTCTTTATAGACCAGGCTGGCCTTGAACTACAGAGATTCCCCCTCCCTCTGCCTCCCAAGGGCTGGGATTAAAGGCATAGGTCACCATGTCCTGCCTCACGTTTTGTTTTTGTTTTTAAATATCCAATTATTTATTAAGGGGGAGGGGTTGTGTGTGCCACAGGGCCGGTATGGAGGTCAGAAGGCAACTTCTAGGAGTCACTTCATCCCCTACCATGTGGGTCTTGTGTATCAGGTCATCAGGCTTGGCAGCAAGCATGTTTATCTGCTGAGCCATCTTGCCCCATGAGTATATTCCTATGGCCTCACCAGCCAGTGCCTTGACTCCTTCATTGATGATATATAAACAGCTTCTGCTCCCTAGAACTTGTGTGACAATTAAACATGTAAATTGTCATACAGGAACTCAATACATGTCCACTGTGGTTATTAAAATATCACCACCATGACACCGCCTGGCTATGTGAAGTGTTCTAAACCCCACTTAACAGATAAGAAACTGAGCACTCGGGGAGGCAGAGGCAGATGGATCACTGTGAGTTCGAGGCCAGCCTGGTCTACAAAGTGAGTCTGGGACAGCCAAAGGCTGTCAGAAGGCTGAGACAGAAATCCTGTCTCAAAAAAACACCAAAAAAAGAAACTGAGGCACAGATGAGTCACTTGCCTGAGTTTATCAGCAAGCCAGGAGAGGGTGGTCCCAGGGCTTAGAGCCAAGCTGGGTAAGTCCAAGGCTGCTGAAGACAGCCCTCCATCCTGCTTCCGCAGCTGAGGCAGAGTGTTCCTGGAGGGAGGGTGTCTACCACATCCCCTCAGCTCATCCCCAGCCTGGCTAACCCCCAGGGTTTCCACCCCCTCCCCAGTCCCTGCTGCCACTGCAGGAGGGGGCTCTGCATTCCTGGCTAAGCATCGGATTTGCTGTGCTCCAGGAACTATGAAAAGAATGTTTGCCGCGAACTAATAAGCTCGTGGTCGCCTGTCAGGAGTGTGGCCTGGAGGGCCCACGCAAGCTTCATAGCAGCCAGCACAGTGGGAGAGAAGAAGGCTAGACAGAAGGGAGAATTTCCTGGTCTTAAGCACTGAGATGCTGGAAGAGGTGGGTGCCAAAAAGTTGGCCTCAGCCAGGCGTGGTGGCTCAGGCCTGTAATTCTATCTCTCAAGAGGCTGGGGCAAGTAGATGGTAAGTTTATGGTCAGCCTAGGCTACACAGAGAGTTTCAGGCCAGCCCAAGCTACATAGGGAAAGAAATTACAGAGGGAGGGGAGTGGGCTTCTGGGAGCTCACAGAGGAGAAATGACTTCCCACCCAACAGTTTCCAGGGAGGGACAGGCCAGCATCACTGGCCCATCTCAGAAGCATGGCTCTCAAAGGGCCCAGTCAGGACTGACGGGTGAGGCCAAGACCCTAGGTTCGGAGGCTTTTGTTTAAAGAAACTGGTGTCCCTCACTGCCAAGTGTCCCTGCCAAGGACCACTGACAGGTCTCAGATACTAAAAAGAAAACAACAACCCAGCCTTTTCTGTTCCAAACTCTCCCCATGGGCCTGACTTTCTGGTACCTGTTGCTTCTCTCTGAAAAACAGAACAAACACAAAAACGAAAACAAAACCATCTTTGTTACAGAGATGCCCGGCATGCTAAAGGTGTTAACAGCCAGTTCTCTGTTCCTTTCCCCAATGTGAAGAAACTGAGGACAATGTGAAAGACTAGAGGTGGGTATCATCACAGACCAGCCTGGGAGGTCCAGGCCCGCACCAAGCATGTAGGCTGGCTACTGACCTGGCAGAGCCTTCCTGGGCTGCTGTGTTGGGGGAGGCATCAATCTTTGCCTTGTACTATGGCCACAGGATTAGAAATATGTAAACACCAGGCCTAACGAACAGTAAATCCCCAACAAAGTCTCAACGGTTACACTCTCTCTAAGAGACAGAAAGGAATTGAAGCTACAGGGTGTCTGGGCTGGAGAGATGGCTCAGTGGTTAAAAGCACTGGATGCTTGTGCAGGGGACCCAAGTTCAGTTCCCAGCACACACATGGTGGCTCACACCTGTCTTTAACTCGTTTCAAGGGCTCCAACACCCACTTCTGGCTTCCAAGGGCACTGCATGCATGTGTTGCACAGACATGCATTTGAGCAAAACACCCATACATATAAATAAATAAATAAAACCATTTTTAAAGGAAGAAAAAAAAATCAGAGCGTGTCAGATAATTTGACGAGGTCCCCTCCACCCCCAGGGTCCCTGATAGGCCTGTGAGAGAAAGCAGGCCTCGGTGGAGAACACCGTGAGCCCATGGTCGTAGCCTGAGCTCTCACTTCTGCCTCTCACTGCTATGTGACCTCATATGATCTCTCCAGAGTCTCTAATCCCATGCCTAGATGGCCAGCAATGCTGGCCTGGCTCTCCCTGTAACGTGTTCACCAGCTCCCTGTCCCCCTCACAGGCCTTTCTATTCTCTAAGAACAGGCACACCCAGCTATCTACATGGGATCGGGTAGTCTCCCATTCAAAACGCCCTAATAATCTGGATAATATGAGGTCAATACTCCTACACTCCATGATCCAAGCAGAGAGGTAGGGTGCACGCTGTTCAGAAAGCTCTGGGAGCTACCTGTATGACAAAAGTAACCTGAGACCACCCCTCCTTCACCCTTTCCACAAGTAAAAATGATCCCAGAAAGGGATTTTGACAATAGGGAAACTGAGGCATAGAGACAGGCAGTGCCAGGGCTAACCCTTGAAACTGCGTATGCTCCCTTCACTCGAGACCTACTGTCTATACCCTCCCTGCCCTGGAAATGATCAGAGAACAGAGAGCTCTAGGCTTCTCTCTCAGACAGCATAGCTTCCCTGGTGCATGTGTGGGTACATGTGTGCACTGTCTGGCCTTGTAGATGCACCCCGGCTTCTGTACACTTAGTGTGTCTCACACCCACAATTTATGGCCATACCCAGCTCCAGTCCCCCATTGTGTCTCCTGTGGGGACAGGCCCCAGTGCAACAGTGCAAGGTTCCCAGCCTGACTTATACTGATTCCATAATGACATAAGTACATCTTTTTTTTCTTTATCCTTTTTTGGTTTTGTTTTGATTTTGGTTTTCAGGGTTTTGGTTTTTCAAGACACAGTTTCTCTGTCTAGCCTTGGCTGTCCTGGAACTAACTCTGTAGACCAGCCTGGCCTTGAACTCACAGAGATCTACCTGCCTCTGCCTCCCTAGTGCTGGGATTAAGGGCGTGCGCCACCACCAGCAGATGAGTGTGCCTTCATCAACCCCCCTCCTGTCGTCCTCATGGCAACCACTCACTTTAGGTACCATCACCTTTCTCCTCATACTGTACGGCCTCCTCCAAGACCTCCCTGCCTAGAAGGTGAAGATGTCCCGCCTCATGTTCGGCATAGAACAGCCAGTCAGTCCCACCTTGCATCACTAGGCAGCTCACACCCGTGTCTCTGGATAACCTGAGAAACCTGACTTCAAACAGTATGGTTGGTCGGTCCCTTGACTCTGCTGTGAGATCCAACTGACAACACTTGCATTATCTCTGAAAGCCTAACAGTTCCCTCTGATCCTCCTCTCACTCACCACACTCACAGTCCTGCATTCTGGCTTGCATAAGACCACCCCTCTTGTGTACCTCAGTAGGCACCCAGAGCCCATAGCTGTATCCCGCCCCCCATGAGAAACGCCTGTGCCACTGGTTCATCCGCCTAACTCTGTAAGAGCCTTAGAACCTGCTCATTGAGGCTCTACTTCCCTACAAAGAGGCCTGTGCCTGTCACTGGGCTTCTGGAGTAAGCTGTGGGCCAGCAGGGCAGGGAAGTTGGGCTCACATCCTTTGGTCTGGCTGGGGCCCAGAACAGGGAAGCGGTGGGGTTTGGGGGCCTTGGTATCTTTTCCCTCCCTCTTGCTAAGAGACACATTTCCTTCCCTCCTGTCTTTCCCTTCTTCCTCTGGGCCAGAGTGGAAACACTCATGTTCACCGTGGTAGACAAAATGAAACCAGAGAGACCCTAGTGAGCATGTAGGGTGTGAAACCGGTATGTGTGTGTGTGTGCACACTGTCCTATGGAAGTATGTCTGGCTAGACCACATGGGGCTTGCTGTGTGTTTGTTGGAGACCGAGTGTGCACCCGCGTGTCATTGTTTTAGCATTTGTTTTAAGAATGTGGTTGTGTGTGTCCAATGAGTCTTTCCCTCGGTGTGTGACTTTGTGTGCGTCTCAGTGGGAGGGAGCGTGGCTGTGTGTGTCTGCGGTTTGTTCTTTGTATCTTTTTAGGGCGTTTACTGTGTCCAAGTCTCCATCAGCCCAGGGGGGAGGCCAGCCCTGCATCTTTGTCCCCATCAAGACGGCCAGCTCTCTTTGCGCCCCCCCCCCCCGCCCTCACTCCCCGGGGTAGATCCCTTTGCCTGGAAAAGTGAGGATCTGCTATCTTAGCTATCTCTGTGAGAGACCCCATCTGCACACCCTCCAGCATCTCTGCCCCACAACCCCACCCCCACCCCTCACCCCCACACACACAGCTTCTGGTGCGCAGTCAAAGGAAGACTTCTGGGCCGGCAGGGTACCCTGAAAGGTCAGATGCATTTCTGTCGGAGGAATCTAGCCTGATCTCCTGTACAAGCTGTCTCTAGCAGATACACTCAACACTCTCACGCACAAGAGCGCACATACTCCGAGCAAACTCAGGAGGGTCTGTCCTCCCAGGTGCTACTCCAGAAATCTGTGTGAATAGCTGTTCTCTACCTAGGAGATTCCGGGGACCCGCGTGGTGGAGACAGCAGAAAGCTGCTCCAAGGACCTGGGACCCTAGCCATTCTTGGCCAGACACAACCCCCCTCAATCCCTACAAGTCTCAATGGGAGTGGGGGTGCAGACCCTCTGGCTGGGACATTCCTCCGAGTCTCAGTCTCCGGTGTAGAGGCTGCCAGGTTACCCAAAATAGAAAGAACCTAGGTAGAGACAGAAAACCCAAGTAACTTGGAGGTCGCTGGAGAATCAGAAAACGCAGAAAGATTGGGAGAGATGTCATAAGGTAAAAGTTGAGTCCCTTCTCTTCTCTACCTCAGTTTTGCTAATGCCGATTTACAGGTGAAGGGAAGTGACACCCTGAGCCACTGGCCAGTGTTAGATAGCGACAAAGTAGGGGGCTCTATCTTCTCACGCCCAGGGAACAGGTCGGGTCCCCCTCATCCTCTGGTCAACCCCCAGCACAAGTCACCTACCTCCAGATCCTGTGCCTACATTAGGGCCTGAGGCGCCGAGCCCCGTCGAGGCTGGACACCTGGCCGCATCCGGCCCTCGAAGCCCCCCCAGCCCGAACCCCAGCAATGCTGCCCGCCTTTACCTTCAGGGCGGCCTCCGGGCGGCGCTCCGGCGCTGAAGGGCGACCGGGATGGCGCAGGCTCGGGGCCCGGGGCGTCGTCGAAGTCCGCGCCACTGGAGCTCCGCGTCGCTCTGCCCGCTGCCCCGCGCCCCGGCCGAGTGGGCGGGCGGCGGGAGGGGCGCGGTGGGGCGGGGCCTCCGCCCTGCTCTTTCCACAGCCACAGCCAAAGGCGAGCGCCCCGCCCGCAGCACAGCCATCCCGCAGCCTGGGAGCTCCGCAGACCACTGCCCTAGACGGCTGCCTGTCTAGGGAACAGCAGCAGAGCTGCAAAGAGTGTGGGGTGCATGGAGTGGTCTGTTGGGCACCATTCATAAGGAATCCACACAAGACTCAAGACTGGCCCCAACTCCGTGACCTGGGTTCAGCCAGGAAGACTGGGGAAAGAGAGGAGGTCATGAGGAACCGGTGAGCTGAGCTTAAGTTGGTTAGATGTCATCTTCAGGGAAATAGAGAGACCTGGAAAACTGAAGTGATCAGCCCGCTCGCTACTGCACAGAAAGCAGAGGGTGTCACTGGGAGTCCGGAGATGGCCCAATGAGCTGGGCATGCAATTTGGAAGGATGGTCAACCCTGAAAGGTACTGAGGCAGTGAAATAGACAGAATTTAGGTGTTGGGAAAAGGCATCTAAAGGGAGGGAGGGGCGGAGGTACATGTCTTTAATCCTAGGCAGAGGAAGGCGGACCTCTGTTGAGTTTCAGGCCAGCCTGGTCTACATAGTGAGTTCTAGAAAAGCCAACTATACAGGGAGGCCTTGTGTGCTGGCTAGTTTTATGTCAACTTGACACAAGCTAGTTATGCGACTGGAGGGAACCTTAATTGAGAGAATGCCTCCATAAGGTCCAGCTGTAAGGCGTTTTCTTCACTAGTGACTGATGGGAGAGGGTTCAGCCCACTGTGGGTGAGGCCATCCCTGGGCTGGTAGTCCTCAGTTCTGTAAGAAAGCATCCTGAGGGCTAGAGAGATGGCTCAGAGGTTAAGAACACTGACTGCACCTGCAGAGGTCCAGGGTTCAATTCCCAGCAACCACAGGTGGCTCACAGCCATCTATAATGTGATATGATGCCCTCTTCTGGCCTGCAGGTGTATATGCAGGCAGAGCACTGTATACATAATAATAAATAAATCTTTAAAAAGAAAGAAAAGAAAGCAGCCTGAAACTGGGTGGTGGTGGTGCGCACACCTTTAATCCCTGCACTCAGGAGGCAGAGGCCTAGACTACAGAGCAAGTTCCTGGATACCCAGAGCTACACACAGAAACCCTGTCTCAAAAAACCAAAAATAAATAAATAAACAGAAAAGAAGAAAGAAAGAAAGCAGGCTGAAAAAGCCATGGGGAGCAAGCCAGTAAGCAGCACCCCTCCACGGCCTCTGCATCCGCTCCTGCCTCCAGGTTCCTGCCCTATTTGAGTTTCTGTCCTGCCTTCCCTCAGTGATGAGCTATCACGTGGAAATGTAAGCAGAAATAAACCCTTTTCTCTCCACGTTGCCTTGGTCACCGTATTTCACCACAATTATAGACACCCTAACTGAGACACTCTGTCTTAGTGGACTAGGGATGATGGGGCCCAGGAAAAGGAGGGTGGTGGGAGTCTGGAATTTCAAAGGATCCAAAAGGATCTGAAAGGGCAAGGAGACCTCTGGGCTGGTAATGAGGAGTCCTTTGTGGGCCCCTGGCACTTGTTGTCATGGGGCCTGGACAAGCTGAGGGAAGCAACCTCACCAGGACCCAGCATGGGCCAAGTGCATCCTGTCGACATCTAAGGTCAGACAGAAGAGGGAGCTGCAAAGCGCTGAGGGATGTGGCTGAGGCGGGAAACTAAGAGCCAGGAGAACAGCCGATGCGAAACCAGTGTTTTTTTTTTTTTTTTTTTTTTCTAGAAGGTCAAAAGGGCCCACAGGGCCAGGCAGGTCTCACAGAAAACGGTTGGAGCCAGGGACAGGGTTGGCAGCGGCAGAGCAGGCTGCAGAGCCTGCAGAGGTATTCCAGGAAGAGGTGCAATGGAGGATTTTAGATGGCCCGAGGCGGGGAGAGGTTTGGGCGAGGGTCGCTGTGTCTCTAAGCTGGAAGGAGCTAAGGTATCCACAGGACACCATAAGGAACAGAGAGAGAGAGAGAGAGGGAGCCCAGGGCTGTCTCAGTCGCCCCTTCCCCCTCCTGCCTACCCTCCAAGGGCCTCCCACTTCTCTGTCCCCCTGCCAAGGTACACAGCAGCCCCATCACTATTCAGCAGGGCCTCTCACCCCCACCCACCCCCAAGCCTGGGCGTATTCTATCCCACCCCTCAAATTGGGAGACCACCAGGGAGGTCTCTGGGTCTTGCTTCCTGGCCTGAGCCAGCCCAGGGGAAGTACAGCAAAGTCAAGCTGGAGCCTTGCTTGAGGAAGGAGAGGGGTACGGGGTGACAGAGCAACTAAGAGGACACTGGTAGGGATGGATAGCTGGGGCCTTCCCCCACTGCTGGTGTGACGAATAAGCCATAGAAGAAGCTCAGATGGGACCTGCACACTCAAAGAGGGGATGGGAGCTAAGCAGACAATGCTACTCTGGAGTTAGCCTGGCTGGGTTCAAATCCAAGTGCTACCACATTGCAATGTACCATTGAACCAGTCACGTAACTTCTCATACCTGAGTTTTCTCATTCAAAATAAAATAAATGAATAAACTCTCACAGACTGCTGTGAGGTTCCCTTTTTTTTTTTTTTTTTTTTTTTTTTTTTTTTTTTTTTTTGGTTTTTTGAGACAGGGTTTCTCTGTGTAGCCTTGGCTGTCCTGAACTGGCTTTGTAGACCAGGCTGGCCTCAAATACACAGCAATCCACCTGCCTCTGCTTCCCTAGTGCTGGGATTAAAGGCTTGAGCCACCATGCCTGGCGAGGTTCATATTTATTAATCCATGTAGATCACTCGGTTGAGCAAGTGATATGGACAGATAAGGGACAAGCTGCTGTGAAGGAAGTCTCCATGGGCTTCATGCATACACCCACCCCCCAAAGGTAGCTGCTGACCCCCTCCCCCACTGGGATGCAACCCTGAGTTTCCTGATAGGCCCCCTCAGTCCCCAAACCCTTTAGACCTGGCCCACAGTGCCACACAACCTTCCTAGTGGACCGTTTCTCTGGCCTTGAGCAGGACTCTGCAACCAGCTCTGGAATGGCTGTGTCCTGCAGCCCTAGAGCTCACTACGCCTGGCCCTAACCTGCTGCCACCCCTGTTCCCCGACACCCACCTCCCTACAGAGGCTAAGACAGCCTTGCCCTGACCTCATGGCTGGAGTCTCCTTGTCCACCAGCCATTTCCCTTTTGTTTATTAGAACTGTAAGACCAGAAATAAATGTCCTGGATGAGCCAGAGGCTGTGAACTGTCCCAAGGCTCGCCTCCTGGCAAGGTTGGGCCAAACTCCTTAGAGACTTCCATCTTTGCTCCCTCTGGTAGTGTCAGGACAACTGTGAGTCAGCTCTGCCTCTGGCACCCTGCTCTGTGGCCCTCTCTGAACTTAGCTCCAAGAATTAGAGGCTACTACAAGAACCAGAAGCTGCCGGGCAGTGATGGCACACTTCTTTAATCCAGCACTAGAAAGGCAGAGGTGGCCGGGCGTGGTGGCGCACGCCTTTAATCCCAGCACTCGGGAGGCAGAGGCTGGTGGATCGCTGTGAGTTCAAGGCCGGCCTGGTCTACAAAGCCAGTCCAGGACAGCAAAGGCAACACAGAGAAACTCTGTCTCAAAAAACCAAAAAGAAAGGAAGAAAAGAAAGAAAGGAAAGAAGGAAGGAAGGAAGGAAGGAAGGAAGGAAGGAAGGAAGGAAGGAACGTAGAGGCAGGTGGATCTCTGTGAGTTCAAGGCCAGCCTGGTCTACAGAATGAGTTCCAGGACAACCAGGGCTACACAGAGAAACCTCTCCTTCAACCCAGAAACTGGGAGTTTCTGGAGAGATGACTAAGGTCCTGAGTTCAATTCCCAGCAACCACATGGTATCTCACAACTGTCTCTAATGGGATCTGATGCCCTCTCCTGTCTAATCCCCTCTTCTGCCATGCAAGCATACATGCAATAAAGCACCTTTATACACAAAATACATACATAAAGAAAAATTTTAAAAGCTTTCCAAAGTAGCTGCCGAAGTTGGCAGAGGGACAGGGACAGTAGAGGATGGCCAGTGGCTGAGGCCATCCTCTGGGCCGCCCGGTGGCCACTGTGTACCAAGCAGGTATTACTGGGTAGAAAGGTGGTGACTATGTGCTTTGAGTGCATCACCATTTCTGGACGTTTCTACAGAAACAAACTAAAGAACCCTACCTTTCCCGAAAAGCAAATTAACACCAACCCCTCTCTAGGTCCCTACCACTTCTGAGCCCCAACAGAGACAAGAGACTCTGCCTTGGGCTAGAGAGATGGCTCAGTGGTTAAGAGTGCTGCCTGCTTTTCCAGAGGTCCTGAGTTCAATTCCCAGCAACCACATGGTGGCTCACAACCATCTATAATGTGATCTGATGCCCTCTTCTGCAGATAAAACACTCATATGCAATAAATAAAATAAATAAATCTTAAAAAAAAAAAAAAAGAGAGAGAGACTCTGCCTTAAAACAAAGTGGAGGGAGAAAACCAATGCCTCTGACCCAGACAGACAGACAGACAGACATACTTACACAGACATACACATACATACATACATACATACATACATACATACATACATACACAGAGACCCAGACAAAAAAAAATCCTAAAGTTTTTGTTTGTTTGTTTAAGTAAGTAGGATGCTTAAATCTCATCAGGAAGGAAAATAAAATGGACGTTGAAGGTGGACGGATGGAAGGAACTGAGTAGGGGAGAGGATGGGGAGGGAGCAGGGGTGGGAGGTAGAAGTAGGGAGAGGGGAAAAGGGCCAGGTGAGAGAAAGGAAATCAGAAATCAGAGGTGGGGAGGCATTTCTGGGATTTGCCGGAGACCTGGGATGGGGAGGACCCAGGAAGTCTAGGGGTGGGTCACCCTAGCTGAGACTCGTAGCAGTAGGGAATGTGGAGCCTGAAGTAGCCACCTCCTGTAGCCAGGCAGGACTTTCAGTGGAGGGAATAAGGACACCAACCCACCCACAAAAACCTCTGACTCAAAATTTGTCCTGCCTTCAAGATGTGCAGGGACAAAGATGGAGCAAAGAGTGAGGGAATGGCCAACCGAAGCCTGGCCCTATTTAATATCCATCCCATAGAATAGAAGCAACCTCTGACCCTGGTAACATTCCTCTGCTGTGCTTAGAGACAGGAGCCTGGCATAACTCCTCTGAGGGGCCTTCCCCCAGCAACTGATGGAAACAGATGCAGAAGCTCACAGCCAAACATTAGACAGAAGACAGATCTTGGGGAGTCCTAGGAAGAGTATGGAGAACAATTGAGGGAGCTGGAGGGGTCAAGGACTCCACAAGAAAGCCTACAGCAATAACTAACCTGGGCCCAAGCGGGGCTCACAGAGACTGAACCACCAACCAAGGAGCACGCATGAACTGGTCCTAGTCCCCCTGCACAGATATAGCAGATGTGCAGCTTGATCTTCGTGTGGATCCCCCAACAATTGGAGTGGGGGTGCCCTCTCTGACCCTGATGCCTCACCTCCCTTTGGACCCCTGACCGGGCTGCCTTGTCTGGCCTCAGTGGGAGAGGAAGCACCTAGTTCCCCAGAGACTTAATGTGCCAGGGTGGATTGGTACCGATGGGGAACATCTCCCTTCTCTGAGAAGAAGAGGGAAGAGTGGGGAGGGGAGGTGTGTGATGGGGAGCTGGGAGGAGAGGAGGGTGGCTGCAATCGGGATGTAAAGTGAATAAATAAATACATTGGAAGAAAAAATAAATAAAAGAATTGGACCCAGCACTTGGGAGGCAGAGGCAGGTGGACAGCTGTGAGTTCGAGGCCAGCCTGGACTACAAAGTTTACGACAGCCAGGCTTGCACAGAGAAACCCCCATCTTGAAAATGCCCCCCTCCACAAAAAATTGGAGGCTGGGGGCTAGAGAGATGACTCAGTGGTTAAGAGCTACCCCAGGGAATCTATTGCATCAGGCATCCATGTTGTACACATATCTATATATTCATACAAAATACCTCTACACATAAAATAGAATAAATAAATCTTAAAAAAAAAAAAAAAAAAGGACTGTAGGCCAACAAAGTGAGGATTCAAAGACTGTTCTAGGCCTGAGCAGATGAGTCCAATAGTATGGGTTGTTAAACTGAACCAGACCAGACATATAACCTTCCTTATATAGGCTCTGGCAGCACCAGTGCTGGCATGGGCACCCCGGTTGGTATAGGGAGGAAGATGAGGAGTAAAGCAGACTTACTTTGTGGTCCAGTACCACCTCTCTGTGACTGTGGGCAAGTGACCTCATTTCTTCCTTCC
>OU015754.1:59578793-59588793 GCA_907169655.1 Acomys percivali | reverse complement strand
CTGTGATCCCAGCACTCTGGGAGGCAGAGGCAAGCAGATCTCTGTGAGTGTGAGGCCAGCCTGGTCTACAAAGTGAGTGCAGGACAGCCAAAGCTACACAGAGAAACCCTGCCAGAAAAAATAATATATTAGAAATCTCAATATCAGCCCTTAACCCCCCCCCCCCAAGGATTTGAGATGGAAGAGTGCTTTGGGGGAGGGAGGAATGAGAGGCTCAGACATTGCTAAAAGAGTGTGGCTAGGGTCGTGCAGCCTCCACAGACACAGGCCAGTTGAAGATTAGAGTCCCACTGCTACAGATCACATTCCCCTAGAAGCCTTTAAAAAGAGCCTGCGAGCTCCCCCTTGGGGTCACAGCCATTTTGTGTGGGTGGTTGACCCCTGCACGCAGGCTGTTTCTGCAGAACAAATGCTCTTTGTTTTTACATACCATTTGAGTCTGGGGTCTTCCTTACACAGGGTCAATCCTTACCTTCCTCTTTGAGATAAGGTCTCCTTCTATCTTTGACCTACCCCGACCAGACCGTCAGGCCTGCACCATTGCATCTGGATTTATGTGAGCTTTCCATGCAAATGTGAGGCCCTTACCCACTGAGGCATCTCCCCTAGCCGTATTTTCATTTTGCACAAGTGCCTGAAATTACGCACCGGGCCCTGTGGCCCTACCACATACTCTTCTCTCTAAGAGCCCGTATACAGTCAGCACTTGGCTGAGCACAGACTTTGCACTGAAAAGCTATGCTAGGTGCGTGTGGATGCGGCGATGAGCAACGTAGATACGTCATCCTCACAAGACTACCCTCTCACAACCCTCCCGCACTCGTGCATCCAGCTAGTGGCTTTGCAAGACAGGTCTCCTGTAACAGCCACATTGATTATAATTGCCAACAGGGGACACTCTACGTATGCCAGGAAGTCGGCATACTTTCTTCTGTTTCACCTTCCAAACAGCAAGGTCGGTGTTTTTAATTTCCACTTTCCCTAGAAACACAGAGGTTCAGTACTCACAACAGATGGCCAGTGGCTGCAAATGACAGAACTGGAACCTGCTTATCACTCACTTTCAACCTCTCCTCCTCTTACACCGCTTTCAGCTGCTTTCCCGTAGGCTGAAGTTCTTGGCAATTAAGTTGGAGTCTAGGCCAGCAAACATGGGTCTACCTTCACCCTCCCCTGTTTTTTTTTTTTAATTTTTTTTTTTTTCTTTTCCGTTTCTCTGTGTAGCCTAGACTATCCTTAAACTCGGTTTGTAGACCAGGCTGGCCTCGAACTCAGAGAGCCACTTGCCTCTGCTTCCTGAGAGCTGGAATTAAAGGTGTGCGCCACCACCACTCTACATAAGGTGTACTCTTTTAAAATATATTAATTTATTTACTCTTCCTGTGTGTGTGTGTATGCCTGAGTGCATGCATATAAACTGCATGCCAGCAGGCACCCAAGGAGGTCAGAAAAAAAGCATCAGATCCCCTGGAAATGGATTACAGGCAGTTGTGAGGCACCATGCAGGTCCTTGGCTAGAACAGGAAGTACTCTTAACCTCTGAGCCATCTCTCCAGCCCCACAGCCTTATGTTTTTGTGATTGTGCTTGTTTGTTTGTTTGAGATAGGATCTCAACTCACTAGGTAGCCAAAGATGATCTTCAGTTCCCGATTCCCTCCGTTCACATCCCAGGTACTAGGATCATAGGTAGGGGCCAAGGCACTGACTGTCGTAAAGAAGTCTACATTGTTTGGTTGTTGGTTGGTTTTGGTTTCTTGAGACAGGGTTTCTCTATGTAGCCTTGGCTGTCCTGAACTTGCTCTGTAGACCAGACTGGCCTTGAACTCACAGAGATCCACCTGCCTCTGCCTCCCGAGTGCTGGGATTACAGACGTGTGCCACCGTGACAGGCTATTTGTTTGTTTTTCAAAACAGGGTTTCTCTGTGTAGCCCTGGCTATCCCTGGAATTAACTCTATAGATCAGGCTAGCCTCAGACTCATGAGATCTGCTTGCCTCTGCCTCCCGGGTACTAGGATTAAAAGTGAAGGTAAACATCACCACTGTCCTGCTAAAACTTATTATATTTTTAATGTGTACGGATATTTCACTTGCATGTACATCTGTACACCATGTGCATGTTTGGTGCCTGTGGTGGTCAGAAGAAGGCTTCTGTCTCCTTAGAAATGGAGTTATAGGGGGCTGGAGAGCTGGCTCAGAGGTTAAGAGCACCGACTGCTCTTCCAAAGGTCCTGAGTTCGATTCCCAGCAACCACATGGTGACTTATAACCATCTATAATGAGATCTGGTGCCCTCTTCTGACCTGCAGGCAGAATACTGTATACATAATAAGTAAATAAATATTTTAAAAAAGAAAGAAAGAAAGTGAAATTACAGACCATTGTGAGGTGCCTTGAGGGTTTTAGGAATTGAACCCAGGTCCTTTGGAAGAGCAGCCAGTGCTCTGTACCCCTGGGCCATATCTCCAGCCCTCTGGTTTTTACATTTTTTTAATTGTATGTGACACATGCATGCATGTGCACACTCCTGTGTGTCCCAGTACGTGTGTGGAGGCCAGAGAACAACTTTTAGGAATTGACTCTCTCCTAGGGCATAAGTTCCAGGGGTCACACTCAGGTTACCAGGCTTGGTAGGACGTGCCTTTGCACACTGAGACACTTTGCAGGCCCAAGTTCGCATCACCTGTGCCCTTTCTCTCTCACATCCCAGCACTGGGAGATCTTCTGTAACTTGATGAGTTTGAGGCCTGAGGCAATCCTGGGCTGCATGAACCCCTGTAACAGTAAAATACAAATAAAACATTTAAAAAGTTTTAGCCAGGCATGGTGGCACACACCTGTAGTCCCAGCACTCAGAAGGCAGAGGCAGGTGGATCTCTGTGAGTTGGAGGCCAGCCTGGCCTACAAAGTGACTCCAGGACAGCCAGAACTACACATAGAAACTCTGTCTTGAAACCCACTCCCCCAAAAAAAGCCAGACGTGGTGGCGCATGCCTTTAATCCCAGCACTCGGGAGGCAGAGGCAGGCGGATCGCTGTGAGTTCGAGGCCAGCCTGGTCTACAAAGTGAGTCCAGGACAGCCAAGGCTACATAGAGAAACCCTGTCTCAAAAAACCAAAAAAAGCAAAAACAAAAACAAAAAAAACAAAACAAAAAAGCGAGAGGCGGAGTGGGGTGGGGTTGACGAGATGGCTCAGAGGTTAAGAGCATTGGCTGCTCTTCCAAAGGTCCTGAGTTCAATTCTCAGCAACCACATGGTGGCTCATAACCATCTATAGTGAGATTTGGTGCCCTCTTCTGGCCTTCAGGCATACATGCAGGCAGAACATTTGTATACATAATAAATACATTCATCTTAAAAAGAAAAAAGAAAAAAAGGAAGGTTTACAGGCAAACAAGCACCCAAAAAACACAAACACGTGCACAACTTGTACAAGACAGAGTGAAATATTCAAGCCTCGATTATTTGAGTCCAAATCCTCCAGGTACCATGCACTAGTTGTGCACCTTAATTTCCTCTCTTGTAACATAGAATAGAAGTTAGTTTGTGGTAAAGCTCAGTGGGGCCTGCTTATCCAGCACTGGCACACACACAGCCGTTCTGCCATCTTAGTGACTGCTACAGACCGCGTTTGTCCGTGCCCACGTGCTCCTCCTGGCCCTTCCTCTGGTCCAGATCAGTTGGCGATGCTGGCTCAGCTGACAGTCCCAACCAGAACCATCAGGAAAGAACAGCTGCTTCTCTGCGTCCCCTGGGATAGCCTGGGATAGCTAATGTGGTAAGAAGGGCTTTTTGAGCACCTTCAGAGGCCTCCAGGAAGAAGCCTCCACTCAAGCTCGGTACAAGCAAGAGGGCGCTGCCCTGTGCCTTGGCTCCCTCCGTGGCTCCTTACAACATTTTCCCCCAAACCTCTACTGTGGTACCCCCTCCCTTCCCCACAGTAGAAACTTTCCTCTACCCCTGCCAGAGTGTAAATTGCCCCCAGGAATGTGCTGTGCACCCCACCGCTCCCCTAGCAGTGGCCAGCGGCTGTCCTGGGGTCAGGCCTGGCCTTACATCAAAGGCTCAGGAGCGGGTACCAGCAGTAACAGCGTGTCTCCGCCTGCCGCCATCCTCCCCTCCCACTAGCACTGGCTTCCAAGGAGCAGCACATGGTAGCACTTAAGCTCCAGGAGGACGGAGGATGCTTTCCCTCCACCTCCCTCCCCTCCCGCCCGCCACAATGAACTACTTGTTAGGAGACTATTTTAATTTTACTTAATGCGATTTCAGCTCCTGAGGCCCCTGCTGTCGTCACTTCTTGGACCCGGATGCCCAGCGTAAATGTAAGAGAGGCCAAGCTCCCAGGAGGTGTAGCAGGGATATGGAGACTTCACTAAGGTGGGTCTGGGGCAGGAAGAGGACAGTTACATCAGGGTCTGGTCCCGGGGCTGGGGCCCTGGACTCCACTCAGGAAGTAAGGGGGCGGACTAAAGGGGGGGGGGGGCTCAGGGCTAGCTTGTACAATTCAGAAGGCCAGCCTGATTTTGGAGTGTGTGCTGCCAGATAGCCTTGGCCAATAGATTCTTCCAATGCCTTGAGTTAAGCAGGCAGCCGCTTAGCCTGGGGTCCACGTGAGCTTTGCTGTTGTGTCTCCCGCGGATAACTAGAAGAGGAGGATCCTCCAAGCTCTGGCAAGCCTCTAAGATTTACTCTATCATCTTCGAGCAAATTAAAAACAAAAACAAAAAACAAAACAAAAAAAACACCACCAGAGTCCCAAGAGTCACTTTCCCGGACAGTAAGATGGTGATCTGGAGACCTCTGGTGGTTAAAGGCTGCAAGGCGTGTCTTGTCCAGAGCTCTGCCCAACCAGCCTGACCTAAAGGCTGTCCTTTCGCTCCTCCAAGCTAGGCTCCCCAGAACGGCTCCCACTAGTCAGCATTTCCTGTAAGAGCTTGTCTATCCTGTCTCATCTTGCTGGAAGACAGTGTATGGTGCACCAGGGAGGGTGAGGAGGAGTGGCTGTGGGGTCCCTGAACTACATTCAGTTAACTCCAGGGCCGAACACAAGGTGGGGCTGTGTAGGAAGTTAGTACCCTCGGTGTGCACACCACTCAATTGTGGGGCTGCAGGTCGGAAAACCCACTAAAGAGGCTTTGTTTCCATGGCCTGCAACCCCCATGATGTTTACGTCATTTCTGGGAAAGGATATAGCCAGAATAGCTGCTGGGACGGATCATGTGGTACTTGGAGAGGAAGAAAGGGCAGCACTCCTCCCCCCCAATCCCCCCCCCCCCCCCCCCCCCCCCCCCCCCCCCCCCCCGCCCTCCCATCCCCCCAACCCCCATTCAAGGAAAAGGCCGGTGTGCTTGATTTTTTGACATGGTCCTTCCTCACATGCACAGAGCCTTTCCTCTGAGTCCCAACATTCACCTTCTCATCCCTTTATTCATTAAAATCTGGTATGACAGGACCCAGCATTACGCTGAGTCCCAGCACCCCAGTCGACCAAAACAAAGGGCAGGCATGGAGCCAGAGACTGTATCTACAGGAAAGAGCCTCAAGATGGGATCCTAGAAGTCACTCTCCCTCTACTTGGGGAAATAAATGTGACACCACTTCCCCCTCCCCTGACCCTGTGACCTAAGGCAGCTGAGGCAAGTCTTATGCAAACCACCCTTTTTTGGGGGGGCGGGCCCTCAGAACCCTGGTCCTGACTGCATGAATCAAGGTGTGTTTCTAGCATGATGCCCTACAACTGGCTCTTCTTGGGCCTGTTAACCTGGGCAAAGCCCAGTCCAGTTTCCCAATAACTTAGCCAAATTCAAGGCCCTAGGCAGTCCCAAAGATCTGGCCTGAGACAATCTCTGCCTCCTCCCTTTAGGGTTGGGGTCTGGAGAGATTGCTTAGTGGTTAGGACCACTGAGCATTCTTCCAGAGGCCTGTGGTTTGATTCCCAGAACCCAGAGTGGGTCACGTACAGTGTCCATACATATAAAAAAAATTTTATTTTTTATTTTTGGTTTTTTGAGACAAGATTTCTCTGTGTAGTCTTGGCTGTCCTGGACTCACTTTGTAGACCAGCCTGGCCTGGAACTCCCAGTGACCCACCCATCTGCCTCTGCCTCCCGAGTGCTGGGACTAAAGGCATGCACCACCACTGCCCAGCTACATAAAATAAATTTTAAAATATTTTAAAAAGAAAAAAAAAAGCCTATCTGGGGCTAGCAAGGTGGCTCAGTGGATAAAGGCACTTTGAGCCCCAGAAGACAGGGGGTGGCAGAAGCCAACCTCAAAAGTTGTCCTCTATTCCTCACAGAATGTGGTTGTGCCTAATGCACTCATGCATGTACGAATGCACATACTATGCCACTTAAAACATCTAGCTCTGGTGAAACAGGTCTATATCCAGCCTCAGCAGGAGGATCACAAGTTCAAGAGTTCAAGGCCAGCCTAGGCAAGTTAGATCCTGTTGTAAAGAAATGGGGTTCTAGCTGGGCATGGTGGCGCACACCTTTACTCTCAGCACTTGGGAAGCAGAAACAGGTGGATCTCTGAGAGTTCAGGAACAGCCTGGTCTACAAAGCAGGCTACACAGTGAAACGCTGTCTCAAACACTCAAGCCACTTTTTGTGGCTTGTTTTGGTTTCTTGGTTTTTGTCTGTCTGTTTGTTTTTAAAGATATTTATTTATTATCATGTATACAGTGCTCTGCCTGCATGTACATCTGCAGACCAGAGGAGGGCATCAGATCACGTTATAGATGGTTGTGAGCCACCATGTGGTTGCTGGGAATTGAACTCAGGACCTCTGGAAGAGCAGGCAACACTCTTAACTACTGAGCCATCTCTCCAGCCCTGTTTGTTTTTTGAGACAGAGTTTCTCTGTGTAACTTTTGGCTGTCCTGCAGCCCAGGCTAGTCTCCAACTCAGAGATCTGCCTGCCGCTGCCTTGAGTACTGGCACCAGACTAGAGGCATGCGCCACCACCAAAGGTGTGTGTGACAGAACTGGGAATGAGTTCAGTGCAGAGCATGTGGCTAGCGTGTGTGAGACCTAGGCTTAATTGCCTGCACCCAAAGTAAAGCTGTCCTAAGCCACAAGGCTGGAGAGTGCCCCTAAGTGCTGAGCAGGCTTCATAACGAACAGGGACTTTATCCTACTTCAAAGCCCGGTGTCTCAGCCAGGCATGGTGGCGCACGCCTTTAATCCCAGCACTCGGGAGGCAGAGGCAGGCCTCTGTGAATTTGAGGCCAGCTTGGTCTACAAAGCGAGTCCAGGACAGTCAAGGCTACACAGAGAACCCTGTCTCAAAAAACAAACAAAGCCTGGTGTCTCCTTCCACTTAACAGCTTTGTGACCTCAGGCAACCTGGCCTTCCTCAGCTTTCTCCATGAAAATACACTCAACAAACAGATGGACTGGAATGCAGCTCGGCTCTGTGCTGTAAGCAGGGCCTAGCACCACGGCCCACACACTCTTTTCTAGTCAAACTTCACATGCTGAGCCGAAGGAAAACATGACACGATTGGGACTTCACTCAAGAATGTGTCTTTATTGAAGAATTTGTAAGAAAAAAGGATGGACCCTCCATAAAAAGAGATGTTGCCTCCAAACAGCAGGGAGGAATGAGACCTGGGCAGCTTCCCAGAAGCCGGTGTTTCCGGCATGACTGGCTTCCGCAGCCTGGCAAGACTACAGTGTGTCACTACAGCCAGTAACTCTTACCCTTCCCAGTGCTCCCTCCCCTCCACAACCCAAGACTTCCTACAGCCATTTGCCAATGGCTTCATGAAGGCCCAGGAATTGTCAGGCTTGTCCCTTAATGGAGTCAAAGTGGGTTTTGCTTTTGAAAATTCACAGGAATGTAAAACGGTTTGAGCTTTTAGTCCAACCAAGGGCAAGTACATCCTGCCCCTCTGAAGGGAAATGGAGCAAAGAATCCCCTTCCGAAGTGCATACTTGTCGGGCAGACAAACCATCAGGCTGCTCTTTATTAGCATGAAGAATGGAAACAAGGTCAGAAGAATATATAACATCAGTTTAAACGTCACTGGGTTCCAGGGGCAGCGGGCACGCCCCGCCTTTCTCACTCCAGCAGGCGCTCCTCCTGGTTACCCCAGGTCCCAGAGATCTTACTCTTCTCCAGCTGGGAGATTGTCTTCAATCCGCCTGATGAACCTCATCCTGATCTCTGTCACGCCGTCCCCCTTCAGAGTGTCCTGGACAAGCTTGGCCTCCACAGCCATCTGGACCTGAGGGACAGAATGGGTGGATGGACGCCAAACCACTGGCTCTGAGGAAGCCCTCAGAGTGGGGGAGGGGGCAGTGCATGTGTAAATGACTAAAATTCACTATATAAACTATATAAATGTATAAAATGTCCCTTTTTTTCTTTTTTTTTGGGGGGGGGTGTTTCGAGACAGGGTTTCTCTGTGTCGCCTTGGCTGTCCTGGACTCATTTTGTAAACCAGGCTGGCCTCGAACTCAGAGATCCGCCTGTCTCTGCCTCCTGAGTGTTGTTGAGATTATAGGTCTGTGCCACCATGCCTGGCTCCCAAGCAATTTTTTTTTAAGGGACTGATTTCCACAGGGACAGGACTGCCATCCCTAATATTCTTTTTCTCTTGTTTTTTTTTTTTTTTTTAGAGACAGGGTTTCTCCGTGTAGTCCTGGCTGTCCTGGAACTTACTTTGTAGTCTAGGCTGGCCTTGAACTCACAGCACCGCCACTGCCGCCGCCACCACCACCACTCCAGCCCCAATATTCTAACTCCAGGGACAGTGGCCTCAAGCTAGATGTGGTGTAACTTATCTGTAATCCCAGAACTTGGGAGGCAGGGGCTGGAGACAAATTTGAAGACAGCCTGGTCTACATATTGAGTCCTAGGCTAATTAGGGCTAGAGTGAGGCTGTCTCAAAGAAAAAGAAAAGGAAAGAAGAAAGAAAGAAAGAAAGAAAGAAAGAAAGAAAGAAAGAAAGAAAGAAAGAAAGGGGCTGGAGAGACGGTTCAGCAGATAAGAGCACTGTGTGCTCTTCCAGGGGTCCTGAGTTTGATCCCCAGCACCCACATGGTGGCTCCCAACCAACTATACTGGAATCTGATGTCCTCTTCTGGCTTACAAGTGGAGCACTCACACATAAAATAAGTAAAACCTTTAAAAGAAAGAGCGAGCTCAACCCACTGAGACTGTGGCCCAGGAAGCCAGTGGGGCGGGGCTGCCCTGCATGCTCACAGCAGCACGGTCTTGGGACCCTGAGTAGGAAGAGGTGTCTGACCCGGATCCTGTCACAGCAGCACTTTCCCCTGGCAGCCAGGGGCTGGGTAAGCAAAGCCCTCTTCTCTCCTCCATTGAGCCAAGCTCTTACCAAACAGCCGCAAGCTCAGAGGCTGTGGACAGTAACGCGCTGCACTCACCATCTCCAAGGCTCCCCGCAGCACCCCACACAAGAGGTTGGAGTAAATGAGGGAGGAATGGTTATCAGGAAGCTCCACAAAGTCCACCAAGGGGTTGTTTTCCAAGATGAGAGAGAATTCATCACCAGCGGGGCTCCAATTTGTGATACTTGGAGTGATGCCCAAGTACATCTTAAATGCCACCTGTCAGGGAACACACAACAGCGCTATGGGGAGACTGGGCTATCCAAACTGTGGCCTCCAAATCTTTAGAGATCTTGGAAAAGAGAAGTGCCCGTGTAACACTTTGCCCCTCTCCTTCAGCGCCATGCAACCAAGCACTCACCCACTACCTGAATAAGGAGTTATATTTGCTTGATTTCTTCTTTCTGGAGACAGGGTTCAGCCAGCACTGGCTGGTTGGCCTGGGGCTGACTACGGAGCCTATGCTGGACTTGAATTTGCAGCCATCATCCTGCCTTTGTCTTCTCTGTGCTGGGATTATAGGCCTGAGTCACATCTGGCCCAAAACACGCACACTCTCAATTCCCTACAATACTCCGCTACACTTTCGTTTTCTTTCTTTCTTTCTTTCTTTCTTTCTTTCTTTCTTTCTTTCTTT
>OU015754.1:59551800-59566046 GCA_907169655.1 Acomys percivali | reverse complement strand
CACACACACACACACACACACACACACACACACACACACACACACACGCAGCCCCTCCTCCTATTCGTGCTGTGCCGTGGGGGTGGGGCCGAGGCAGGAATGAGAATCTGGTGGCTGTACTTCCGCTGCCCCCCAAAAGGCTCCTCCCACTTCCTACTTTGTGGGGGTGGAGGCAAGCATCCCAGGCCCCTGTCCTGAGATTTGTATCTCTGAGTCAAATCTCCCAGCCCTTTTCTTCAGTGCTTGGTGGGCTCATCCACGGCCCTGCCCTGTCAGACCTGGGAGACTGGGAGCGGTTTGGCTCCAGCCTTCCTCCTAGGACAATCCGCAAGAGGACGTCTTCAATCGGGACGCCTCTGCCCTAACCCCATCCTGGCTGGGTGGAGATACTAAGGAGTCACTAGCTGTTGCCTGTTTCCGTGTAGGGGGAGGAGACTGCCCTGGGCAGCTGAGATGACAACCTCTCGCTGAATGGGCAGGATATCCTCTCTTAGGGCTTTGGCCCCAGATGTCACACAAAGCCACAACTGCACCTTCTCTGAGAAGGCACGTGGAACCCCCAGACACCCGTCACCGAACCCCCAACATAAATATACAAGTCTTAAATAAAAATATCTTTGTTTTGTTTCGAGACAAGGTTTCTCTGTGTTACAGCCCTGGCTGTCCTAGACTTGCTTTGTAGAACAGGCTGGCCTCGAACTCACAGGGATCTGCTTGCTTCTGCCTCTGCCTCCCAAGTGCTAATAAATATCTTTGTTAATCCTCAGGTATTGGGCTTGGGGTCCTGGTCAGTTGCAGGGAGAAAAGAGAACTGTCTACCCCACCTGCCTACCCCAACCACACTTTAGGGCAGGAGCACTACAAGGCGTCTTCCCAGGCTCCCTATTGGCCTATCAGCTGTGCCAGAACCCTCTAGCCCCTCCCACTGCCTGATTCCGGGATACCTTCCTAGTCTGCAGTACTAAAGATTGTAGAAGGCCTACTCAAAACATTCCGTGTCTGCTAATTTGTTTGTTGTTTTTTGTAACAGACCCTGTGCTGTAGGATTTTTAAAAAATAACTTACTTATTGTTATTTTGTGGACACTGTTACTTTATGTACATTGGTGTTTTGACTGCATTCCTGTATGAGGGTGTCAGATCCCCAGGAACAGAAGTTACAGACCACAGCCAGTTGTGAGCTGCCATGTGGGTGCTGGGAATTGACCCTGGTCCACTAGGAGAGCAGCCAGTGCTCTTAACAGCTGAGCCATCTCTCCTGCCCCTATATTGTAGGATTTTAAAAAATTATTTATTTATTTTTATTTTTATGTGCATTGGTGTTTTGCCTGCATGTATGTCTGTGTGAGGGTGTCAGATCTTGGAGTTACAGACAGTTGTGAGCTGCCATGTGGGTGCTGGGAACTGAACGCCAGTCCTCTCTAAGAGCAATCAGTGCTCTTAACCGCTGAGCCATCTCTCCAGCCCCCATACTGTAGAATATTTAAGCCACATTCTTAGTTTCCATTTACTGGATGCCGATAGCGCCCTCAGTTTGTAACAACCAAAATGTCATTAAACATGGACAAATATCCTCTAGAGTGTGTGTGTGAAGGCAAAGACGGCTTCAGTAGAGGACCACTGATACACACACCTGAGCCACTCAGTTCAGAGAACCCCCCAAAGTCAGTCCTAGATGGCTGGATACAAGTGCAGATCTCCAGTGTTCATCGCTTCCCCAGCTTAGAATCTCTTGATCGCCAACAGCTCCCCAGGATCCACGCCTGCAAGTCAGTGGCATTTAAGTCCTCCCCTCCACTTAAGGCCATTGCCCCTTCCTTAGTCTCCACACTGTGGGGATCTTACCACTCCCATCTTTAGTCATGTAATTACCTTGGGACCCCGCACTGGGAGGTACAAGAACCACTCCAGAGGCCTGGGCCCTGGTTGGGGTCTGCTTCCGAATTAGTCAGTACGGACTCTGGCAGGGTTCAGGGCGGCCTGTCCAGCTCTGGAAGATGCAGACCTCTAGACCTCTAACCTCACAAAGGACAGTCATGGACTCCATTCATCCATAGGTCACCTCATCCTGCAGATGAAATGACTAACAGCAAATATGGAAGGTCATCGTAATCCTTTTACATTTGAATTCCCTTCATCATCAAAACCACCATCATTACCATCATATTTACTCAGCACTTCCTATACACCAGGCTCTATGTGAAATACTTCATTTGCATTATCTTGGGTAGTCTTTAAAATGACTCCAAAATACTTCATGGCGCTTTGTTTACTTATTTACTTATTTATGCATTGACTGCAAAGCAGGTCTCATGCATCCCAGTTGCCTACAAAGTTTGAAGCCAGCTTGGTCTACAGAGTGAATTTCAGAACAGCCTAGGCTATACAGAGAAACCCTGTCTTGGAAAACAAAACAGCGAGACATGGTGGTGTTTGTCTTTAATTCCAGTACTTGTACTTGAGAGGCAGAGGCAGGTGGATCTCTGCCTCCACCTGCTCCTGAGATGTATTATTTTCTTACTTCTACATATAAGGGTGGAGATCAGAGAAGAACTTGCAGAAATTGATTCTCTTCTACCATGTGGGTCCCGGGAATCCAACTCAGATCATCAGGTTTGCCGAAAGCACCTCTACCCATCAACTATCTCCCTGAAGCATATCTTGAACATCTGGTCCTCCTGCCTCCACCTCTCCAAATGTTGAGATGATAGGCTTGTGCCATCACACCTGGTTTATGTGGGGCTGGGAACCAAACCTAGGGCTTAGTGCATGCTAGGCAGGCACTATCAAATGAGCTACAGCCCCAGCCCCACTGCTATTATTACTACTATTATTTTCTTGGCTTTAGGCTTTCGGGGAAAGTTGTCACTTGTTTAAGAGTAGCTCTAGCTGGGTGGTGGCGCACACCTTTAATCCCAGCACTTGGAAGGCAGAGGGAGGTGGATCTCTGTGAGTTCAAGGCCAGCCTGGTCTACAAAGTGAGACCAGAACAGCCAAAGCTACACAGAGAAACTCTGTCTCAACCCCCCCCCAAAAAAAAAAAAGATTAGCTCTAGATACTGAGCCTTTAAGCATCATTCTTTTCTTGGGGGGAGGGGCGGTTGAGACAGGGTTTCTCTGTGTAACAGAGCCCTGGCTGTCCTGGACTCTCTTTGTAGACCAGGCTGGCCTTGAACTCACAGAGATCCACCTGCCTCTATCTTCCAAGTGCTGGGATTAAAGGCGTGCGCCACCACACCCGGCTCGGCATCACCTTTTTCTAATTTCATTCTCAGTCTCCTGTCCTGTCCAGTCTTCCCACAGGGTTCAAGGCTCCAGCTACTTACTCCACACTTCTAGAGAGACTGCTCCTCGATTGCCTCAAACCTCTGTCATCTTAGTCCCCACCCTCTCCCTTTGAATGCCTTGCTCCGTGGAGCTAGAGTAAGAAAGGCCAAAAGATTCCGAAGGGGGAGGAGAGTTCAGGGAGACAGTGCCTCCCTGGCCCTAATCTGAGGATAACTAGAGACCTAGAGGCTGACCTCCAGGACAGGACAAAGAGCAGGGCTGGGGTAGGCAGAGCCCAGCTGCCCCTCCCCCCTCTTCCCCCCCCCCCCCCCCCCCCCCCCCCCCCCCGGCCTGGTCCTCCCTACAGCAGCACCTCCACTATTGATCCACCTTCCCAGCAAGCTCCCTGCACTCTATCCCCATCCAGGCCTGACTTGGCTTGAGGCCCTCCCCTCAGCTGGCATGAACCAGAGGATGGGAGAGCCCACTCCAGACCGCTGAGCCGGGATATTTTGGGAGAGGAAGGTGAAGAAAGAAAGGCTTACTACTCTTTACTGCAACATGTCCGGAGGAAAGAAACTCCTTCTTGGGAAGATGTGGGGGTTAGGGGTGGGTGGGTGGGGTGGGGGTCATTTGATGAAGGTAGGAAAGGTTTAAGGCTAGGACCACCCAGTTTGGACCTGGGAGGGCCCCAGCAGATTAGAGACCTGAATCAAGCAGCCTTGCAGGGTTGTAATTACCCGAGAGAGAGAGAAACAGTGAAGACACCAACCCTAGGGTGCGAGAGGAAAGGCAGGCGCCTTCTTTGCCATCACCAGAAAAGAGAAATGATAGCCCTTTTAGGGATCTCCATGAGACCGTTCTTCGGGCATTGCGACGTACCCCAGGAATATTTCGTCTGAGGCAGGCTTGGAAAAGAATCTAGACTCGACGCCGGAACCTCCAGCATCCAGAGTGAGAATAGGGGATCCCAACCCCGCTGCCCACTCCCCCAGTCCTAGCTGCGGGTGAGTCACCCGAGAGCTCCCTACATAGGCTTCAGGCGCGCGGCGCGTACCAACACACGGCCGCAGGGGGAGGCAACGTGGCCGGCATCGGGCCCCGCAGCTCGGCGTCCGCTCTGCCGCGGCCACAGAAGAAGCGTCGTGAGGATCCACGAGCTGCATCGCTGGGCGGAGTCGGGGGCCCTCAGGTTGTGCCCGCGCTGGCGCCGTACTCCATCACCACGGGGGCGGTCGTCCCCCGCGCACTTGGTACATTCGAAGAGGCCAGGCCCAGCCCGGGCGGTACAATAGGGTAGGGCCGCGACCAGGACTGGGCCGGCGCGGGGCAAAGGAGCTGAATCGCTCTTGCAGAGGACCGACACCGGGTGGCCGGCTACTCAAGAGCTTCCTTAGCCACCAGCCTCGACCTCTCCTACATCGAGCGCGGCCGTCAATAAGTCGTTGCCCGCTGGGCGGGCCGGGCGGGATGCGCCGCGGGACCCCTGTCCTGGCCTCGGGCCGCCGCCGCCGCCGCCGCTGAGACCCCCCAAAACCTCCATTGACGCCGCAGCCATGGAGAGCGGCCCGCGTGCGGAGCCCGGGCCGGGCGCACCCGCAGGTAAGCCGGGAGCCACAGGAGAGCGAGGCCGGAGGGAGGGCGAGCAGCGGCGGGGCGGCCAAGGATGAGGCTGCCGGCTGGGCGGGGACCCCTCCCCCGCCGCGCCCTCTGACCACTTAGAAGTTTAAAAATAAAGGCTGCGGCGGCCGCCGCGGCTCGGGGCCACGGACGCATCTTCTGACAGCTGCCTCCTCCCCCAACCTTCGCGCTGGGACGCACGGGGCATCCGGATCCGCGGGAACACAGCTAGGGAATCGATGGGGTGACCCTTATGCCGCAGCCCGGGGTGCCATCCTCTCTTCCCCACCCCCACTCTCCTTCGAGATCCACCCCAGACTCTGAAGATCCTCTTTTACTGGGCTGGAGCTGCTGTCCTCTCTCCATCCTCCGTGGGCACGTGTGACCTTAGCCTTAATATGTGTGTTGGGGGCCCACATTCTCAGTCCTAGAACCCTGCATACTGAAGCTAGGCCCTCGTACCCCCTCCTCCCCACGCCCAGGCCCTGGCCCAGACCTCGCCCCCACCCCGTCCGTCCAGCTGCCGCGCAAAGGGCCTGTTGCTGTTGCGGGCCGACCGGGAGGGGAGGGAGATGAGGGGGAGGTCTCTAGCTGTGGCTGCCAAGTAACCCGCCGGATAAAGGCGAGGGGGAGGGGGAGGCGGTATTGTTTGGGGCGCGGGCCGGGAGCTGGGGAGTGGGCGCCTTCCCTGAAGCCAGGCCTACTTCAGAGCCCACCCAGTCCGATTTGGGACAAGAATGACAGAGGCGGATCTTGCTCGTCCTGCCGGCACCAACTTCACTTCTCTGGGCCGGAGTCGCACTGTAGAATGAGGTAAAGGATCAAGGATGGCACTCCCGACATGCCACATCATTCCACCAGAGTGAGGTTTTTGGATGTTTTACACACACACACACACACACACAATCTCCAGGCCCTAGACCACCAAAGCTCTCCTTCCCATCCCTCACCCCACCAACCACCAGTGCCCTGGACTTCTGCAAATCCCATTCGATATGGGAGCAGCTGATGAGGGGGTGGGGACAGAATTCTGGTTGGGCCTGGTGTTGGAGGGAGGACTCTTTCTTCCTGGAAGGGGAGGGAAAAGCATGGTTACTGAGGACCCAAGTCTTGATGCACTGACGCAGCAGTGGGGAGGTGGCCCTATCCCCACACCCCTCGGGAGTCCCCTAGCCTAATCCTGTCATCTCCCTGCCCCCCTGGGGTGTGGGCCCAGAATGGAAGAGTGTCTATGGGTGCGGAGTACACCTAGGATCAGGTGGGGGCTCCTCCCCGTGTCAGCGTGGGTGCTTGGAGGGGGACCTATGATGGTTTTAGAGGACGTAGAAGAATGGTAGGTTTATGGAGGTTTGAAGGCTGAGTTGGCTACAAAGGGTGGTTGGGTTTGTGGCTCTGTGGAACCTAGGGAGGCCCAGCCTGGTCTACATAGTCTGCTTACTGGTACTCTGCGCCTGAGAGTCCTTGGCGCTGGGGTGGGCACAGGAACCTGAGTGAGAGCAGTGACACAGCCCCGGCCATGGCTGGTTTATAATTAGGGCACTTGGATGGATGAGTGGCCCAGACTGACTATGAGGGCAGCGGTAGGATGCTTGACTTTCGGTGAGCGTGGAGAAAAGTCTGGGTTGGGAAGGCTCTTCCGTACACAGGGGTCTAGATGGAGTTACACGAGAAGTTAGGTCAGGATCACAACGCGTCCCAAGACACTGAGGATCTGAAAGTGACCAAAGCAATGGCTTCTTCCTAGGAGTACATGACATGTCCGTAGCATGTGCTGGGGAGAGTTTGGAGCGAGGGCCTAAGTGTCTGAGGTGGTGTTGGTGACATGACCCTGTCCTCTTTGGGTGCCTTTTGTGGTACCTGTACACTGCTCAGTCACCAACAGCAGTCAGCATCGGGGTAGGGGACAAGGGTGGCACCCACCTTAGAGTCAAAAGACCTGGATGGAGGTCCCAGGCAGTTAGTTGTTTTCCTGACTGCTGCACTGGACCCAGAGATCCTGGCCCTGGAAAACAGGGACCAGGGTTTGTGCTAGGAGCCTCATGTGGTTGATGTAAGATGATGAACCTAAAGGAACCTGGCACGCAGGCACCAGACACCCTCAATAAAGTGTGATCACCCTTATTGTGGTTGGGCTCGTGACAACTGGTGCCAGCAGGGAGGGATGAACTATGGGGGGTGGGGGAGGGCAGGGAAGGAATTGGGAAACGGTTTAGAGTGTAGACTGGAGAATCAATATGAGTTCCACGTCATAACCTCCACTGTATAATGGGGGGGGGGCTTTCTGACCTGAGTCTCCAGGCTTCCCATCCGTAAAGTAAGATTGATGCTAGAATGACCCCTCAGAGGTATTAGGCTCTTTAAATAAGATGCAGAGTTCACTCTTAGCCCCTGGCACGCAGTTAGGATTTCTAATTGTGCCAGAGGTCTGAGGACTAGAGGTGGACCACTTAGAATTGGGGGGGAGGGGTTGTAAATAGGACAGAATACCAGAGGAGGGATTTCTAGACTGATGTGAGGCAGTTGGAGAGGAGTCCATAGGCTGCTGTACTTGACATAGGGCAGTGACAGACGAGAAAACACTGTCCTGTGGCCCCACCATGTGACAGCTGGGTGCTGGTTGTACTGAGGTGGTGAATGCAGTCAGCACCTACTCTGACTTAGTGGAGGAGGCAGATGTGTTCTCTGAAGGGCAAACACTATGTTTGCCTGCCAGCATAGTGATGCAGCGCATGGGGTTTCTTTGTGGAAGGCCCCACAGAGCAGGAGGAAGCATTGGGGTGCATGCAACTGAAAGGATAGGTAGAAGTTGGGGAGACCAGCCGAAAGGGCGGCAGGCATAGATGCCACGGCCAACATGGCTGACACCTCCCACTGACAGTCCCCCTTACTGGACTGGTGGTCCCAGTAATGAGGCCTTTAATGAGCCTCTAAAGTGCAGTCACGCATATGCAAATGAGGAGTAAGGGCCCTGGGCCAGCTTAGCCCTTTTCCCCCTAAAGATGGCCACTGGCTGTTATTAGTGGGACAGAGGTGAGAAAAAAGAAGGGGGGGGGGGGCTTGAGAGGCGGACCAAGACTAGAGTGGTGGCACTTGAGGGCTGTTAGAGCAGGTCTCCAGTCTGAACTTGAACCGAGGCCACAAGCAGCTGGGAATCATGTCCTTGGGTCCCCTCTGGGCCAGGGAGGGAGTCAGAGAGTCAGGCTCAGATAATGCAGCTTTGTTGGCTGGTGGTAGCTCTCTGCCTGGCACCCCAGGGCACAGCCTCCACCACCTCTCAGCTGCAACTCTTCCCCCCAAAAGGAATGGGGAGCTTGGAGTAGGGGACATGCTGCTGCTGTTCCTCCCCCCTTGTCAGGAGACAGGGGACCTAAGGAGGAAGTGATTCTCCAGATCTCCAGACTCCCCACGTGGTGCTGTTGTGCCCCCCCACCCCACCATTCCTGTGGACTCTCTCATGACAACCCCATGGGTAGGGTCTCATGTTCTCCCCCGTTTTATAGATGAGACCCAGAAAGGTGAGGTTGCTTGCCCAAAGGCCACACAGCTAGTAACTGGCAGAGGCAGGATTTGAAGTTTCTGTACCAGATCTTTATACAGAGTTATCGTGATCAAGCAAAGCCAGTGACAGGGTCTTCCCCCCACTTCTTTTCCAGGGGACCCCTGATTGTTTTCTCTTGCAGACACCTGGTAGCCCATGGGTCCCCTGTGAATCCTGTCAGGTTGGAGACAGCAAATTAGGCTCAGGTGGTGATGATGGTGGTCTAGCGAAAGGCTCATTCCGAGGGCTGCGGGCTGAGGGAGGGACGTAGTGGAGCCAGGGCTGCGGGATGGGGTCATTTCCTGCCGCCTAAAATAACAGGAACTGGGTGCTCCTGATTGGAGGCTAGGAAACAATGGCCGCCAGTCCTGCCAGGGAGCTGGTTCTCACTGAGGCCACAGCTTCAGGACTCTGCCTCCTACCTCTGGGGGGAGGCTGGCCTTTCCCACTGCGCACGCAGCTTACAACTGCTTAGTTCCCCCAGGCCAGGACTAATGCTGCTCTGAAGAAACACCTGTCCCTGGCCCAGCAGTCAGGCATCCCTCAGGCTTTGTCCTTCCTAGCCATCCTTGTTCCCCCCAGCCCCACATCTCTCCAGGAGGAGAAACTGTGGAGGCAGCCCCCATCTGATAGTAGGGTGAGGGTAGGTGGAGGCAGTTAACCCGAATCTGTGCAAACCCCGCCTTTCCCCTTCACCAGCTGTGTGGCCTTAACAAGTGTCTTTAACTCTCAGAATCAGTTCTCCTGATTTGTAAAATGGGGTAATAGCACCCCCCACCCCCCACTCCTTAGGATGGAAAAGAAGATGGGATGAACTAGTGAGGTTATACACAGTTGGGCCTGACACAAGCCTTAAAGGCTGCAGTTTTTTGGTTTTTTGTTTTTTTAAATCAGACTTCCCTGGCCCCAGGTAAAGGAATGCCCTGAAGGAAGAGGGCAGAGGCAACACGGATAAGGCTGGAGGAATCCTCAGGGGAAACTGGCTTTCTGCATGTTTGCTTGTGTTTCCCAGGCTTTGCCTGTGGTTCCAAGGGAGTACCTGGCTGGTGGTGGGTGTGTCTGTGTGGATACAGATAGGTCTGTTTCAGAGCGTGTATTTGTTGCTGTGCGTGTGAAGTTCTGATTCCCGAGTCTGTTTCCTGAGAGAGACTCAAGAATGTCTCATCAGGGTGCGTGCCCTTGTCTGTGCTGTCTGCTTTCTCTATGGGGTGCGCTCTCTCCCTCCCTCCCTCCTGTCTTTTTGCTCTGAATGTATATATCTGCCTGAGCAGTGTGTCTTTGTGCCCCCCCCCCATCTGTCTAGTCTGATACCTCAGAAGCCATTGCCGGAACTGGAGGTTACCTGTCCTGTCCTCGGTCTGCCCCAAGCCTCTGCTTCCCTGCTGCTCCCTCCCAGGACTACAATGCTGCTTCCCTCAGCTCTCATCCCGACAGGCTTTGCTCTGCCTTGGAGATGGACCTCCCTTCCACTCCTTGGTCTGGGACCTCGCTTCCTGCCTCCTGTTGGCCAGCCTGGGCAAGGAGCCTGCCTACCCTGCATTCCAGAGCTCTTAGGTCAGGGCCGGCCTGCCCCACCTGTACCCTTCACTTTTGTGGGGGAACCTCCCTGGGGGAGCCACCGAGTCACTTCCTTCTTAGGGAACAGGTAGGAGCCTGAGGAAATGATGACATGATACCTGACAGAAACGGCATGACATAAGATTTTGTCATCAGGCAACACTGGGGTTCAAACCCTGCCCCTGCCACTGACAGGATGATCTGTATAATATGACTAACAGTTATCTTACCTGTGAAAGAGGTAAGGGGATATCTGGTACTTTCCCTGTAGGATAGTTATGAGAATTGAGTGACATAAGAGAGCATGGCTTAGAGCTTGGCAGAGGCTAACAGGGCCATGATACAGCCATGACATTTAGAGTTAGAGAAACAATCTATGTCTGGGAGCACCTATGTCTTACTGTGTGCTCTCTTTGTTGCTGTTTGTTTGTGGTTGTTTTTGTCATCTTTTTTTTAAAATTGTATATGAGTGCTTTATCTGCAGAAGAGGGTATCAGATCACATTATAGATGGTTGTGAGCCACCATGTAGTTGCTAGGAATTGAACTCAGGACCTCTGGAAGAACAGGCAACGTTCTTAACTACTGAGCCATCTCTCCAGGTTTTCTTTTCTTTTTCTTTCTTTTTTCTTTTTTTCTTTTGGTTTTTTGAGACAGGTTTCTCTTGTGTAGCCTTGGCTGTCCTGGACTTGCTTTGTAGCCCAGGCGGGCCTCAAACTCACAGCAATCCACCTGCCTCTGCTTCCTGAGTGCTGGGATTAAAGGCGTGCACTACCACGTCCGGTTGGTTTGGTTTTTTGACAGGGTTTCTGTATGCAACCCTGGCTTTCTCGGAACTTCCTCTATAGTCCAGGCTGGCCTCTAACTCAGAGATCCTGCCTGCCTCTACCTCCCAAGTGCTAGGATTAAAGGTGTGCACCACCACCTCCTGGCTTTTGCTTTGTTTTTTTAAGACAGGGTTTCTTGTAGCTGAGACTAGCTTTGAATAGTTGATTCTTCTGCTTTCACCTACCAAGTTCTGGGACTACAGGTGTGTGCCATCACGTGTGGTTTGACTACACACTGTATAGGTAATTTCCCTCATGTGTCCACCCATCCATCCGTCCGTCCGTCTACTTAGGTGTTCACTGATCAGATGCAGGGTTCCTGCTTGTGTCAGGCATGTCCTCATTGTGCTACAGAAAGGACTAAAGCTCAGCCTCCTCTGGGTGGAGATGACAGGCTGAAGACTGAGGCTGAGTTATCAGTGCTAGGAAGGACCATTGGCCCAGTAGGAGTTGAGGCACCCAAAGAGAGACACCTGCATGAAAGGACTGCCAGGAGGTAGCATCTTAGACATGTGGCAGGCCCACTGAAGGACTTGACCTCCATCTTTCAGCAGACCCCCCCCCCCAATGGTGTCAGGAAGCCTTTTAGGGACTATTGGAAGGAAGGACCTTCTGCTACCACCGTGTGACCAGATCCTGCACCTTTGCCCTGCAAATGTTCTTTGTGCCAAGAAATAAATACAAATTATCTGTTGCTTATCCAGTTCTTAGCAAATACTTCTGGTGAATATCAAACATAGCAGAGGAAAACTGGCAGCGGCTAAAACCTCTTAGCCTGGCACAGTCCAAAAGCAAGATAAGATTAAGTAACGTAAGGATCATATTTGATTGGGGTGAATAATCAGAAAAGAATCAACCATTTTGCATAGATAATTAACCAGGGACTGAATTTGGCTTAATACAAGTTGTCCCAGATAATGCCATCCTGGTGACGTGTTGTCAGGGCTGGCATAATGCTGGGGGAATATTTGTATTCAGGCTCAGCAGCCTGGCAGGTCACGAAAGTAGTTCCAAGTGTCCTGTCTGCCTCTTGAGAAGTTTTTCTTGTTCAGCTGCTGGAGTTAAAACACTCATTATTTTTTTGTGAAAGTGTACCTGAATGCCTTTTTCCAGGGAGCACCCAAACTTCACTGAAACGGGGGTCCTTTCCTTCCTCTCAGTGTTCATCACTTCAGAACACATAGCCACATAGATCTGTCTGGCCTTTTGTTTGTTTGGTTTCCTTGACAGGGTCTCTTTATTGTATAACTCTGACTGTCTTGAACTTGTTATGTAGTCCTGGCTACCATGGAATTTGCTCTGTAGATCAGGCTGGCCTTGAACTCACAGTGCTAAGATGAAAAGAATATGGCAACACATCCAGCAGAAAGACCTGTTCTTTGGGAGGGAAAATTTTTCCTTCATATGCTCCTGCTTTAGGCTAGGGTGGCCTCGTGGTGTGGCATTTTATTGCCATTCAAAGCCCTTTCTGACTGTCTCCTTAAACGTGGCATTGTGGCAGCTGCTGCTGATGCAGCGGTGAGCAGAGCAGATGTGGCCCAGCCCTTGTAGGGCTTCCTCACAGTGGACGAAGAAAGAACTACACAAAAAAACAAGCTTGACAGTCTGTGGAGCCACAACTGAGTGTAATCAAGGACTTTGTGCCTGATCACAGAAGCCAGGGGATGCCGCTCTGAGGAAATGGTGACTAAACCAGAGGAGAAGAAAGAGTTAACAAAGAAAAGAAAGGAAAGAGCGCAGGCAGAGGCCCTGTGGCAAGAAGAACCTTGGATAGTTAACACAACTTAAAGGTTGGTGGGTTAGAGGTCAGAGGATGAACAGTGGGACAGTATTGAGGTTCCAGGGTTCAGTGGAGAACAGAGTTAGGAAAGGGTGTGGCAGAGCAGGACTCCGAGGACCTCCAGGGAAGAAATAGTGATGCTTAGGCCCGGGTGGGGCTCCTTCATTTCCCAAGTGTTTATAGGGTTTTTATGTCTTCAGTACTGTTGATATTAGAGATAAAATGAGACAAACAGCTGTGCCCCTGGGATCATATGCTAGCAGTGGGGATATTGTTAAAATGGGGTTTTGTGCCAGACGTGGTGGCGCACGCCTTTAATCCCACCGCTTGGGAGGCAGAGGCAGGCCGATCTCTGAGAGTTCAAGGCCAGCCTGGTCTACAAAGGGAGTCCAGGACAGCCAAGGCTACACAGAGAAACCCTGTCTCGATGGGGGTTTGTGAACCAAATGCAGTGCTGCACACTGGTCACCCCAGTTTTTCAGGAGGCTAAGGCTGGAGGGAGGGAGAGAGACACCAGCCTAGGCTACATATCTCTTTCTATGGGACTAGTTCTAGAAGATCCTGCTTTGCTAGAGAGTTCAGACCCCACTGCTTTGCCCCTCTCCACTTTCAAGCCTTGCTGGAAATGAAATGATTTTTACATTTTACAAAACTATAGACAAATATAAAATGAAGGGCTGGAGAGATGGCTCAGTGGAAAATTCCCCTTGTTCTTCTAGAGGACCAGAGCTTGGTTCTCAAGCACCCTTGTCAGCTGGCCCACGAACTACCAGGAACTTTGGCTTTGGAGATCTGATGCCCCCTTATGGCCTACCTACATGGACACGTGTCACACACATACACATACATTTAAAAAAGAAAATCACAAAAAAAGGAAAAGAAGAGAACCTTGATGTCACAGGCTTGTAACCTCTGCTGCTCAGATGGCTGGGACAGGGGGAATCAAAATTTCAAAGCCTGCCTGGGCTCTAGAGTGAGTTCAGAATCAGGCAGGGTGAGTCAGTGAGGCTCTGACTCAAAATAAAAAGTGGCAAAAGTTGAGGATCCAGCTTGGTAGTAGACTACGTGCTTAGTATGTCAGAGGTTCTGGGTTCAAGCCCTAGTACTGAAAAAAACAAAAAACAAAAAAAAACAAAAATGAGGTTAATGCTTACATAGAATGTAGCTTATTGTTATGTGTGTGTGTGTGTGTGTGTGTGTGTGTGTGTGTGTGTACACAAAGGTCTAAATGACAGCATGCCATGGGACCCCCAGGGATGAAACTCTGGTTGTCAGGCGTGTTTATCCACTGAGCCATCTCAGTGGCCATCCAGTTTGTAGTTTGAAGTCAAGGCCGGCGGCCTCCCTGAGAAACGAGACCTGGAGGGGTAAGGGAAATGAGCCTACCTGAATCTAGGGATCAAGATTTTCCCACAGAGGACTTACAGATTGCAGCCCAAGGCAGCTGGAAGGACAAGACTGAACTCCAGGAGAAGGAGTAACAGGCTGCAGAGGGAGGGGGAATCCTGGAGATCCTTGTTGACCATGGTGGCCACTTGGGGTTCTTATCTTCATGAAATGGGGTGTGTTCTGAGGATTTCAGGAAAGGTGTGATGTGATCTTACTATTATTATTATTATTATTATTATTATTATTATTATTATTATTATTATTATTATT
>OU015754.1:59518649-59551790 GCA_907169655.1 Acomys percivali | reverse complement strand
AAAACAAAAACAAAAACAAAAAAATTTCACTGCTACTTCATGACTGTAATTTTGCTACTGTTATGAATCATAATATAAATATCTGATATATCACCCCTGCGGGGGTCACAACCCATAGGTTGAGAACTGCTGGCCAGTGACACTGGGTTCAAATCCAGGTCACGTCACTTACTAGCCACATGATCTCAAAGTTGGATGTGATGGCACAAGCTTGGAATCTCAGCACTGAAAAAAAAAAGGAGGCAAGAGGACAGCAGTTCTTATAAGGCTAGGCTAGACCTCATAGTGAGGCCCTGTCTTGAAGGAAACCAAAAAGACTTTCCCTATTCTGTCTGCGCTTTCCTTTCTCCATCTTTATGAAAGCGGTGTTAACGTCCCCTTCGTGAACAGTGAGAACTGGGACATGTGAAGAACTAGAACATTCAGCAGGCTCTCAGTAAGACGTGAACATTAATGGTAGTGTACGCTTTAGTCTTAGCACTGGGAGGCAGAGGCAGGGGGAGCTCTCTAAGTTTGGGGCCAGCCTGATCTACATAACAAGTTTCAGACCGCCAGGGCTACGCAGAGACCCAGCCTCATTCATGTGTGTGTGAATCTCAGTGCTATTTCAAACCTCTCGGTGCCATGACGTAGGTAGTAGCCATGCTTTATATAGGAGCAGTGTAGCACACAGCAGGTTTGCAACTGTCCACGGCCACTGGGTCTTCGGGGAAACCAGGGTCCATGCTTGTATTGTCTGGCTTTGAGCCCAAACTATTAGATGTCTGCGTCCCAGAAGAAGGTCTCTAGAATCCCAGACAGTCCTGGGTGTGTCTCCTCTCTGCACACAGCTTGTCCCAGGCATGAGAGGCTCACCTCTCCTGAGAGAGCCAGGTCCCAGGAAGAGCGAAAATGCTCCCATGATACTGCCTGTTCCCATCTGTCACCACTGTGTCCTCATTAACTGCCGAGGAAGTGGCCAGGGGCTCCCTGCAGTTGGTATAAGGGCTGTCCTCTCTGGGAGAGCCAGAGGTGACTCAAGACCTATAGAACAGGGAAGGAAAAGCACCTTTGAAGGTCCACTGTGCCCATTGCACACACGGGAAACCAGAGGCTCGGGGTGTGGATAGTGTGCCTCCCTGGCTTGAGATGGCAAAATCCAAACAGGGCTGACATCTGTTTTAACCCGGCCTTTGGTGCAACATGCACACAGGAATGCATACACATATGTATTTAACAAGTTCTCTCTCTGAGACAAGCTGGTGTAGAATTCTCTGTGTAGCTAGGCTGGCCTTCAGTTCTTCACCCTTAGCCTTGCAAGTGCTGAATTACACATGTAAGCCACCATGCATGGGTGTGGGGGAGGGGTGGGGGGAGGGTCTCACTATTTAACACAGGCTTACTTCAAACTCATTATGTAGCCAGGCTGGCCTTGAACTCACAGCAATCCTCCTGCTTTAGCTTTCTTTAATTAAGATGTGTGCCACCATCGTGTTTAGCGATATTCATATCTGGGCTTTGTTGTTGTTGTTGTTGTTTGCTTTTGTGGGGGAGTTGTTGTTGTATTGGGTTTGTTGTTGTTGTTGTTTGAGACAGGGTCTCTCTGTGTAGCCTTGGCTGCCCTGGACTCGCTTTGTAGACCAGGCTGGCCTTGAACTCACAGCAATCTGCCTGCCTCTGCCTCCCAAGTGCTGGGATTAAAGGCATGTGCCACCATGCCCAGCTGTTTTGTTTTGTTTTAAGATTTATTTATTATTTATACAGTGGTCTACATGTACATCTGCAAGCCGGAAGAGGGCATCAGGTTACATTATAGATAGTTGTGAGCCACCATGTATGTGGTTGCTGGGAATTGAACTCAGGACCTCTGAAAGAGCAGTCAGTGCTCTTAACCTCTGAGCCCGTGTTTTGTTTTGTTTTTTAGGACAGGGTTTCTCTGTGTAGCCTTGGCTGTCCTGGAACTAACTCTGTAGTCCAAGCTGGCCTCAAACTCAACAGAGATCCACCTGCCTCTGCCTCCCAAGTGCTGGGATTAAAGGCATTCGCCTCCACAGCCCAGGTCCAATATTCATATCTTAATCATATATTTTAAAAGATTTGTTTATTTAATGTATATGAGTATTTTGTTTGTGTGTATGCACCGCATGGGTACCTGGTGGCCTGGGACTAACATTACAGATGGTTTTGAGCCACCATGTGAGTGCTGGGAACTGAACCGAGGTCCTCTGCACAAGTAACAAGTGCTCACTAGGCGGTGGTGGTGTATACCTTTAATATCAGTGCTCGGGAGACAGAGGCAGGTAGATCTCTGTGAGTTCAAAGCCAGCCTGGTCTACAGAATGAGCTCCAGGACAGCCAGAGCTATACAGAGAAACCTTGTCTCAAAAGAAACAAAACAAAAAAAAGCAAAAAAGAGTAATAAATGCTCTTAACCACTGAGCCATCTCTCCAGCTTTAAATATTCGTATCTTCAAAGAATAAGTCTCAGGGTGAGTGGGGAGAAAAGGCTACGGACCAGCATGTCTGTAGCTGGTTGTCTATCCCATTGATGGCTTTGGTGTTCAAATATCCCACAGGTACCATGCTTTGCCCTTCCTCTCGGTTGGCCCCACATGCCCAGACCTGGCACACTCTGTGACCCAGACTTTGGGTTGGACAGTGTGACCAGAGGTAGAGCAGAAAGGTGATTGGTAGGCACCAGGATGGCTAAGCAGGTAGAATACCAGCCTGAGTGCCTGATGGCCTGAGTTCTGTCCCCAGGATCTACGTGTGAGAAGGAGAGAACCAGCTCTCACAAGTTCTCTGACCTACACACACACACACACACACACACACCCTGTGGCATGCTTCCTCGTACACATGTACACCAATGAATAAATGTAGTACTATACTAAAGGGGGCTGGGGCACAGGAACCAACGATCACTATTTGGCGCTGCAAACTTGCCCTCTGTTTTTCCAACACACCGTGCTCCATCTGCCCCTCTGCAGCCAGCTCTTCCCTCGCAGCCCCTTTCCTTCCTTTGCCAACTCCAGCTCATCCTTAGATCACAGCTCAGTCGGCACTTCTTTCCCGCCAGGTTAACTGAGTCACCTGTACACTGTGTGTGCTCCTTCCTCTCTGCTGCCATTTGTCTGCCCTACTGGAGGGTGAGCTCCCTAGAGGCAGGAGTCCTGGCTGTGCTCTCACTGTTATGCCGTTACTGCCTGGGATATATTGAGCCTGGCACAGGCATAGAATATCCATGAATGAATGAATGAATCCATCCATCCACTGGACAGGGCAGATTACTGTGTGAATTGACAGTGCACATGTACACTCTGACCCCCCCCTCTTCTCTTGTCCTGATCTTTCAGCTGTGGTAGCCAGGATCCCCTCAGAGCCAAGACCTTCTCCAGAAGGTGACCCTTCCCCTCCACCACCACCAACACCGATGTCAGCCTTGGTTCCTGACACTCCGCCGGATACCCCTCCTGCCATGAAGAATGCCACTAATCCTAAGCCGCTCCCACTGGAACCGGAGAATCCCACTGGGCACATCTCGCCTCGGCCACCTCTCCCACAGGAAGACTCCCCATCCTCAGAAGCAAAAAGCAGGGGACCCACCCCTCCAGCCTCAGGCCCACGGGATGCCAGGTCTTCTCAAAGGAGCAGCCAGCCATCCCCAACAGCAGTGCCAGCCTCCGACAGCCCTCCTACCAAGCAAGGTATGTGCGGTCCCCAGTGTCGGCCCTGGGGGTTGGTCACATAGTCTTCATGCCATGGAGGATGAGGACAGAAAGGTGGGGTGAGGTGGGGTGGGGTGGGGTGAGGGTGGGGTGAGGGTGGAGATAAGCCCAAAGTCCCAACACACCTTTTGACTCTGTCCTCCTTCCCTCTGCCCAGATGGAAAGAAGGCAGGAGAGAGACACAAGCTTGCCAAAGAGCGGCGAGAAGAGCGGGCCAAGTACCTGGGTGAGTGTTCCACATTCCCCAGCCTCCTGTGAGTAAGCAGTACCGGCCTTTCAGACCTTTCTCGAATACTGTGCGTGTACTGATCTCACTGAGTCCTCAGCACATTTGGAGGAGGAATCAGGTTGGGAAAGATGACGTCACTTGCCTAAGAGCTGGTGAATGGCTAAGAGTCAGTATCTTACCTCAGAGCCCTGCTCTGAACCAGATCTGGGGTCACAGATCAGAAATTTACATTATGCTTCCTAATAGTAGCAAAATTACAATTATGAAGTAGCAATGAAGTCATTTTATGGTTGGGGGGGTCACCACAACATTAGGTGTGGCAGCATCAGGAAGGTTGAGAACTTCTGTATACTATCGTATGTTGAAATCTATCTGGTAGACCCCCACCCCCACCCCCCAAATCATCTGCAGGAAGAGTCACCCAGAGAGCCATGAGGCCAGTGGGGGGGGGTGGGGGGGATAGCTCCCTAGGCTAGTCTTCAGGAAGGCCTGAAATATGAACAGGCCATCTGAGAGTAGAGGCCTCACAAAGGCAGGCAGAAAAGGGCTGACCTAGGGCTGAAGTGGCAGACCACTGCTAGGAGCTGCGTCAGGCCCAGGCCTGGCACAGAACCCCCTCCTCAGGTCATGCCCCTGATTGCCCACCCTAGCGGCCAAGAAGGCAGTGTGGCTGGAGAAGGAGGAAAAGGCCAAGGTGCTCCGGGAGAAGCAGCTGCAGGAGCGCCGCCGACGGCTAGAGGAACAGCGGCTTAAAGCTGAGCAGCGCCGGGCTGCCCTGGAGGAGCGGCAGAGGCTGAAGCTGGAGAAAAACAAGGTATGTTGGTGGCAGCTCTTCAGGTCTACATGCATGTGTGCCCACTGTCTGGGTAGTAGTAGCGAGGTGCGTATGCACGTCCACATCCACACATCTCTCCATCTGCGTTCACCTCGGTGGCTCTGTCCCTGCCTGACAATGTCCATGAGCATGCATTTGCTCCCACGGTGCCTCTGACAGGCCCGTGAGGTCTGTTCTATGTATGCAGCTGTGTGTCTGTGAACGCCTGTCCTTCCATCATGTGGATAGAGCCTAGCTTGAGCGTTGTTGAGGCTGTGAGGGAAGGACACGACAGCCTAGTGCTATCTGGAAGCCTCAGCCAAAAAAGAAAACAAAGCCCGAAGATCAGGACTCTGGGCGCTAGGGAGACCTGGCCCTGCCCAGGAACCCCAGGCAAGGCAAGTCCCACCCATCGTCAGAGGAGCAACGCATACACCCAGGAAGTGACTCAAGCCCATGGAAAGCTCTCCAAGAGCTGTGGATAGGGATCTACCACATATGGTCCTGAATCACAGCAGGATCAGTAACTTTGGTTGCCTCTAGTGAGTCAGGAAGAGCTTAGAATAGGGAAGGATTTTCTCTCAGGTGTGATTCTGAGCCCAGACCTTTTCCCTATTGCCCCTCAGGAACGCTATGAAGCAGCAATCCAGCGGTCAGTGAAGAAGACCTGGGCTGAAATCCGGCAACAGCGCTGGTCCTGGGCAGGGGCCCTGCACCACAGCTCCCCCGGACGTAAGACCAGTGAGTGGGGCCGGAAGTGCTGGTGGGTGGCTGGGCAGGGCTGGGGCCTGGCAAGGTGGAGAAAGGAGCACTTTACACACAAAGTGCCCGCTACTCCCTGCAGCAGGCATGTCTTGCTTCATGTGACTTGTATCTTCTGGAATGGTCTGTAGCCAAGTCATCCCTTCCTAAGGACTTCCACTGTCAAGTCAGAGATGGATTCTCTCGACTCGGTTTGTTCCTCAGACCTGTCATCTTAGGGGTTGCTTAACTTGCTTTGCTCCTGTCTGTTTACTGTTAATTGGTGATATTTAGAAAGAGGACTTTAATGCCCTGCAGACCCCGGACACTTAAAGAAAACTGTCACCCTCTGTTTTGGAAGGTAGTTTTTTGTCTGAGTTTTCTTCATATAGGCACATTACGGGTTTTGGTGTGATTCCTTGCTGGCATGTATGTACCCTGTGCTTGGACGTCTTTATGCAATGACAAGGTTCTGTGTTCCATGTGACTCTTCTGGTGTGCACGCTCATAGACCTGGGGTGCAGCCCACTCTGAGGCTGTGTTGTGGCCTTCCCGTTCCTCAGGGCTCTTGAGTCAAACTTAGGTGCCAACTCTGACACTTGTGTGACCTTTAACTTCTCAGCCCTCACTTTCTCCGTGTGTAAAATGGGGATAACAGCACTGCTTGCCTCCGAGGTTGTAGGTAGATGTTTGGAGGATCAAGCGAGGTAACATGTATGTGGTGCCCAGCACAGTGCCTGGCCCATGGTAAGCCGTCATTCCTGTCACGGTTAGGTTACTTCATTATGTTTCTGCCTGTGTGTAGCTTACTTGTGTTTCCTCATCTGTGCATGTCTACGTCCATATGTGCATGCCTAAGCATCCACCACTCTATGCCCATGTTTGCATGTCTTTGTCTTTGCGAGTCGGGATAAATATGTGGGTCTGTAGATTTGTGCAAGCAACTGTGAACTGTGTAGGTCTTCTGTTTAGGAGCCTCTTTGCATTGTCCCAGTATGTGGGTGTTGTATCCATAGCGCCTTGGCTGGGCAGTGTCAGCAAGTGCCAATGTGGGGTGGTTGCGGGGAGGGGTGGCAGCACCTAGCCCTAGGCAATGGCTTCCTTTGGTCTAGCCAGGAAGGCAGCAGTTCTAGTGTTCCACCATTTCTTCCCTCTGCTCCTTTTCCATTGGCACCCCCAATCAAGGTTGTTTCTGATCACCTCCCTTGTCCTCTCCCCCTCCCAGGGCCAAGTCAAGGCTTCTCCCCCCCTCCTAGCCTGCTCAATCCTTCCTTTCCCACCCTGCCCTCAGAGCATCCTGCATGGAAGGCCTCAGTGCCCCCCCTGGCTCCCGTCTGGCCCGGCCCTAATGCCGTGTCTTTTCCCCTCCAGGTGGGAGCAGGTGCTCCGTGTCGGCAGTAAACCTGCCCAAACACGTGGACTCTATAATCAACAAGCGGCTCTCAAAGTCCTCTGCCACGCTCTGGAACTCCCCCAGTAGAAGTAAGAGAGGCTCAGCCTTCCCCCCTCCAGAGCCCCTTGTAGCCAGCCCCCTCCAGAGCCCAGCAAGGATACTCATCTCTGGAGCCCCATACTCCAGGCCCAGTCCCACTCTATTCCACCCAGGGCTCTGTGCCCTTTAGGGGAGCCCAGCATTTGGGTCTGGAGGCCCAGGTGGCAGTAGTGTCCTGTCCCATAGGAGAGGAGAACAGGGACAAAGGCTTAGAGGGCAGAAAAGCTGGCAGGGGCCTCAAGAGAAGGTTAGACTAAGGGTTGGTTGGGGTGGTAATGGGCAATGAGCTTTATCTCCAACCACAGCCAGCTGGCCTGGGCCAACCTTAGCAGGTGGCTCTGTGCCCCGTGTGCCAGGCTAGCCTGGATACTAGGGTGGGGGTATTCTGGCTCCACCCTGGAGGGCCATGCAACTCTGCCATCTCTGCCTTGAGAGCACCTGCTTTGGCCTTGGCTGAATCCAAAGTTGGGACCAACCAAGGTGGCACAGCTCCTGCGTTCCCACCATGCCCTGGTGCTTACATATGAAAGAACCGTGGTTCGAGTTATTTATAAGTTTCTCCGGCTTTTATTTGGTTGCTCTGTTGCCTAGCAACCAAATCAGCTGCCGCACCAACCCCACCTGACCGAAGCTTAAAAATAACCCAGCAGCTGAAGGGACCAAGAAGGGTGGCCTAGGGCAGCCAGTCTAACTGCCTCTTGGGGCAAGGACCCCCCCACTGCCCCAAATCCAGGAAGCATGCCTCCCCCAGGCCAGCATGATGAAACCAGGAGAGGCAGGCCCTACTGTGGGATTTGGGAGAGGGCAGTTGGGTCTTCCCTAGAACCTCTTATGGCTCCTTCCTTGGCTCACAGTTTTGAGCCCTCTCTCCTAGGGAGACCGGTAGGAAGCACTCCTGAAGTGATGCAGGGTGTTGGCCTAGAATAGGTTTTTGTTTTGTTTTGTTCTTCTTTCTAAAATTGGGAATTGAACCTGGGGCCTCTTGCATGACAGCCAAGCGCTCTCTACCTCTGAGATAATATTCCCAGCCCCTTGCTCAGTGTGTCGTTGCCTGTGTCTGCAAAAGAAGGACGAGATCTCAGGGATAAAAATGTGACCCCGTGTGACTTGGGGTGGGAGCTGACAGACCTCTTGAATTCTTGGGCTCATCGTGGGTTCAGTGCCTAGTCCCCACCTGTGCCTCCTCGTGCCTTGACCTGCTCTATCTGGTGTTCCCCCCTCCCCCCCCAGATCGCAGCTTGCAGCTGAGCGCATGGGAGAGCAGCATTGTGGATCGTCTGATGACGCCCACCCTCTCCTTCCTGGCTCGGAGTCGCAGCGCGGTCACACTGCCCCGCAACGGCAGGGACCAGGGTAGGGGCAGCGGCCCTGGGAGACGCCCCGCGAGGGTCCGGGCTGGGGCCAGCCTCGGGCCTGGGCCACACCCCGACCGCACTCATCCCTCTGCAGCCGTGCCAGTGTGCCCGCGCTCGGCCTCCGCCAGCCCCCTGACTCCTTGTAGCGCCCCTCGGAGCGCGCACCGCTGCACCCCCTCCGGGGAGCGCGCAGAGCGGCGCAAGCCTGGCGCCAGCGGCAGCCCCGCATTGGCGCGCCGCCGGCTGGAAGCCACGACGGTGAGTGACCACAGCTCTCAGGTGGGAACAGGCGCGTCTAGGCTGGAGCAGGGGCACCGCTCACCTCTCCTCTGTCTTCTCTCAACACTCACTTCCAGGTGCAGAAAAAGGAGAAGAAGGACAAGGAGCGGGAAAACGAGAAGGAAAAGAGCGCCCTGGCCCGCGAGCGCAGCCTCAAGAAGCGCCAGTCACTGCCAGCATCTGTGAGACCTCGACTCTCCACCAGCGCTGAGCTTAGGTGGGCAGGACTCCGTGCCGCACCTCATCTGTCAATTAATTTCAAATGCTTTAAGTTACTAAAGGGCAGATTTTCCATTTTTCCGTTTTCATTTCTCTCCCTTCTCTTTGCTCTTTTCTCCCCCGCTCCCCTCCCCCCAGGTTTTTTGTGGTTTTTTGTTTTGTTTTTTGAGACAGATGCTTCGATTCTTGAGCCCTTACCATATTCTTAACTACATGAGCTCAATACTTGGAATAGATTCCCTGACCTCCTGCAAGCACTCCATCGCTGGGCTATATATCTAGTCCTTTTTGTAGTTTTGTTTTTGTTTGTTTGGTTTGGTTTCTCAAGACAGGGTTTCTCTGTGTACCCTTGGCTTTACGGACCAGGTTACCCCAGAACTCTGAGAGATCTGCCTGCCTCTTCCTGCCAAATGCTGGGATTCAAAGCCTGCACCAGTACCTCCAGGCTATTGTTTGTTTGAAGATAATGTTTCACTAAATTGCCCAGCCCTGAACCTGTGATTTTCCTAAAGTAGCTGGGGTTACAATGGACCTATGCCATCACACCTTCCGTTTGTGTGTGTGTGTGTGTGTGTGTGTGTGTAGGTCAGAGGACAACTCCTGGGAATGAGTTCTCACTCTCCCATGTAGGTCCAGAGATTGATTGAACCCAGGTTGTCAGGCTTGATGGCAACTACTTTTACCTGTTAAAGCATCTCACTGGTCTGTTTTCTGTTGTTTGCTGAGCAAGAATATTATGCATCCTAGACTGGCCTTTAATTAGCTATATAGCCAATGATGACCTTGAATGCATGGTCTTTCTGCCCCTACCTCCCAAGTGCTGGCATTACAGGACTGTGTGCATGCTCAGCAAGCATTTACTAACTGTAAAACATTTCTGGCCCTTGTGGTGGTGGTGTTTGATTTGGTTTTGTGAGGCAGGATCTCCTTATGTAGCCCAGGATGCCCTTGATGGGCAACTGGGCTGGCCACAAACCTCTAGCTGTCTTTCTACCTTAGACTTTCACTTTTTCTTTTTTCTTCTTTCTTTCCTTCATCCTCAACTAACCCCCTTTTTTCTCCTTCCATCATCATCATCATCATCATTATTATTATTGAAGTCCCTCCCCTGCCAGCTCCTGAAACAGTAACACCTAAAACTCAGTACGTACTTGATCAGTGAATGAGTTACCAGCTTATGGGGTGGTTTTGGGGTGCTGAGAATACTTTGATGAGCTAAAGCCAAGCCCAGTTTTTGCCCTACTTAGTCTACATGCTGCTGGGGAGACAGATGTTAATCAAAAACTCTCAGTGATGACTTTGTGATTACAAACTGGGATATATGTGCTAAAAGGAAATGATAACACTTTGGGAGTGAATACACTTGCAGGCGGACGCAGCGCAGCCTGCAAAGGTAACACATGAAGGCTGGTGAGACAGCACAATGAGTAAAGGTCTTGGCTGTGCAAGCCTTGTGCCCCGAGTTAAACCCCTGGAGTCCATGTAAAGACGGAAAGAAAGAACCATCTCCACAAAGATGCCTCTGCAACTTCGCTTGCATGCTCACACATGCACATCCCACAGAATAATAAATAACTTTTTTTTTTTAAGGGAACACTTCCCCTAAAGAAGTGATGTGTTAGGGGAGGGAAGTGCCTGCCCATGTGCTCTGCCCTCTGGTTCTAAAGCTTTTCTTCTCTCTTAGCCCTAAGTCCAAGGCCCGGCCATCCTCTCCCTCTACAACCTGGCACAGACCTGCCTCCCCCTGCCCCAGCCCAGGACCAGGCCATGCCCTTCCTCCAAAACCACCGTCCCCCCGAGGCAACACTGCATCACCTAAGGGGAGGGTTCGGAGGAAGGAGGAGGCAAAAGAGAGCCCCAGCCCATCAGGGCCTGCTGAGGATAAGAACCACAGCAAAAGCAGAACTGAGAAGGAGCCAGCGGCCCCAGCCTCACCAGCGCCCTCACCAGCACCCTCACCCATCCCAGCCCAGCCTCAGAAGGAGCAGTCCTCAACAGAAAACCCTGCAGGTACACGGGAAGCCAGGGTGGCCAGGGCAGAGGTACCATCTTTTCTCTGTGTCTGGGAAGTGGACCACCAGAGACACTGGTGGTAACGGACAGGAAGAGAGAGAGATCTCTTGCCCATAAAAGGGCCAAGTCTCAGACACTGTAATGGCAGCAATTGAATGAGTGGGTCACTGAGGTCCTGAAAGCATGCAGGGCTGATGGGGCTACCTGCACCGGTGTGTACTGACTCCTGGGCTTGGATCTTCCTCCAGACACCTCTGTCCCGACTGCTCCTCCTACCGCTGCTCCCCCGGTGACTCCTAGCAAACCCATGGCCGGCACCACAGACCGAGAAGAAGCCACTCGGCTTCTGGCTGAGAAGCGGCGCCAGGCTCGGGAACAGAGGGAACGGGAAGAACAGGAGCGGAAGCTACAGGCTGAAAGGGACAAGTAAGTATGACCTCAGGGACTGTGAGAGCCCCTGTAGTGCCTGAAGTAGAGGCGCAGACCAAACTTGATTTTCCTGCCTCCTCCAGGCGGCTGCGGGAGGAGCAGCTGGCGCGGGAGGCTGAGGCCCGGGCAGAACGTGAGGCCGAGGCCCGGAGGCGGGAGGAGCAGGAGGCTCGAGAGAAGGCACAGGCCGAGCAGGAGGAGCAGGAGCGGCTGCAGAAGCAGGTGCCAGGCGGGCAGGCGGGCAGATCTTGGCTGCCTCTAAGGAGGTTTGGCAGGGAGGGAAGGCTGAAGCTCAGAGCCCAAAGCTTATGGAGGTCTTTTGCAGAAAGAGGAAGCCGAAGCTCGGTCCCGGGAAGAAGCTGAGCGCCAGCGCCTGGAGCGGGAAAAGCACTTCCAGAAGGAGGAACAGGAGAGACAGGAACGAAGAAAGGTGTGCTGGGCAGGTGGGGCCTGGGGGCGGAGCCTTGCCGAGGGCGGGGCCTTTGCTGGGGGCGGGGCCTGGGTCTGGACCCAGTGGACCCGGCTTGCATTTGTAGAAGATAGGAAGAGCTGGGCTCTAGAATAGAGGTAGCCGGTAGGAAACTAAGGATTGGGTCAGGGCTTGGTCCTGACTGATGTGGGGCCTCTTCCACACAGCGGCTCGAGGAGATAATGAAGAGGACTCGGAAGTCAGAAGCCACTGAAACCAAGGTCAGGATTCTCAGGTTGAGGAACGGGGGCAAGGGTGAAGAACAGAGGTTACGCGGAAAAGCCTCCAGAGTCGAGGGAGAATGCGGGGTGGGGGGGTGGGGGGGGGGCGGAGCTTTTCTGTATCAGGGCCGAGAGGGAGTTCAGCAGTAAATGGGTCCATGTAGCCCTGGATCTAATAATGGCTCTTCCTCTTCAAAGCAGAAGCCGGATGGGAAGGAGACCACAGCCAACAATTCCGGCCCAGGTAAAGCCCCGACTGTCCTCATTGTCTTTGCCCTGGTCACCTCTGAGCTTGGACAGCCCCTAACGGATGGCCATTTCTTTGCTGCTGATAGACCCTGTGAAAGCTGTAGAGACTCGGCCCTCTGGGCTACAGAAAGATTCTGTGCAGAAAGAGGAGCTGACCCCCCAGGAGCCACAATGGAGGTACCAGCCCCCCAACCCCAGGAACTCTGAGCCAGGCAGGCAGCTATGGACTGCTCTGGGCTTCCCAAGGGAGGTGTGAGGTACTAACCCTGAATCCCTATATCCACAGCCTGCCAAGTAAGGAGATGGCAGGCTCCCTGGTCAATGGCCTGCAGCCTCTCCCCGCGCACCAGGAGAACGGCTTCTCCCCAAAGGGAACCGCTGGGGACAAGGGTCTGGGTCGAACACCAGAGGGACTCCTCCCATTTGCAGAGGCAGAAGCTTTCCTCAAGAAGGCAGTGGTGCAGTCCCCACAGGTCACAGGTAGGGACTGTAGGAACCCTGGTTCTTGGACCCAGCCACATCCCACCCATCCCTACTTAGGGCTCCCCAGCCCTGACCTTTTCCCCTCTCCTTCCCCTCAGAAGTCCTTTAAGCACTTGCCTTGGACCCGGGTGCAGCTGTGAAGGTTCCTCCGTATCAGCTCATGGGTGTCTGGAAGAGAAAGAGAACAAAGAACGGAAGTGGCCTGGGCCCCCCGTGGGAGTGGGTCCTCTTTGTTTTTAATCTGCACCTTACAGACTGATACGTCTTTGGCTGAAAGAAGGTCCTGCCCCTCAGTGCATTCGTGTGCTCACACGCTCAGACACCCATCTTCCCCGTACACACATACACTCATAGCCTCTCTGGCCTCCCCCCTGGGGAAGGACCACTTGTAGTATTTTCCTTGGTTTGGTGGGGTACAGTGGATGTGAATACTGTAAATAGCTTGTGCTCAGACACCTCTGCGTGGAGGAGGCGGGTACAGGAGGCAGACCCTCCTCCCCAGGCTCCCCTGGGACGGTCTTCCTCTATTTAGCTGAAACCGAGGGGGGGTCTGGGAATGGAGAGGGGCACGTTGGGCCACAGAAAACTGGTTGCTTCTGGGGTAATGCCCCCCTCTCCTCGCCTGGAATCAGTGTTATTACATCTGATTAGACGTCTCCAGAAATAAAAGAGAGAATAATTCTGCCAAACCTCTGTGTCCTTGGACCTGGGGATGAGGGTAGCAACAGATAGGTGGCCTGAGTTCTGAGACCTTAAGGAGCCTAGGGCTTGGGGCTGTCTACCCCACCGGTGGCAGCCATCCTCAACCCTGCACCCCCCTTCTCCTTCTGCCTCCCCCCCCCGCCCGCATCTGGCTAGTTGGGGATTTGTTCACTTTTTCCTTCAACAGATAGTAATCACTGCACATAACCACACAGGCACTGGGCTGCACCCTGGAAGTACAGTAGTAGGAAAAGACATAGGCTTTGTGTTTGTGGAACTTCTACTCAGTGAGCGCCATGGGCGCCGTGGGCTGTGCGCTCAACATCTCCCTTGTGGCCCCTCCCTCATTCCTGCTAGACTCCTCATCTCTCCAGGTAGCCAGGGTCTTCCTAGGACCGACCCACCCTCAAGCAGAGGCGGCTCCTAGCCCACCTCTGGGCAGTGAAGCATGATTTCAATGGGCCAAAAATTATGATCCTGGAGTCCCCGTGGGTGGGTGATTGGCTTACACACATACATGTGATTGTTTGGGCCAGCAGGTGTGAAGAGAAGTCTTCTGGGAAAGGCCGCCTCACTTTTATAAAGGACTCCTGTGTGGCAGATGACCTCCCAGCATCACCTAGTGCTCACCCTCTGTACAGCCTCCTCCCATGCTGTAACTGGGATGGACTGAGTAGCCAGTAGAACACAGCAGAAGGAATGGTGGGCCACTCAGCCAAAGCCTCCGTCTTGGCTGCTTTCCTGCTCTTGGGTCATTCTGGCTGGAGGAAGGCTGGTTAAAAAGAAGAGTCCGAAAACCGGACAGTGGTGTCGCACGCCTTTAATCCCAGCACTCGGGAGCCAGAGGCAGGCGAATCGCTGTGAGTTCCAGGCCAGCCTAGTCTACCCAGTGAGTCCAGGACAGCCAAGGCTACACAGAGAAACCCTGTCTTAAAACCTCACCTCATACACACACCCCAAAAAAAAGGTGTCCCTATAGAAGACCCATATACCCAGAAACTGAAGCCCCTGGCAGCAGTTTGGGGACTAGACTTGGAAAGGGTTGCTTCAGCGCAAGTCCACCTTCAGATGGCTTTAGGCCTGGCTGGTGGTGTGACCATCGCTTTATGGGAGACCCAGAGCTAGGAACAGCCAGACTAGGCACCACTCACCTTCATCAGTGAGCCAGTGCTTTTGTTGTTGTTCTGTTTTGTTTGTCTGTTTCAAGGCAGGGTTTCTCTGTGTAGCCCTGGCTGTGCTGGAACTCATTCTATAGACCAGGCTGGCCTCGAGTTCAAGAGGTCCACCTGCCTCTGCCTCCCTGGGTGCTGGGATTACGGGGCTTTAAATTGCCAACTTCTGTGCTTATTGACCACACTACAGTAGCAACGTGAGGAGAGGAGAGGTGCTGTTTATGTGGTGTGAAGACTCGTCGTGCAGCGGGAATAAGCACACACCCAGCGACCAGCATGAAAACAGCCCACATCAAGGATGGCAGAGTTGAGAGCCTAGGTCCATGAATTACCAGGGTTTTTGGTTTTTGGTTTGTTGTTGTTTTTTTGTTTTTTTCAGCACAGACAGTTGGCTCTGGGGCCTCACACATGCATGATAGGCAAGTGTTCTACTGTTGAGCTACAGCCTTAGAAATTTAAGTCCTTGAAAACACCACTGAATTAACCAACCGTAAAACAGGCCTATCTCAGGCTGGCGACGTGGCTCGTTGGGTAAGGATGCTTGCCATACAAGCCTCCAGAGAAGAGAGCTGACTCCACCACATTGTCCTCTGGCCTCCCACACACATACATCATGCACATCCACACACAGTAATAAACCCAAAGCCAAAAAGGTTTTAAAGCAAGCTTATCTCTAAACTACTTCCCTTATTTTAAGCCTATGTGATTCAAAGCTTCTCACTCATCTGGGGACACATAAAATAAACAAATACATGAATTTCTTTCCCCTTTGAGAAACAAAAAAGGAAAGGAGTTCTGGCCATGTCGGCACTTAGGAAGCTGAGAAAGGAGACTTAAGAATTCAAAGCTAGAGCCAGGGGTGGTGGCACACTGGGAAAAAAAAAAGAGAGACCCTGGGTGGGGGGTGGGGAGGGATTCAAAGTTGGCGGATAGTTTCAAGTAAGAGCCATCAGGTGGGATGCTCCTTGGGAGCCTGCAGGAACTGGCCTGGTGGGTACTGTGAACAGTGCTCCAGCAAGTAGCTACAAGGCACCGGGGAGGTGGACATGATGCACGGTGCAAGTCACAGACATGACATGGCTGGGGAGGGCAGGAAGGGGTGAGCTGAGCCAAGCCATTCTGGGCCACAGTGGAAGTTCCTTCCCAGCTCCTGCCCGCTCTCCCTCCCTCCCTCTCCCCCCTCCCTCCCTCCCTCTCCCCCCATCCCTCCCCCCCCCTCCCAGCTGAGGCAGAGGCCTCAACATCTCCCTGAAAAGAAGCATCTGAGCACTCTTGGGAAGGCATTTACTCATTTGCTCAGTCAATTAATTGTGGAGCACCTGCTAAGTGCCAGAGGGATACAGTGGTAAGCAGAAACCAGGCCCAGGAGCTGCCAGGCTTCCTGAAAGGGAAAGTGGACATTAGCCACACAAATGTGATAGGGAAGTGTGTGATAAGTGCCACGAAAGAGCACGGCACGACCCAGGAGTGAGCAGGCTAGTAAGCCAGGTGGCTTTCCCCTTGGGACCTGCTGAGTGTTGATTGGACAAGGTTGGGACGGTAGGAAGGAGAAAGATGCGCTTTCTAGGCAATGCAAGTGCTCTATGGGAAACAGCTGTGTGCCCTTATCCAGAAGGCTGAGGATGAATATAAAGGCCAGTGGGCAGCGTCTGGGGTTTTCTCGAGGAGCACCGCCCACTCCCCAGCAGAACAGGCACTCACTGTTGGCTGAAGAAGACAAGATCCTTAACACGAAGCTGGCCATGAGAGGAACCACCCAGGCATGGTCTTGGAAGGCTATGCTTAGGGGGCTTGGGTTTTACTCCCAGCACCCTGAGGACCCACTGAAGGCTGTTAAGTAGGCCTGGTGACAAGAGATTTCATCCATAGGGGTCAGTTGTACGTCAGAAGGCAGGAAAAGTGTTGCCAAGGTTAGACAAAAGAATGCCATGGGCCTAGCCTAGAAGATGGAGATGAAGAGAAAGTGGGTAACTAACGGAGGCAGTTGTTGAGGGAAAGGTTACAGGACTAGTGTGGTGTATACACCTTGAATCCCTAGCACACAGAGGCAAGTGGGCCTCTGAGTTCAGGGATAGCCTGGTCCCGCATAGGAAGCTCAAGCCAACTGGTGCCACACAGTAAGACCTTGTCTAAAAAAGACAAAAACCACTTGGCAGTGGTGGTACATGTCTTTAAGCCCAGTACTTAGTACAGGGGAAGCGGAAGCAGTTCAAGAACAGCCAAGGCACAGAGAAACTGTCTCGAAAATCCAAACCAGCCAATCAAACAATAGCACCAAAAACCAGTGACACTGAGAGCTGGGGAGAGGGTGCCCTTGCAAATATGAGATACCCCCAAGTTTGGACCTCAGCACTTTACCCACAGAGTAACCTCATCTGACCTAGAGATCGTTTTTTAAGTGGGCAAAACCTGATGTAGTCCTTACCTTAATAGAAGTCTATTAATAAGGAAAGCCTGTTACAAACAAATACGTAATTACAGCCTTGACAACCTGTAAGCAGCTAAGTATGTAGCATTAGAAAAATGAGTAAGGGATCTGACCTAGTCAGGGAGATGAGGCACAGCATCCCTGAGAAAGTGCCGGAGCCTAGAGCCCGCAGAGTTCCTAGGACAAAGTATGAGGTTCCCGGTAGAAGAGACCATGCAAAGAGAGGCCCTGTAGGGAGCGTGGCCAGCGTAGATGATCCTTAGAAGGTTCAGAGATAGGAAGGGTCAGCTCATTCAGAAATCCGCCAGACAGGGGTCTGATCATTGCAAGCACCCTGGCAGCCCTGTGTGGTGGTCTATACCCATGATCCCACAGTCCCAGCACTGGGCAACCAGAGGAATCATGCATGAACTTGAGGCCAGCCTTGGCTGCTTAGATTCTGTCTCAAAAAACCAAAGAGGTAATAAACAAAACCGGGGGGGGGGGGGGGGGGGGGGGGGGGGGGGAACAGCACGATGACTCATGGGAGAACCACTAGCCCTGCAAGCTTGATGACTTCGCTCCTCAGAATCCACGCAAAGGTGCAAGGAAAAAGCGCAGGCTCCACACAGCTGCCTCTCGCCTCGCCGTATGTGTGCCCGCAACACACACAAATGACAAAAGGAAACGCCGGGAAGCTGCTGGACAGACCGCTCCACCAGGTAGGAGACATAACCAGGGACTGTCAACTGGAAAAGGTATTGGAGAAAGAGTGACAGTGAAGCAGCAGTAACAGAGGGATTAATGACGCTTGCTAGCTCCCAGGTCCAACCCCACAAATGACTGACATTCATGAAGAATGGGCTGTGGAAAAGGGCTTAGACGCACACATGTATCCCACGGAGAGCCAGTTACTGTACAGGACCTGTGCTGCAGAGATGGGTCTGGTCCATAGCCAGAGAGAGGGAACCCCGCTGCCGGTCCATCCTAGAGGCAGCAGCCTCAGGAGCCCGCGGGTGGATCCATCCCCTGGCACAGCTGGCCTTTTCCGGGAAGTCCTGAGGCAAGGGCCGCTTCGAATGAACTGGCAGGACCTGAAAGGAGGCTGGCTCGAGGTCTGAATTCCTGGTTTCCTTGCCAGAAAACTTAGGAATGTCCGGTCTATTCCAGGCCCTGAGCTTCTCCCGAGGAGATGGGAGGTGGAGGCAGGGGTCCGCCCCTTTATAGAACCCTCCTTTTCCCTAGTGCTGCCCTTTTTCCCCCAACAGGGCCAGACAAGGCCGAGCCAAGAGGCCACAAAGTGCTCTTGGCTCCTCCTCCAGCCGCCAACGTTCCTGAACCCTGGCACTCTTACAACACCTCCCCCCAGCCCCTACACACCCTTTCTGTACCAAAACTCCCCAGGCTCGCTAGATGTGCCCTCCCACTCGGTCCCCTGAGCCTTTCTTAAAAGAACAGTCACTGTACCCGGTTGGCTGGGTACCCCGGCCTCCCTATGAACGGATATCTGGCTCCCCCTGGTGGTCAAATAAGGATGTACAGATGGAAGAATTGACAGTGGCAGACTCGGAGTGTCCAGGACTCGCTTTGTAGACCAGGCGGGCCTCGAACTCACAGCGATACGCCTACCTCTGCCTCCCAAATGCTGGGATTAAAGGCATGCAGCACCACCGCCTGGATGGTCACCCATCTTTTTGCCAGGATATTTTAGACTAGTGCCTTAATTGTCAGCCTCTGTTTCTTCACCTGCAGTTGGGACCATTGATAGAGTTAAGCCATCCTTAAACTAAGGTACATTAAAAAAATAAAAATAAAAATAAATTTTTTTTTTCAAGACAGGGTTTCTCCATATAGCCTTGGCTGTCCTGGACTCGCTTTGTAGATGACACAGGCCTCCAACTCACAGTGATCCACCTGCCTCTGCCTCCTGAGTGCTGAGATTACAGGTGTGTGTCACCATGCCTGGGCCGCAATGGCAGTTTGAAAATACTTTTCTAAATCCTAGGGATGTAGTTCAGTTGGTATATTGTTTGTCTAATATACATAAAGCCTTGCATTTGCGTATAAAGCATCCCCAAACAGCACATAAAATGATTCTGGCACACACACCTGCAATCCTAACATTCAGGAGGTGGAGGAAAGAGGATCAGAGTTCAAGGTCACCCTTGGCTATGTAGCCAGTCTAGGCTGCTACATGGGACTGTCTCAAAAAAGAAAGAAAGAAAATGATAAACCCACTTCTATCTGAAAAAGTATTTTACTGCTCTGAGTTCTAAATGGCTCTAGAATTGTGTGTGTATGTGTGCGTGTGTGCATGTGTGTGTGTTTCTATCTGTTACACACGTGTACTATAGATTGTGTGTGCACGTATGAAGGGCAGAAGTCAACTCTGGGATCTGGGTCTCTTTCATTGAATGTGGAGCTTACCTTTGGCTAGACTGGCTAGGCAGAAGGCTCTCCGGTCTCTGCCTCCCCACCTCTCTGTGCTGGAGTACCTGGTGAGCACTGCCATGCCTGTAGTGCGGAGGAGCAACTCAGGTGCTGCCTCTCCCCAGCCTGCCACTCATGCTTTCAAAGTAATACCGTGGTAGTTCGGACTCACCGGAGCTCTCTGAGCTCACCTAACGTTTTCACCCCCATGACAACAGGCGTTCCTGAGGCTAAACGTCAGTCACTTCAGAGTAACCAGGGACAGCATGAGGGGTAAGGGTTAATATGTTTTGCCCCTAGAATTCTATGTGAGACTTGTACTAGTTTATATTTTTACTCGGGGCACATGGACTGTGCCGCCAGAGAAACTGGCACGAGCTAGATCGAGATGAAGATGAAGACGTATCCAAATCTCGGAAATCTCAATCTTGAGATCTGTAGGAGTAAGGCACGCTCCCTCCCTGTTCTGTGCCAGCATGCCCTGGACCATGTAGTCTTACTACCCACCGGCCCCCATTACCCACAGCTCTGGAATTCCCGTCCATGTAAATAAAGCACCACCAGCATTTTAGCCCCTCCGCTCCCCCGCCCGCCCCGCCCCACCCCACCCCCACCCCCAATAAAACGCACAAATATCATCTAAGAGTCGCTGTTCCACTGGGAGAGCTCTGAGCTAAAAGGCTCTAACTCTAGAAGAACTCCTTCCGAAAAGGCTTTCTCTCTCCCTAGACGCCAGACCGGAAGCCTCGGTTCCACCCCCCTGGCTAGGTTTCCTTCCTGCATGCTCAGGCGGCTGGATGCCCTGAAGGGAAGAAGCGCGTTTATCCATGTGAGGGTGCCAGATCTTGGAGTTACAGACAGTTGTGAGCTGCCATGTGTGTGCTGGGAATTGAACCTGGTCCTCTCGAAGAGTAGTCAGTGCTCTTAACAGCTGGGCCATCTCTCCAGCCCGTGAAGAAGCACGCTTACTGAGCTATACCACACACACACACACACACACACTCCAAATAACATCCCCTCCCCCATTTTTTATTTATTTTTGGGTTTTTGAGACAGGGTTTCTCTGTGTAGCCATGGCTATCCTGGACTCGCTTTGTAGACCAGGCTGACCTCGAACTCACAGCCATCCGCCTGCCTCCCAAGTGCTAAAATTAAAGGTGTGTGTTACCATGCCCAGCCAAATAACATCGTCGTCATCATCATCATCGTTGTTGTTGTTGTTCCGAGACAGGGTTTCTCTGTGTAGCCTTGGCTGTCCTGGACTCACTTTGTACACCAGGCTGGTCTCAAACTCACAGTGGTCCTCCTGCCTCTGCCTCTGCTGGGATTAAAGGCGTGCACCACCACCACCTGGCCAAATAACATCCTTTTTTAAAAAGTACTTATTTCAGCTGAGCATGGTGTACATGCCCCCCTCCTTTTTTTTTTTTTTAAGATTTATTTATTTATTGTATATGAGTGTTTTGTTTTTTGGAGACAGGGTTTCTCTGTGTAGCCTTGGCTGTCCTGGACTCACTTTGTAGGCCAGGCTGGCCTGGAACTCAAAACAATCCGCCTGCCTCTGCCTCCCGAGTGCTGGGATTAAAGGTCTGCCCCACCATGCCTGGCTGTATATGAGTGTTTTGTCTGCAGTAGAGGGCATCAGATCACATTACAGATGCTTGTGAGCCACCATGTGGCTGCTGGGAGTTGAACTCAGGACCATGGAAGAGCAGGTGACGCTCTTAACCACTGAGGCATCTGGTCTTGACTTTAATCTCAGCACTAGGGAGGCAGAGGCAGGCAGGTGTCTGTGAGTTTGAGGCCAGCCTGGTCTACAAAGTGAGTCCAGGACAGCCAAGGATACACAGAGAAATCCTGCCTTGAAAAACCAAACCAAACCAAACCAAACCAAACCAACCAACCAAACAACCAAACAAAAAAAAACCAACAAACAAACAAGCAAAAAGAAAAAAACACTTAAAAAAAAATGTGTGTGCTTTGGAGTGAGCATAGCATGGCCTTTGTGTGGAGGTCATAGCAGCTTTCTGGAGCCAGTGCTGTCCTGCTAACACGTGCGCCCCAGGAACTGAACTCAAGTAGTCTGACCTGACAGCAAGTGGTTCTTTCCACAAAGCCATTTCTCTGACCCCGAGATTTGCTTTTGCTTATGCAAAGCTAGGGATTTCCCCAGGGCCCTGTGAACGCTTGACAGATGTTCTACACTTCAAATTGGGCAGTGATGGCAAACACTTTTAATCCCAGCGCTCTAGAGGCAGAGGCAGGCTGATCTCTGAGTTTGAGGCCAGCCTAGTCTACAAAGTGAGTTCTAGGACAGCCAGGGCTACACAGAGAAACCCTGTCTCTTGAAAAGCCAAACCAAACAAACAAAAATGTTCTACAACTGAACTGCATCTCAAGCTCTTGGTTGTTTCGTTTGAGATAGAATCTAACTATGTAGCCCAAGTTAAACTGGGACTTGACAATCTTTCTTTTTTTTGGGGGGGGAGGGATTTGTTTTGTTTTGTTTTTGTTTTGTTTTTTGGTTTTTTTGTTGTTGTTGGGTTTTTGTTTTTGTTTTTTTTTTGACAATCTTTCTATCTCTGTCTCCCACATGCGGCACCGCGTTTTCTCATGTGTCAAGTTTACAGATGTGTTGCACTCACATCTATTTCCCAAATTAGTTATGTTCTTTGCTACAGTAGTTCACGCTTATAATCCCAGCACTTGGGAATTTGAGGCAGGATTGTGAGTTCAAGGCCAGCCTGAACTACATAGACATCAAAAAAAAAACAAAAGCCGTCCAGCTAGGCTATAGATTAGCTGTAGAGTATTTCTAGCATGAGGCCCTGGGTACCACTTCTAGCAGTGCAAATGGGGGAAAAAGTGCATTAATCTTACCATTGTACCCCACTACCACCACCACCCCTTTTATTGCTGTTGTTGCTTTGTTTTGTTTTGTTTTGTTTTTTTAGATTTATTTATTTATTATGTATACAGTGCTCTGGCTGCATGTACACCTTCAGGCCAGAAGAGGGCATCACATCACATTATGGATGGTTGTGAGCCACCATGTGGTTGCTGGGAATTGAACTCAGGACCTCTGGAGGAGCAGTCGGTGCCCTTAACCCCTGAGCCATCTCTCCAGCCCGCTTTGTTTTTTTTGAGATGGAGTTTCTCTGCGTAGCCTTGACTGTCCTGGACGCGCCTTGTAGACCAGGCTGGCCTCGAACTTACAATCCACCTGCCTCAGCCTCCTAATTTCTCAGGTTACAGGTATGAGCCACCATACTCAGTTAATTTGAACTATTTTATTTTTTATTAAACAAGGTTACACAAATACATAAGGTTGCTTTGTTTTTCATTGGGTTTTAACTCACATTATAGGCAGCAATGACCTTTAACCTCTGAACCTTCTTGTGGGGAACCCTGGAGTCAGCTCAAGACACTCCAAGACTAAATTCTCAGGCTGGGTGTGGTGGCCTTTAATCCCAGCACTTGGAAGGCAGAGAGAGGTGGATCTCTGTGAGTTCGAGGCCAGCCTGGTCTACAAGATAAGTACGGGATAGCCAAGGCCACACAGAGAAACCCTGTCTCCAAAAAAAAAAAAGAAAGGACTAAGTTCTCAGCACAAAGGACATTTCTTTGCCCCAGAGGGACAGAGGACAGAGATAAAGACAGGAGACAGAGCACGAGAGAGAAGGGCAGGTGGGAGTGGGGCAGGAAACCCAGGGAAGGACAAAGGCCTCTGGGTAGAGAGGCACAGATTGATGCGGCCCAGAGGCAAATGACAATTAATAAAGGTAAAGTGGAAACCCTGCGTTAGGATGAGGTGTTTATTTTATTCTTTTTTTTTTTAATTTATTTTTTTATTAATTTATTCTTGTTACATCTCTATGGTTATCCCATCCCTTGTATCCTCCCATTCTCCCCTCCCTCCCATTTGAGGTGTTTAATTTTAATGGGCATGTGAATTAGGTGAGCCAAAGGGGGCCTTTTGATTGCTGGACTTCCATGCTTTGATAACTGGACCTCAGTAGTCAGCCTCAGGAGGAGGAAGTGGCCAAATAAGGGAATGGACCTTGGTGGCCAGCTTTAGGAATGTCATCTAATGGTTTTTAGCAAGGCAGAGGGAATGGGAGAGAAGGGCAGGGCATGCCAGAGCCAGGCTTGTCATGCATGCCCCAGCTGGCCAGAGTCCTTTCCTTCACTTCTGCTTTTAATGACTAAGTACTGTCCTGGACTTGCTTTGTAGACCAGGGTAGCCTCGAACTCATAGAAATCCACCTGCCTCTGCCTCCCGAGTGCTGGGATTAAAGGCGTGCGCCACCACTGCCTGGCTTGTTTTTTGTTTTCTTTATACGCGTCTCTTTAATGTACTCCTGGCTGTCCTGGAAATCACTATGTAGACCAGGCTGGCTTCAAGCTCATAGGGGTCTGCCTGCCTATGTCTCCCAAGAGCTGGAATCAAAGGCCTGTGCCATCAAGCTTGGCTCATCTGAACTATTTTTAAGTATACATTCACTGGCATTAAATATGTTCGTATTGCTGTGTTTGATATCGATGGGAGCTTAGGAAGTAGTTCACTAGGTAAACTGAGTGCTTAGGAAGCCCTAGGCTTGATGCCCACTGCCACATACAGTAGGCATGGTAATTAATACATGCTTATAATCTCAGCATTTGAGATTAGCCTCGGCTACATAGCAAATCTGAGGCTAGCCTGGGCTATATAAGACTTGTCTACCTTTAATCCCAGCACTCGGGAAGCAGAGGCAGGCAGATCGCTGTGAGTTCAAGGCCAGCCTGGTCTACAGAAAAAAAATTTTTTTTTAAAAAGCAGTATTATCTTTATTTTTGTTTATTTATTTATTTATTTTTCATCTTGAGACAGGGCTTCTCTGTGTAGCCCTGGCTGTCCTGGAACTCACTGTGTAGACAAGGCTGGCCTCGAACTCAGCGATCTACCTATCTCTGCCTCCTGAGTGCTGGAATTAAAGGTATGCACTACCACCACCTAGCCCAAGGAACTGTTTTTGTTTTTGTTTTGTTTTTTAAATCAAGGTCTCTCCATGAAGCCCAGACTAGACTCAAACTTTGAATCCACTCATGTCTACCTAACTACTGGAATTACAAACTTGTACCTCCTGCCTGCTAATATCTCAGACAAGCAGGTTTACACAGTATCCCAAGAGTGGCTAACTTCATTTGGGATAATACGCTCTCACTGCGGTCCTATGGTAGCTTATATTGGAATTTCCTTCCCTTTTGAGGCTTTTCAGGGCTGAGGTAAGCTCTGGTTTACCCTCTCCTCTGTGGACAAGAGTATTCTTCCTTCCTGGCTGTTGAGAATACTGAGTGAATGTGGGTACGCACGTCTGTCTGAGTCCTTGGTTTTCAGGGCTTGTGGGCATGCATCCAAAGTGGAATTACTGGATCATATGACAGTTCTATTTTTAATGTATTGAGGAACTGCTGTCTCATTTTGCATAGCAACTGTGCCACTTTACACTCCTATCCTGGCAATGGGCAAAGGCACCAACTTTTCTCATCCCTATAAATACGTTTATAGGTGTGAGGGTGTTCGATCCCCTGCAGCTGGACTAACAGACAGTTGTGAGCTGCCATGAGTGGAGGGGTGCTAGGAATTGAGCCTGGGTCCTCTGGAAGACCAGCCAGTGCTCCTAACTGCTGAGCCATCTTTCCAGCCCCTATAAACACATTTTTAAAATACTGACAGCTACCCCAGTGGGCATGAAGAAGCAATTCACTGGGTTTTGTTTTGTTTTGTTTTACTGTGGATTTTATTTGCATTTTTAATCTCTTGCCAGCCCAGAAATAGAATCTTATTGTCATCTTTCTTCTGGCAGTTGCTCAATGAGAACCTCTAGGCCAGCTGGGCAGTGGTGGTGCACCCTTTAAATCCCAGCACTTGGGGAGGCAGAGGCAGGAGGATCTCTGTGAGTTCAAGGCCAACCTGGTCTACAAAGTGAGTCCAGGACAGTGAAGGCTACACAGAGAAACCCTGTCTTGAAAAAAAAAAACACCCAAAAAACAAAAACAAAAAAACAAGACAAAACAAAACAAAAAAAGAAAGAAAAATATACAAAAACCAAAAGCAACAACAACAACAAAAACCCAAAACAAAACAAAAATATCCCAAGTCTATACTTCTTCCCTGAGGCTAATAGTTCATCTCTATGGTATCTTGACTTGAACGTCTGTGTTTGTTCTGTGTTGTTGTTTTTTGTTTCTCAAGACAGGGTTTCCCTGTGTAGCCCTGGCTGTCCTGGAACTCACTCCGTAGACCAGGCTGGTCTCGAACTCAGAGATCTGCCTGCCTCTGCCTCTCCATTATTGGGATTAAAGGCTGACTTGAACGTCTTTCAAGCCCCCTTAACTCTATAAAGTAGCAACTTAGAAAGTCCCTTTGGAGAAGAACAGCACCAGAAGCCACAGCACCTGGAGCCAGACTCTGGGAAGACCACCTTCAGTCCTGCCCCACCTCATTTTGACTCTGTTCCCAGTGTCCTCAATTACCCCAGGCTATCATCATTTCTACCATCCTAGAAAGAACGCCAGGCTTCTCCAGTCTAGCCATTGCACTACATCCACCTGAGGCCTGGGTCCACCTCCTCAGGGCCCTCCCAGGCTCCTCATTGCCCTCAGAATAAAAGGGATGGAGTAGCTCCCAGAGGTCTTCTTACCTGTGCTGCTGCTGCTTTTTTTTTTTTTTTAAAGATGTATTTATTTATTATGTATACAGTATTCTGCCTGCACATACACCTTCAGGCCAGAAGAGGGCATCAGATCACATCACAGATGTTGTGAGCCACCATGTGTTTTCTGGGAATTGAACTCAGGACCTCTAGGAAGAACGGGCAGTGCTCTTAACCTCTGAGCCATCTCTCCAGCCCATCGCCTGTGCTTCTTAAACTCTTTGCTTGTGTGTTTCCACCATGCTGGACTCAAGATCCCTGTGGAGAGCTGGGCGTATTGGTGCACACATGTTATCTCAGCACTCAGGAGGCAGAGAGAGGCAGGTGGATCGCTGTGAGTTGGAGGTCAGCTTGGTCTACAAAGTGAATCCAGGACAGTCAAGGCTACATAGAGAAACCCTGTCTCGAAAACCAAAATAATAATACTAATAATAATGACGATGATGATGATGATAGTAATAAAAATCTTGTAGAGTCTTGCTGCTCTGAGTGCTTTGGGTACAGTCTCCAGTGCCAAGTACCAGTCGCCACATCTCAGAAAATTGAGGAAATCAATGACTTTCTGCTCACAGCCCGATGGAAGGATGCCAAATCTGTCAAGATCAAGAAGAATAAGGACACTGTGGAGTTCAAGGTTCACTGCAGCAGGTACGTTTATACCCTGGTCATCACAGACAAGGAGAAGGTGGAGAAGCTGAATTGGCCTCTACCCCCTGGTTTGGCAGTGAAGGAGCTGAAATGAACCAGTCCTCTGCATTTGACTATTAAAACCCGAGAAACTAGCCAGGTGGTGATGCACGCCTTTAATCCCAGCACTCGGGAGGCAGAGAGAGGCAGGTGGATCCCTGTGATTTCGAGGCCAGCCTGGTCTACAAAGTGAGTCCAGGACAGCCAAGGCTACATAAAGAAACCCTGTCTCGAAAAACAAAAAACAAAAAAACCAAAACAAATAAACCCAACCAAAAAACCCCAACAACAACAAAAACAAAACAAAAAATAAATAAGTAAATGAAAAAAGAAAAGTGAGCACTGACTTCCACATGTGCTACAGTACATGTCTGTACACACACACACACACACACACACCACTCACAAGCTCACAAAAACTCCTCTCCAAGTCTCAGAGCCTTTGACAGTCTGTCCCTGTGCCTGGGACAGCACTTGCCTGTTCCCTGGTGGTTAGTCAAATCTTAACTCACCCTGCCTCTGGGAGGCCCCCTGTGGCCCCAGGGTTCTGGATCACCTTAGAACAACAATCACCTCCTTGTCTCTGTTTGCCTAGCAACGCTCCTCTGGCGGAATGTGAGTCCAAGCAGCAGAAAGGCTTCCAGGCTGGCAGGCCACGGCCTCCTGCCCAGCCCAGTGCCAGCACGCAGCAGGTTCTGTCCATGTGCGATAAAGGATGCCAGAAAAGGCTGCAGAGCCTGGGAAACTCAGAGGCTGGTAGGGTTTCCGCGGCGCACTGTGAAGAAGGGGAAGATGGTGTCACATCCCTGCCGCAGATAACTGACTGTGGGGACGAGAGATAGACGCCTCTGTGGAAGGGACAGGCCAGGCTGGAGGCAGGAAACTAGGAGTGAAGAAAGTGTCCAGGTCCCATCCCCTGAGCTAATGCTGACTCCTATGTAAAAAAATTAGATGAACACGGACGGCTTAGGGAGATGGCTCTGCAGAGCGAAACCCTAGCCACGGAAAACCCAAGTCTGGTCCGCAAAATCCACATAAAAAGCACACCATGGGGGCTGGAGAGATGGCTCAGTGGTTAAGAGCACTGACTGCTCTTGCAGAGGTCCTGAGTTCGATTCCCAGCAACCACATGGTGGCTCACAGCCATCTGTAATGTGATCAGATGCATACTGTATACATAATAAATAAAATTTTTTAAAAAAGCACACCATACACACACACACACACACACACACACACACACACACACACACACACAGTAATAACTAAAATAAGGACGAGAGAGATGGCTCAGCAGTTAGGAGCCCTGGCTACTCTTCTAGGGAAACTGAGTTCCAGTCCTTGCATCTACATGGCAGCTCATACTGTCTGTAACTCCAGTTCCAGGGGGTCCACTGCCCTCTTCTGGCTCCCTCTGGTACTGCATGCATGTGGTGTACAGTCATCCGTGTAGGCAAAACATCCATACACTTAAACGTTTTTTTTTTTTTTTTTTTTTTTTTTTTGGTTTTTCGAGACAGGGTCTCTCTGTGTAGCCTTGGCCGTCCTGGACTCACTTTGTAGACCAAGCTGGCCTCGAACTCACAGCGATCCGCCTGCCTCTGCCTCCCGAGTGCTGGGATTAAAGGCATGCGCCACCACGCCCGGCCATACACTTAAACGTTTTAAAGATATAAGTGAAAGTAATAATAATAGGGCCAGGCGTGGTGGCACATACCTTAAATCCCAGAACTTGGGAGGCAGAGGCAGGCGGATCTCTGTGAGTTTAAGGCCAGCCTGTTCTACAGAGCGAGTCTAAGACAGCCAAGGCTACACAGAGAAACTCTGTCTCAGGGGGGAAAAAAGTGGGGGGTAAGGGGGGACAAAAGCCACAGGAAAGGATTGATTGTTCTCAATCAGGGATGCTGAGCTGAACACATTAAAACAAGCAGCCCAGGCAAACATGGTGGCATAGAGATGGAATCCTGCTATTCAGGAGGCTCAGGAGAATCTTCAGGAGAATTTCAAAGCCAAGGCTTTGTAGACCAGGCTAGCCTCAAACTCAGAGAGATCTAGATGCCTGCCTCTCCCTCCCACCAGAGTGTCAGGTTAAAAGGAAAGGTGTGTGTTGCCTTGCCTAAGGCTGGTCTTGAACTTTAGATTTTCCTGCCTCACTTTCCCAAGTGCTGAGACACAGCATACCACCATGGGATGGGATATACTGTGTACTAAACAAAAATAACAATAAAATAATTTTAAAAAATCTAAACTGAGCATGGTGGCTCAGGCCTTTAATCTCAGAACTGGGGAGGCAAAGGCAGGCTGATTTCAGTGAATTTGAGGCTAACCCTGTCTAGACTGTAAGTCCTGGGTTAATAAAGAGGTACACAGTGAAATCCTGTCTCAAAAAAAATTTTTGTTTTTGCTGCTTTCTTGAAATCAAACCAGACCTAGCATCCTGTACCTTAGCCAGCAGCCCCACCGACTCCCAGGCCTCAATCTTATGTCACTAGCCCTTTCCCGGCCTTTACCTTTAATTCTCTCTCTGTCTCTTCCTCTCTGTCTCTGTCTCTGTCTCTGTCTCTGTCTCTGTCTTTCTCTCTCTGTCTTTCTCTCTCTGTCTTTCTCTCTCTCTCTCTCTCTCTCTCTCTGTGTGTGTGTGTGTGTGTGTGTGTGTGTGTGTGTGTGTGTCTTTCTGGACAGGGTTTCTCTGTGTAGCCTTGACTGTCCTGGACTTACTTTGTAGACCAGGCTGGCCTTGAACTCATAGCGATCCGCCTGCCTCTGCTTGAGTGCTGGGATGAAAGGCGTGCACCGCCAGGCTAATTTTCTTTTTTTTTTTTTTAATTAAAAAAGTTTTTTTTGGTTTTTTGAAACAGGGTCTCTCTGTGTAGCCTTGGCTGTCCTGGACTAGCTTTGTAGACCAAGCTGGTCTCAAACTCACAGCGATCGCCTGCCTCTGCCTCCCGAGTGCTGGGATTCCCTTTAATTCTCACTTGAGTAAAACTGAACTTGACAAGTCCTTAGGGGCTAGGGTATGGCTCAGTAGTGGAATGTGTACAGCGGTGGATGCAGGGCTTGGCCTTGCTGAGTACCTGCCCCTGGACCACACTAGCCTGGCACACAGCAGCCTAAGCCTCTAGGGGCTGTGAAGTGAGGGGAGTGGGAGGAGCAGGCAGCTCTGAAGGCTGGGCCCTGGGGACAGGCTGGGTATTAAGTCCTGGAAGTCAATACTTGAAACCATGTCCTGACTCTGGACACTGTGTGCTGCATTCTGAAAACTAGCCCCAGGGCAGAGGTCACAGGCTTCAGATCTTTTGATCCTATGAGGTACTAGGCTCAGTGGCAGTCACGGAGTTTGGTGTCACTTGCTGTTCAGAGTAGGGTCGGGATTGAGGAGTTACCCAGTCCTCAGCTGTTTTGTAATAGCTATTGGAATAGCCCAGAGGCAAAATTTAGGGAGTGTGTGTGTGTGTGTGTGTGTGTGTGTGTGTGTGTGTGTGTGTGTTCAATGGTTGGACATATGGACTTAGTCCTATATTCTAGGGATATGTGAGCCCGGCTAGAGCTTCAGGGAGAGACGGGGTGGTGAGAAGAGCAGCGTCCTTCCATGTTCCCTGTCGTTTCATCCACGCACTCAGTCAACCTCTGGCCCAGCTCCCAGGCAGAGGCAGCTGGGGCCAGTTCCTGTGGGTGAGGAGTACACATGCCTAGGGCTTGGCCTGCTCTCAGGACACAAGGACAGAAGGCAAGACGCAGAGTGAGAACTGAGGATCAGATCAACAGAGGGACAAACAGGGACATCACCAAAGAGACAGACCAAGGAAGGATGTCAGAGACTAAATAAGAGCAGAGAACAATGGATATTGTTGCTGGGGGGAAGAGGTCAGGAAATACAGGCCAGCAGCTCTTGGCCTTGTGTATGCTAAGATTTGCCTTGTCCGAGTTTCTCCTCAGTGTCTCTGGTCCTGTTGACTTTGGAGCAGGCTATTTTGGTTTGTTTGTTTGTTTTTAAGTTTTTTTGAGACAGGGTTTCTCTGTGTAGCCCTGGCTGTCCTGGACTGGCTTTGTAGACCAGGCTGGCCTCGAACTCACAACAAGCCACCTGCCTCTGCCTCCCGAGTGCTGGAATTAAAGGCATGCATCACCAATGCCCAGCTTTGTTTGTTTTTTGAAGACAAGGTTTCTCTGTGTAGCCCTGGTTGTTCTGGAACTCTGTAGAGCAGGCTGGCCTTGGAGTTCTGCCTGCCTCTGCCTCTGACTGCTGGCATTAAAGGCCTGTGCCTCCGCTGTAAGCTGAAACAAAATAGCCTTTTCTTTTTTTAAAAAAAAAAAGATTTATTTATTTACTTATTTATTTTTTGTTTTTTTGAGACAGGGTCTTTCTGTGTTAGCCTTGGCTGTCCTGGACTCACTTTGTAGACCAGGTTGGCCTCGAACTCACAGCGATCCACCTGCCTCTGCCTCCCAAGTGCTGGGATTGAAGGCATGTGCCACCATGCCCAACTGATTTATTTATTTATTATTATGTATAATTTATTTATTTCTATATATACAGTGCTCTGCCTGCATGTACAGTTGCAGGTTAGAAGAGGGCACCAGATCATATTATAGATGGTTGTGAGCCACCATGTGGTTACTGGGAATTGAACTCAGGACCTCTGGAAGAGCAGACAGTGCTCTTAACCACTGAGCCGTCTCTCCAGCCCTGGAACAGGATATTCTTAGGTATGTCAGGGAAGCAGGTTGTTCATCCTTGTCTTCTACAGACCACATGCAAATAGTGTGTTCCTCTACACTCCTGTTGCTGTAACAAAAGTGTCTTGCCAGGTGTGGTGGCGCATGCCTTTGATCCCAGCACTCCAGAGGCAGAGGCAGGAGGAGCTCTGTGAGTTTGAAGCCAGCCTGGTCTACATAGAGAGTTACAGGACAGCCAGGGCTACTACACAAAGAAACTCTGTGTGTGTGTGTGTGTGTGTGTGTGTGTGTGTGTGTGTGTGTGTGTCTTCAGCCTTCACTGTTTCCCGGGTGTGGATAAGTGTGAAATGTGACTGCCTAGGCCAGCCTCGTGCTCTGCTTCTGTGTCTTCTCTACTCAACCTCTCTGGATCTGTAAGCCAAAATAAACCCTATCTTTAAAAACAAACACAACAAAACCATCTCCAGATCTCAGCTGTCCGCTGAGAAGGCACTGCCACAGATGGAGTGCCCAAGATTCTTCTTCTTGTTATCATTTTGTTTTTTTGAGACAGGATTTCTCTGTATAGCCTTGGCTACTCTGGACTAGGCTGGCCTCGAACTCACAGAGATCAGCTTGCCTCTGCCTACCAGAGTGCTGGGATTACAGGCACACACCACCACACCCAGCTTTCTATTCTTTCTTTTTAATTAGTTGTATTTCATATGCATTGTTTTGCCTGCATGTATGTCTGTGTGAGGGTGTCAGATCCTCTGGAACAGGAGTTATAGACAGTTGTGAGCTGCCTTGTGGGCTCTGGGAATTGAAGCCAGATCCTCTGGAAGAGCAGCCAGTGCTCTTAACCACTGAACCATCTCTCCATTCCCTCAAATTAACAACAACAACAACAACAATTTACATATTCACATTACCTCTAAGTATTTCAATTAAATATATTCATGTTCTTAAATCTTTATTTGTTTGTTTGTTTTAGCTAGACACACACCTGTAATGTCAGCACTCAAAAGGCAGAGGCAGGGGGAATCTCTGTGAGTTCAAAGCCAGCCTAGTCTACACAGCAAGTTCTAGACCAACTAGAGCTACATAGTAAGAACCTGTTGGGGAAAAATGTGTGATTGTGTGCATGTGTGAGCATGTGTGTATGAACATGGGACACAGCATACTTATGTGGTGTGATGGTCAGAGAACAACTTTTTCTTTCTTTCCTTCCTTCTTTCCTTCCTTTTGAGACAGGACCAGCAAGGTAGCCTGGAACTTGCAATGCAGACCAGGCTGGCCTCTGACTCATAGACATCTGCCTGCTCATGCCTCCTGAGTGGTGGCATTAAAGGTGTTCACCACTGCTGGGAGCAGAGGCAAGCAGATCTCTGTGGGTTAGAGGTCAGTCTGGAATTCTAGGACAACCAGGGCTTCACAAAGAAACACTGTCTCGAAAAACCAACCAGCCAACCAACTACCACCACTACCAACAACAACAACAACAAAAATGATGTCTGCTATGCCCAGTAAGATTCACCACCACAGCCGGGCCGTGGTGGCACAGGCCTTTAATCCCAGCACTCGGGAGGCAGAGGCAGGCGGACCGCTTTGAGTTCAAGGCCAGCCTGGACTACAAAGGGAGTCCAGGACAGCCAAGGCTACACAGAGAGACCCTGTCTCAAAAAACCAAAA
>OU015754.1:59441865-59518249 GCA_907169655.1 Acomys percivali | reverse complement strand
CAAAAAAAAAAAAAAAAAAAAAAAAAAAGATTCACCACCACCACCACCTCCTCCTCCTCCTCCTCCTCCTTCTTCTCCCCTTCCTCCTCCACCTCCTCCTCTTTTTCTTCTTTTCCTTTTTGGCTTACTTCTTTTCTTGTGCATGAGAGTGTTTTGATGACATGTATATTTGTGTACCATGTGAGCGCCTGGTGCCCACCAAGATCTGACAAGGACATCAGATCCCTGAAACTGGCATTACAGATGGTTGTAAGGTGTCATGTGGGTGCTAGGAATTTAACTGGTCATCTGCAAGAACAACAAATGTTAACTGCTGAGCTGTCTTTCTAGGTCCTAGATTCACATTATTGACAAGAAGCATCCTCCAGGTGCCCGGGATATCCCATCAGTCCTTGCGCATAGCTTCCTACCCACTGACCCACCAGCTTATCTCCAACTGACAACACTGAAAAGCCAGGTAAACTGAGACGGATGCTTTGACTAGAGGCTTGAAGGGCTGCTGAAACTGGGGTACAACCCTGGACAAGGGCCTCACCTTCCTGGGAACAGCTATTTTCTTTTTTTCTCTCCCCTCCCAGAGAGACTATTTTCTTTTCTTTTTGGGGGCAAGCTTTCTCTGCCTAGCCCTAGCTGCCCTGGAACTTGCTTGGTAAACCAGGCTGCTCTCAAACTCAGTGATCTGCCTGCCTCTGCCTCTCCAGTGCGGATTTCTATGAGTTAGAGGTCAGCCTGGTCTACAAAAATGAGTCCAGGAGAGCCAAGACTACACAGAGAAACCTTGTCATGAAAAGCTCAAAAAAAATTATTCAGTTTTATTTAATGTGCTTTGGTGTTTTCCCTGCATATATGTCTGTGAAGTTGCCAGATCCAATGGAACTGGAGCTACAAACAGCCCTGAGCTACTGTGTGGATGCTGGGAATTGAACCCTAGTCCTCAGGAAAAGCAGTTAGTACTCTCAACCACTGAGCCATCTTTGGAGAGAAGAAAGATGGACTCTGGGCTGTGTGTCCAAGGTACTTATAGCAACAAACATAGATTTTGTTTGTTGGTTCATTTTCTGAGACAAAGTCTCACTATTTAGCCTTACTATCTGGCTTTGAATTTACTGGGTGGATCAAGCTGGCCTCAAACATAAAGCAACCATGCTGCCCCTGCCTTCCAAGTTGCAGGGTATCTCACCAGGCCTTGAAAGCATGCATTTATTCCACAGAATTAGATGTAAGAAACACCTCATTTCTGGGTGTGGTGACACAAGCATGTAATTCCTAACACTCTGGAGTCGGAGGTAAGAGAATGAGAAGGTCACGGTTGGCCTCCGCTATGAGTTTAGTGTTCTTCAGTCATTCCAAACCAGGTGGTCGAGTAGAAACTCTGCTAGGCAGGCTGCTGAAAAACTCAGTAACAGTGAGGTATTGGAGCTCTCTGGTGTGCTGGTGGCTGCATACAGATGCTGTGGGGGAGGGGTGCTTTCCAGAAGGACAAGGTTTGTAAGTATTCTTGTTTTTTTTGTTTTGTCTTTTTTTCAAGACAGGGTCTCTCTGTGTTAGCCTTGGCTGTCCTGGACATGCTTTGTAGACTAGGCTGGCCTTGAACTCACAGCGATCGGCCTGCCTCTGCCTCCCGAGTGCTGGGATTACAGGCATGCGCCCTCACGCCTGGCTGTATTCTCCAGTTTTTACGGCAAGTGACCAACCATCAGCCTGAAATTACAGTAGGAGGGGCTGAGGAGAGGTTGTTCACCATAGCACAGTACTATGGATGGTTCACACCACCTACCTGTGAACATCCTGAAGAGCTCTGATAATCCCAGGCAGTACAGATCCATCTTTCCAGCACTCAGGTACTAAGATAGGAAGATCCAGGGTTCAGGGCCAGCCTGGGGTATATAAGAAGACCCTGTCTCCAACTACTATAATTGATAATAGGAAAATAAAAGAGAGCCATTGAGATGACTCTGTGGGTAAAGAAGCCTGACATCAACATTTACAAGTCCTGCAAATTGTTCTCTGACCTCCATACAGGCCCTGAGTTCAGTTCCCAGCACCTGGTTGGGATGGCAACCACTGCTAACTCCAGCTCCAGAAGGTGCAACACCCTCTTCTGGATTACACACACACACACACACACACACACACACACACACACACACTCCATAGCAAAACTCTGCCTCAAAAACAAAACTAAATAAAAATAGTAAAATAGCTGGAAGTGATGTACCAAACATTTATTATCTCTGGGTATATCTTAATTATGAATATAAGTTTACAATTTATTTACAGGTTTTGGTGCCAGATCTGAGTTTCTGTCATAGCCTTCCTCTCTCCTCCTCCTCCTCTTTTCTTCTAGAGACTTATCGAAGAGCCTCAAACATGCTAGACAAGTGCTTCACTTGAGAAGCACACCCCCGTCCTCCCATGGTTGCTTTCAGCTGTGTGGCTTCAAGAAAAGTGACTTTTCTTCTTGACTCTTAATTTTCTCAAGTGGGAAACAGGGCGCCGAGCATTTGTTGTGTTATATCGCCCCATTCCTCTGAAGCACAGTGGATAGCAGGCGACTCCTGCTGAGTTATCCAGCCTGAGCTACTTAGGGGAGGCCTGGGATTGTCAACCAGCTCCATCCTCCTGCATCTGCTTGGCCTAGTCATAGTCCTGTTTTTGTTTTGTTTTCTTTGTTTCCTATGTAGTCCTGGCGGATTGGAACTCACTCTGTAGACCAGGTTGGCTTCAAACTCAGAGATCCTCCTGTCTCTGCCTCCCAAGTGCTGGGATTAAAGATGTGCACCACCATAGCTCCCACACTTTTTTTTTTTCAGATTTATGACCTTATGTCTATGAGTGTTTTGCCTTTGTGTATTATGTGTACAACGTGCATGCCCGGTGCCTTTGGAGGGCAAAAGAGAGCACCAGATCCCCTGGGACCAGAGTTACAGATGGTGTGAGCCACCTTATAGGTGCTGGGAATCTAATCTGGGTCCTCTGCGAGAGCAACAGCTGCTCTTAATTGCCGAGCCAACGCTCCAGATCTTTACAGTCTTCGGAAATATTTATTTATTTATTTATTTGGCTTTCTGAGACAGGGTTTCCTTTGTGTAGCCTTGACTGTCCTGGACTCACTTTATAGACCAGGTTGGCCTCGAACTCACAGAGATCCACCTGCCTCTGCCTCCAGAGTGCTGGGAATAAAGGTGTGCACCACCATCACCCAGCTATATTTAATTTTATGTGTATGAATGTTTTGCCTGCATGGATGTCTGTGCATCAAGTATATGCCTGGTGCCATGGAAGTCATGATCACATCTTTCGCTATGGATTCCAAAGCAATCAGTCTTACTGCTTGGGTACCCAATACCTTCCTGCAAACAGCAACAACACCAACAGGCCCACCAGAGGTCCTGGAAGACGTTAAAGGGAGTCTTGAATGACATTCCCAAAAGAAAGCTGCTCCTTCCACTGAAACTTCTACATGGCTGATTAACTGATTAAAACTTCAGTGATTGGGGCTGGAGAGATGGCTCAGCGAATAAGAGCGCTGACTGCTTTCCCAGAGGTCCTGAGTTCAATCCCCAGCACCTACATGGTGCCTCCCACCCAGCTATACTGGAATCTGATGTCGTCTTCTGGCATACAGGTATATATGCAGATGGAGCACTCATACATCAAATAAATAAAATCTTTAAAGAAAAAAAACTTCAGTGATTGGGGCTGGAGAGAGGGTTCAGCGGTTAAGAGCGCTGACTGCTTTCCCAGAGGTCCTGAGTTCAATTCCCAGCAACTACATGGTGGCTCACAACAACAACAACAACAACAACAACAACAACAACAACAACAACAAACCCTTCAGTGATTGACAAGAGGTTGCAATGTCGCAGATCCAAATCTAATTCAATTATCTTTCTCTATCTTTAGTCCCTTAAACAGCCATTCTTTGCTCATCTCTATGTCTGACTTAATATCCTGTGACTAACATAAAACATTTAGAACATATTAACGGGACATGGTTTCATGCTCCTTGAATCCCAGCACTCGGGAGGCAGAGGCAGGTAGATCTCTGTGAGTTTGAGGCCAGCCTGGTCTACAAAGTGAGTCTAGGACAGCTAAGGCTACACAGAGAAACCCTGTCTCGAAAAACCAAAATAAATAAATAAAAATAAGTAAATAAAGTAATTAATTAATTATAAATAAATAAATAAAAGGCCAAGGGTGACCGTGTGTGGTGGCACATGCCTTTAATCCCAGCACTCGGAAGGCAGAGGCCAGCCTGGTCTACAAAGGGAGCTCAGGGCAGCCAAGGCTCCACAGAGAAACCCTGTTTAGAAAAAAAAAAAGCCAAGGGTATCATCAGGTAGCATTTGAGGCCTGTGGTGATATGTCCCTGTCTTCCTGTAACTGCCTACTTAATTTCCACCAATGTATTTTTTTAAAGATTTATTTATTTATTATGTATACAGCGTTCTGCTTGCAGGCTAGAAGAGGGCAGCAGATTTCATTGTAGATGGTTGATGTGGTTGCTGGGAATTGAACTCAGGACCTTTGGAAGACCTGCTCTTATCCTCTGAGCCATCTCTCCTCCAGCCCCTCCACCAATGTATTTTATTTTATTTATTTGGGTTTTTTTGAGACAGGGTTTCTCTTCATAGCCTCAGGTGTCCTGGAACTCACTCTGTAGACCAGGCTGGTCTCAAACTCACAGAGATCTGCCTGCCTCTACCTCCTGAGTGCAAATTAAAGGCATGTGCCTCTACCACTAGGCATGTATTTTGAATTTTTGTTTTGTTTTGTAGACAGGGTTTCTCTTTGTATCCTGGAACTCACTTTGTAAAACAGATTGGCCTTGGACTCACAGAGATCATCTGCCTCTACCTCTCCAGTGCTGGGATTAAAGCTGTGTGCCAGCCAGGCGTGGTGGCGCACACGTTTAATCCCAGCACTCGGAAGGCAGAGGCAGGTAGATTGCTGTGAGTTTGAGGTCAGTCTGGTCTACAAAGTGAGTCCAGTTCAGCCAAGGCTACACAGAGAAACCCTGTCTTGAAAACAAAACGAAAACCCAACCAAACAAAAAAACTTGTGTGCCACCGCTGCCAGGCTCTAATTTGAAAAATTCACAACTTTCTTCTATTACTATAAAGACTTCAAACTATTACCATGTTGGAACAAGGAATTTGGGGTGAACTAAATCTGTGTTCCCATCCGTGGTCATTTGTATTTGATTCCAGAATAAACTATACCTTACTCCTTTTGCAGAGAGAAGTGTGTCTTTTGCCAAAGCCTCATTTATGCAATGCCTGGTTACTCAAGGACAGAGACCCGGCTGTCCTCATGTTGGTTTTCTCAGATGGGTCTACTTAACTACATCCCCTCTCCATCTGGAAGCCTGTGTTGGCTCTGGAATAATCCAGCTCTGAGTCTCCTGGAACCTGGCCTCTGGAAACAACAGTCCTAGCTAGCAGAAGTCTTTTGATGCCTAGCAACTTCTGGTTTTGGCCTGGCAAGCCCTAAGCCTTCAGCAAGCTCATTCCTACTCCCATCACGAGGAAACACACCCACAACAAGGAGACCAGAATGCAAATTACAACCACCATCTGCTGAGAGAATCATCTCCATGTGCATGTGCTGGCAAGCTGTCCCCTGACCTTCTAGTGTTAAGTCAGGACCTGCAGATTCTACACCAAGAACCAGTAAGCTTTTCCTATAAGGTGCTAATGGGTCACTATTTAGGTTCTGCAGACCAAAGAGCCCATTGTAACCAATACAAACAAATACATGAGTGGTGCCAATTCATTTATTTAGAGACAGGGTCTCTCTGTGTAGCCCTGGCTGTCCTGGAACTCACTCTGTAGACGAGGCTGGACTTGAACTCACAGAGATCTTCCTGTCTCTGCCTCCAGAATACTGGGATTAAAGGTTTGCACTAGAGCTGGGCGTGGTGGCACACTCCTTTAACCCCAGGGGGGGGGTGGTCGGGCAGAGGCAGGTGGATCACTGTGAGTCTGAGGCCAGCCTGGTCTACAAAATGAGTCCAGGACAGCCAAGGTCTCGAAAAAGCAAAACCAAACCAAACCAACCAAACAAAAAGTTTGCACTATCACTGCTGCCCATGAAATAATTTTTCTTTCTTTTTATTTATTTATTTACTGGGGAGGGGCAGCAGTTGAGACAAGACTTCTCTGTGGGGCCTTGACTGTCCTGGAAGAGCAGACAGTGCTCTTAACCTTCGAGCCATCTCTCCAGCCCATGAAATAATTTCTTAAACAACAAAAAAAAGGTAACATGAGTAGTTTGAGTCTCTTTTTCTCAAAGATTCTTTTTTTATTTTATCCGAGACAATGTATCTCTGTGTAGCCTTGGCTGTCCTAGACTTGCTTTGTAGAGCAGGCTGGCCTCAAACTCACAGCGATCCATCTGCCTCTGCCTCCCCAGTGCTGGGCTTAAAGGTCTGCGCCACCACTCCCAGCCAATATTTGAATTCTTAAATGTGCAGAGTTCATTAAAGCAACAGTTGCAGAGAAAACCAGCCTGCTGTAAAACCCAGCATGAGAAACACAGCCTAGTGGCCTACATTAGTGGTCTCAGCAGTGGGGAGGCTGAGAAGGAAAGGTTGCCTTAGGTTCAGGGCCAGTCTGTGCTACGTAGTGATTCCAGGACAGCTTGTGGGAGAGAGAAAAATTCTATTAAAAAAAATAAAATAAACAAAAGTTAAAAAAAAAAAAGAAAAAAGAAAGAAATCATCAGAGGTCTGTTTGAAAGGCACATTCTAGGGCTTCACTTTCCCTTTGTGGTTCAACAGGTACTAACATACTTCTTGGGCCCATGCTCCCTAAAAACATCTCTGGACCAAGAGATGGGGTGGGGGCGCATGCCTTTAATGCCAGCTTTCGGGAGGCAGACGCAGGTGGGTATCAAGTTCGAGGACAGCCAGGAATACACAGATCATGTCTCGACACCCCGCCCCCCCAAACCAAACCCTGCGCTTCTTGGTCTTCCCTCCCGGCCCCCACTCCACCCCCACCCCCGAGGTCGCACAATCAAAACAAGAACTCTTCCATTTTGCATGGCGCTTTCGGGGTTCCGGGTGCTAGCTAACTGCCTCCCTTTGTCAGAGCTTCCCAACAACTCTGTAAAGTACAAATCATGAACCTCACTTTATGTATAAACCATTTGCTCAAGGTCACAAAACGGGAGAGGGCAGAGCAGAGATAGCAAGCCAAGAGGCCTGGCGGCCTTCAGACCACACACTTTCCGCCCACGCCGGAAGGCGGGCGAGTGGGTAGGGCTCAGGCCCTCACTCTGCAGGGCCAGAGGCCGCTACAAAATGGTGGGGGCTATGGCGTCAGCAACGCCCCGACCCCTTCCGTCACCTCCCTCCTTCTTCCTCAGGCCACCTAGGCTTGGGAGGGGGAGGGGGAGGACGATACAACGCAGCCTCCCACGTGACCGCCGATCTTCGGGCACGTGATGCAAAGCGGCGGGCCTAACGCCCGCTTTGCCTTCTGGGAAATAGAGTTCGAGAGGACGCCCGGTGAGTCAGGAGAGAGCCATCTAAGACTACATTTCCCAGGAGGTAGCGGACCGAGGCGGTAGCCGCCGTAGTCGGAGAGCGGGGACGCAGGGCGCGCTGTCGGGCGGGGGTGAGGTTCGGGCCGGTTGTGCCGTTGCGAGACTGCAGCTGTAGTCGCTTCGGCTGGTCCAGGTGAGTGAACGCCGCTGGTGCGAGTTAGGACACCGCCACCGATCCCTGTGTTTTGTTTTGTTTTGTTTTTTCTCTTTTGTCAGCGGCGGCTGGTCCCCGGCGACGGTAAGGCCTAGCGTGCGGCGGCTGCCCCGCGCTCAGCCCGGGCCTGCTCAGAGCAGGCCTGCTCGCTCGGCTCCTCCCCCTCCCCGCCCTTCAAAGCTTCCCTCCGGATCGGGCCTAGTCCTCCAGGCTTCGGCCGCCTTCTCTCTGGAAGAGCTTGCATACTGTGATGCACTGTGTCTGAGCGACGGCTTCCACCCCCTCCGCCCTCTCTCTCCCCAGGTCGGACGAACCCCGTTATTTGAATTGTTTTTCCCGGAACTCTTGATCGCCCTTCCCCCACCGAGTCTCCATTGGCCTGGTTCTGTCTTCTAGGGCGCATGTGGCAAATAGATACTAAATGTTAATACTTCCGTTCCTTTCTGTCTTTCTTTTTTTTCTTCTTTATTTCTCTCTTTCCTTCTTTTCCCTCCTGCCTTGTGGCCAAAATAGGCATACTTGAAATTTATTTCCTATTGGAAAAATAGCTCCCGCTTTTTTTTTTCCCCCCCCTCGGGCTGCAAGGGAGGCCGACTTGCCTCCAGTGGTAATCGGCGTGTGCCCTGCTTATGAGAAGCAGTTGTGTCCTACACTTAAGCAGCTTTTCTCTATTTTCTTTGCCCTTCTGAATCTTAACGGGTGGACGGTGGCGGCGGAGGCAGGCGGCAGCACTGGTGGCTCCGAAGTTGGAAGTCATCGGTGAGAGTACTGTTAACGGGGGTGGGGGTTATTAATTGGAGTGAAGGAAAAATTGCCCGGAATATGGCAAGGACGTAATAGGAGAGAGCCAGTAAAGTTGGCTTAACCAGCTTTTCATTTTAAATTTCAGCCTTCACTTCGAAGTACTTAAGTTTTTTCTCTTTTTCTAAAATGGCACAGCACTGGCTATAGTGGCTTATGTAAACATTCAGTACAACTAACCTAAGATCGCTTACCCTCTGTTACCGAGTTTTGACTGTAGGTCCTGTGTGTGTGTGTGTGTGTGTGTGTGTGTGTGTGTGTGTTGTCGTCATTTTTCTTACCTTTCCTAGTTTTGTTTGTGGAAATACTGTCTAATCATGTCATTTAGACAGCTTAAACGTGTATATTTTGTATAACTGTTAAAGATGTCTGGTGCCTTGAAATTTGGGGTGGTGGTGGGGAAGAGACGGGTTTTGGTTTTTTTTTATTTTTGTTCTTTGTTTTTCTGAGACTCACTTTGTAGACCAGCTGGCTTAGAAGAAACAGTTCTTTGTTTGCAGTTCTTCGTTCTTTGCAGCCGTGTATCCTGAAGACGTGTACCCAGAACTAATGTTACTTCTTAGTGAATCATAAAGAAGTAGTGCCAGAGCCAGGATGCAGCCAGGCTGGCCTCGACACTCTGTGTGTAGCTGAGATTGGCTTTCAACTCTTGAGTCTCTTGCTTCTACCTCAATATTAATTTTACAGGCTTTTTTTTGCCACTACAAGCTTGGTTGCTTTTTTTTTTTTTTTTTTAAGACAGGGTCTCATTGTGTGTCTCTGGCTCACCTGAGTGAGACTCAAGAGATCCCTGCCTTCCCCTCTCTCCCAAAGGTATGCTCCACCACCCTGGCTTGATAATGTTTGTGAAAAGCACTATTGGTTCTTACCTTTAATAACACTCCAAGGCAGATCTCTGAGTTCCAGGCCAGCCAGAAAAAGCTACATAGTGAAAACTAGTCTCAGAAAAGAAAGAAACTTATTCAAAATACTATTTCTTTGTTTTTCCTATTCTTTTAGTTTCCATGAAGGCTCTCTGGTTTTAGAGATGGATAGATTGACTTAGTCTAGGTAGGGCCTCTCCTCCTGTCTCTGTCTCCTGAGTGTTGGTGACTGCTGAGGTGAACAATCATACTTAGGAAGATTGGTATTTTAGTCTGTAGACTAAATATGATTCGGTTTGATTGGGGTGCTTGTAATTATTAATACTCTAGTGTATTTCTTTGATATCAAGTATGGGCACTTAGATATTTGAGTTAGCAAAATTAAGGATCACATTCCTGGGGTGTAGTTCAGTGATAGAGAGCTTTCTTTCTTTTATTTTTTTCTGAAGCAGGATTTCTCTGTGTAGCCTTGACTGACTGTCCTGGACTCACTTTGTAGACCAGGTTGGCCTCAAACTCATAAAGATCCACCTGCCTCTGCCTCCTGAGTGAGTGCTGGGATTAAAGGCGTGCACCACCACTGCCTGTTGAGAGCCTTCTTAAAGAATATTCAAAGTCCTCAGTACAAAAGAAAGAGCCTGGCCTTGTGGTGCACACCTTTAATCCTAGCACTCAGGAGGCAGAGGCGATCAGATTGCTGTGAGTTCGAGGCCAGCCTGGTCTATAAAGAGAATCCAGGACAGGCAAGGCTAACACAGAGAAACCCTGTCTCAAAAAAGCAAGCAAGAAAGACAGACTATGGACATCTAGGCTTGGTAGAGCATGTTTTTAATCCCAGCACTTGAGAAGCAGAGACAGGTGGATCTCTGAGTTCAAGGTCAGCCCGCACTACTTAGTTCCAGGACAACTGGACCTGTGTAGAGACCCTCTCTCCAAAAAAATAGGGATTTTTGGAAAGTGATGTGCCTTGTGTTGGTTAACTTTTGGAAGAAAACCTTGGAGTGTGTCCAAGATTAGCACAAAGGTGGGATTAGGCTGCCTGGGGGAGCTCAGACTAAAGTTTATTTTAGTTTCCCTTCTCCTCCCTTTTCTTTGAGGCATGATCTCTATAGTCTAGGCTATCCTGATGATGTCTTAAAGACATCAGCCACTATGCCTGGCATGTATATATTTTACAATGGCATTCCCTTTCTTTTGAGAATCATCACATCCTGAATTGAAGGAAATGCAACTAATGCTATTTGGTCAAATACTAGATTTTGGTGGATTGCTTCATAAACATCCAGGGCCAGTGAAGAACTTGACTGTGAGTGGGTGAGTGATTGAACAAATAGTGCCTGGCAGCCTACCTGTTTCCCAGCCTGTGTGTATGGGCCTTGCAAACAGTACAGGAAGCCAAGACAGTACGATCACAGCTCAAGGCCTTCCTGGCAGCTGTTTTGAGATAGTAGAAGACAAAAATGTGAGCAAGTAAGTTATGAATTGAGAAAAGTGGCATGGAAGCGTAAGCAGAGGGCTCCCCAGACAGAGATTTAACAGCTGTGAATAGAGTGGTTTGATTTGTTTTGTGACAGTCTCACTATGTGTTGGCTGGCCTGGAACTTGATATGTACACCTTGAACTCAGATCCACCTGCCTCTTCCTCCTGAGTGCTTGGACAAAAGGTGGCCAGAGTTCTTTTTGAGGAAAGTGAGGAACCAGTTCTGTGGGGTATTAAAGAGAGAGTGCTCAGCTGGAAGGAATAGTAGGTGCTCAACTAGAAAGGGATAGATTTTTTTTTTCTTTGTTTGCTTCTTTTTTCTTTCCTTTTTCTGTTTTTATTTATTTTTAAAGAAAGCTAAGTATGGCTGACAGGCATGACTGTTTTAAAATGAGTTAGGTATGATAGGTTGGTGAAGGGACTTTTCATTAGTACAAAAATAAAGAGAGGAAAGATTTGTTACTCAGGTTGGATATGTTAGATCACTTTTGCAGAGCTTGGAAAACACTATCCAGGTGTAATAAAGAGGCTGCTTTACTAGTCTGATCTGGAGACGCTACTGGCCTGTGTAGAATAACGGACAGAGGTATAGGAAGACACGTTGAGTTTGGGGATTATCTTTATGTTGTCCAGAGTCAAGGCAGTATTACTGTATGAGTCATACAGTTCAAGAGGCTCAAGGTTACTGTGCATCCTGGTGTTTGCCTGGGATCTGAGCCCTCAGGGTTAGAGGCAGAGGCAGGTAGGATCTCTGTGAGTTCAAGGCCAGCCTGGTCTACAAAGCAGTCTAGGACAGCCAGGGCTACACAGAGAAACCCTGCCTCAGGAAGAAAAAAAAATGGGCAAAGGATTTGACAAAACAAAGCAAAACAAAAAAAGAGGCCCAAGGTCTCTATAATTTGTATGCAGTGTGTGCTTTTTAAAAAGTCTCCATTATATTCATGTAAATACCAAAAAAGTTTAGCTGTATGAGAGGCTAAGGAGGCAGGATTGTTGTTCATGGTCTGCCAAAAACTTGTGGAGATCTCATCTCAAAAGAAAAAGTTAGGTGTGGTGTCTCTTGCCTTTAATCCCAGCTCTCAAGGCTGAGGCAGGCCTATATTTATGAGGTTGAGGCCAGCTTGGTCTACATAGGGAAAGTTCCAAGACAAGAAGTTAGACACTGTTTCAAAACAATCAAACAAACAAACCAAAAAACCTCATGAACAAAAAAGAAAAGTAAAAAATAGAATATGGATAGAGCTCAGCGGCAGAATACTAGACTGTTTACTCTTTTTGTTTTGTTTTGAAGACAGAGTTTCTCTGTTACACAGAGCCTTGGCTATCCTGGACTCTTTGTAGACCAGAGGGGCCTGAAACTCAAAGAAATCTGCCTGCCTCAGTCTCTGGAGTGCTTGGAGTAAAGGTGCACGCCACCACTCCTGGTTTGTAAATGTTTCTTAAAATGAGTGAGATTATTAGGATTCTTTTACCACCAAGCATTTACCTTCGAGACAGTGATTCAACTTGCATAGCCCTGGGTTCAATCCTGGTACCACAAAAAATAGTATAAGAATCACTGGTTTTAGGGAAGAGGGGAGGGAGATTAGAAAGGGTCCTAAGAGGTGATTAAGTGATCAGAGTATTTTACATGGATGTTTGAAAAGTCATAGTGAGCCTGTGACGGTGTGCACCTTTAATCCCAGCACTAGGAAGGCAGGTCTTTGAGTTTGAGGCAAGCCTGGTCTACAGAACAAGTTCCAGGACAGCCATGGCCACAAAGAGAAACCCTGTTTTGAACTCCCCCAAAAGTTATAATGAAACCCCTTTGTACAACTAATAATATGCAAAGTAAACACCAAAGAACACTTGCTTTAGACCTATAAAGTAACCTATAAAAATGTAATGGCAGCCTTCCGTGGTGGTGCATGCTTTTAATCACAACACTTAGGGAAGCAGAGACAGGCAGATCTGAGCTCCAGGCCAGCCTGGTCTAAAAAGGGCATCCAGGACAACCAAGGCTACATAGAGAAACACTGTCTTCAAAACAAAACAAAACAACCAAACAAAAAAGTAATGGCCTAAGGCTTAATGTGAGTGTAAGAGACAGGAGACATACATACTGGGCACCCTTCTAAAAATTAGGCTTTCTTAGTCTTTAAACAAACTTTTTTTTTTCCTTTTTCAGGAGAAATAAAAGTTAATGATGTCCCATAGAAATTAAACTGTCAGCCAGGCAGTGGTGGCTCATCCTTTAATCCCAGCACTCCGGGAGGTAGAGGCAGGGGGATCACTGAGTTTTAGGCCAGCCTGGTCTACAGATTGAGTTCGAAGACAGCCAGGGCTACACAGAGAAACATTGTCTAGGGGGAAAAAAAAGGAAATTGTCATAGTTTCTTATTGTTTTGAGGATGAGAGGAAGCTAAAATTTAGCTTCACATAAATTAATTTGCTTTTTCCCCCTCCTCCTCTCTCTGTCTACAGACGAGCATTGTCTCCCTCAGATCTATCTGCTTCTGCATTCTGAGTGCTGGGATTAAAGAAAGGTCTATGTAGCCACCACCTGGCTTTTCTTTTCTTTCTTTGTTTTTGGAGACAGGGTTTCTCTGTGTAACCTTGGACTCACTTTGTAGATCAGGCTGACCTGGAACTCACAGAGATCCACCTTCTGCTGCCTCCCTGAGTGCTGGGATTACAGATGTGCATCACCATGCTTTTTTTTCTTTTTGAGACTGCCTGGTTGCCCAGGCTGTCCTTAATCTTGGCAGATATCTGGGGATGGCTGAACTGGCTCCTTTAGATTTTGTTTATAGATCTTATTTTAGTGGTGGAAGTGGAAAAACTCTTAGTGGTTTTCAGTCATGCATTGCATAGGGTATATCTATTTGTCTTAGCTGCCAGTGGAACTTCCGTGTATTTTTTGTTATCGTGAAAGTTGAAAATTTAAGTCTTCTGGACTAAATCCAGTCTGTAGATTGATTTTTGTTTGGCTCACACAGAGTTAAAATTTGAATTAGTAGTCAGCATTTGAAAACAGATATATGTAAATACAGATTCAGGCTGCTTTTGAAAAATCAGTTGTTTACGGCAGCTTTCTTTCTTTTCTTTCTTTTTCTTTTTTTTTTTTTTTTTTTTTTGGTATTTTGAGACAGGGTTTCTCTGTGTAGCCTTGGCTGTCCTAGAACTCACTCTGTACACCAGACTGGCCTGCTCATAGAGATGCACTTGTCTCTGCTTTCTAAATGATAGCATCTTTTTTTTTCTTTTTTTAAAAATTTTTTATTAATTTATTCTTGTTACAGCTCAATGGTTATCCCATCCCTCGTATCCTCCCATTCTTCCCTCCCTCCCATTTTCCCCTTATTCCCCTCCCCTATGATTGTTCCTGAGGGGGATTTCCTCCCCCTGTATATGCTCATAGGGTATCAAATCTCTTCTTGGTAACCTGCTATCCTTCCTCTGAGTGCCACCAGGACTCCCCCTCCAGGGGACATGGTCAAATACGAGGCACCAGAGTTCATGGGAAAGTCATACCCCACGCTAGCATCTTTTTATTTTATTTTTGTTTGTTTTTGTTTTTTGAGACAGGGTTTTTCTGTGTAGTCTTGCCTGTCCTGGACTCACTTTGTAGACCAGGCTGGCCTCGAACTCACAGCAATCCACCTGCCTCTGCCTCCTGATTGCTAGGATTAAAGGCATGCGTCACCATGCCCGGCACATCCTTTTAAAAGTTTGGTTTTTTTTTTTTTGTTTGTTTGTTTGTTTGTTTTTGGTTTTTTTTGCCAGGCATGGTGGTGCATGCCTGTCATCCTAGCACTCAGGAGGCAGAGGCAGGTGATTTGAGGCCAGCCTGATCTACAAAGCAAGTCCAGGACAGCCAAGCCTACACAGAGAAATCCTGTCTCAAAAACCCAGAAATATTACATGAAAAACAAAAATTATTTTTGTGTTGGTTTGTTTCTTTTTTTAAGGGAGGGACCCCTAAAACGTGGGACTACTTTGTTTTGGAACTGAAGCACAAGGAATTTTAGAAGACAATGCCTTTAAGATATTGATCTGCCCTCTGCCCTTACTTGTTTTTTAGCTGGCTTATGTTCAAAGTCGCCATTTTTGTTCTGCCTGGTTTGCTTTGTAGCATCTGAAATGTGGTAACTGCGTAGCTTAATCTGTCTTGGAAGAGAAGGCCAAGCAAGCAAAGAGAAAGTCTAAACACAAGAGTTTGGGCTGGTTGTTTGAGATGTAGGATTCACCAGATTTAGTCATGTGTCCTGGTGCTTTCCTCTAGTTCAATGATTTCTGATGTTGAGGCAGGAGGATCACATGTTCAAAGCCTAACTGGGCTACATAGCAAATCTGAAGTCAGTCTTGGTAGCATAACATAGCAAGACTGCCTCAAAAGAAAAAAAGAAAAGATGAGGGTCTCTGGGTGTAGGAAGCCTATCTAGAATTCAGAGGCTCGAGGTTCAATTTCCAGTACTGTTTGTTTTTCCAGGCAGGGTTTTCTCTGACAGATGACTAAGTAGTGCTTGTGGACCACACTAGAACTTCTCAAATACATTTGTCCTGCACTGCATTTAGATTTAGTTACTACAATGAATAATTTCCCAGCCAGAGCTGGACAATGGTGGTGCAGGCCCTTAATTCCAATACTGGGGAGGCCCAGAGTTTTATAGTGAGTCCCTTTCTTAAAATACACACAACACATCAGTTATGTTGAATTTATTATCCAGAGGTTTTCTACATAGAGTTCTGTGGTGTGTGTGTGTGTGTGTGTACACACATGTATATACACACATGTAAAGACCAGAAGGCATTGGGTTTTTTCCTGTTACTCTGACCTATTCCTTTGAAAGTCTTTGAACCTTGAGCTCTTGTTTTCCCACTAGGCCCATATATATAAAGGGAGAGAGAGAGTGTGTGTGTTTGTGTGTGTTTTGAGGGCAGGGGTGTTAGCTTCTCCCAAGCTGAAGTTATAGAGGTTGGTGGGATGTTCAGGTTAATATGGCTGCTGGGATCTGAACTGTGATCTTCATGGTTGAAAAACAAGCTCTTATCGACTAAGTCATCTCTCCAGCCCCCAGATTCTAGTTTGTCATTTGTTAAGAGATAGAGTTACACTGTGTAGTCGTGGCTTGCTTAGAACTTTTGTGTAGACTGGTCTACTCTCAAACTCAAGAGACATGTCTGCTTCTGCTTCCTGGGTGCTGGGATTAAAGGCATAAACTACCAAGCCCAGCCCTGTAATTTAAAATTTTCTTTTTGGTTAGGTTTATATTAGAGTGTGGTAGTGTACTCCTGTAATAATCTGAGCTCTTGGAAAATGAAAGTAACAGGTTATATATTGAGCTCCAGAACAGCTTGGATTGGAGTCCCTATTTTCCCCCCTTTAAAAGAAAAATTGAAGTCAGGATGTGGTTTATTATTATGTATACCTGTAATTCCTACACCTAAAAGGCTAAGGCAGCATGTACTAAATTCTGAGGTCAGTTTGAGCTACAGACCATTCTCTATTCCTCCCCCCCACAAAAGAAAGGCAGAAGGGGAAACTTTGTTTTTGTCAGTCAGAACTAGGAAACTGAATCTACAAGCCCAAGTTTTGATTTCTTGGAGACAGGAAAGTATTCTGTCTGCATGTGTACCTGCAGGCCAGAAGAGGGCACCAGATCACATGGTTGAGAGCCACCATGTGGTTGCTGGGAATTGAACTCAGGACCTTTGGAAGAACAGACAGCGCTCTTAACCTCTGAGCCATCTCTCCAGCCCAGAAGTAAGGTTTTTAAAAAGGCATTATGTTTATTGGACAAGAAATACAGCTCCAAGAGATCATAGCTTTGGGCTAGAGAAATGCCCCGGTGGTTAAGAGCACTTGCTGCTCGGGTTTTCAACTCCAGTTTGAGATGAATGTGTTGCATATACATGTAAACAAGATACACGAAATTTTTTTTTTTTTTTTTGAGACAGGGTTTCTATGTGTAGCCTTAGCTGTCTTAGACTCCGCTTTGTAGACCAGGCTGGCCCCGAACTCACAGCAATCCACCTGCCTCTGCCTCCTGAGTGCTGGGATTAAAGGCGTGAGCCACCACCACTGGCTCGAAACACAAAATCTTTAAGCATTCAGAGTGTTGGAATCAAGGAGTTGTAGGGGATCTGACACCTTGTTCTGGCCTCGGTAGGCACCAATGCAATGAGTGTATTTATACACACATAGGATGACTGTTTTTAAAGTGGTTAATAAAACAATTGGCTGCCAGGTTAGTTTAATAATGAAAACTGGAAGAACCCTATAGACCATTAGTTAGGTTAGAAAAGCTCAGAGTTTTTCTAAGAAATGAGAAAATAGTCCCAGTGGTAATGTATACTCATTTAAAATGCATACAGAAATTGCCATCTCTCTCTCAGGACATAGAGAGGAGCCTCTGGGGTGAGTCAAAGAGTGTCTAACATGCCAGCTCTGTTGTTCATGCTCTTTCCCTACTGATGACACATTAATTGCATAGGTGATCATGATCTTAATAGACCCTTTGTATTGAGTAAATTCTCAGGGGAGAATATCACAGGTTGTTTACACAGGGGATATTGTAGGAAAAGTTTTAAATGAATGGTTCCTCAGCTTGCTGATTATCTCTGCCCACCTCTTAATAGCATCAAAACCCATTTTGGCTTTTTGTTTTGTTTTGTTTTTGGAGACAGGGTCTCTCTGTGTAGCATTGGCTGTCCTGGACTTGTTTTGTAGACCAGACTGGCCTTGAACTCACAGCGATCCCCCTGCCTCTGCCTCCGGAGTGCTGGGCTGTTTTGGCTCCCCCCCCCCCCAGACAGGGTTTCTCTGTGTAGCCTTGGCCATCCTGGACTCACTTTGTAGACCAGGCTGGCCTCGAACTCACAGCGATCTGCCTGCCTCTGCGGATTAAAGGCGTGCACCACCACGCCCGGCTTGTTTTGGCTTTTTAAGACAGGGTTTCTCTGTGTGGCCCTGGCTGTCCTAGAACCAGGGTGGCCTTGAACTCACCCTGGGTGGCAGGGGCAGGAGGATTTCTCTGAATTCCAGGGCAGCCTGGCCTTCAGGCCTACACTGGATAAACCAAAACCAACCAAACAAAAAACTTACTGCTCTGGAGCTTGAGAGATGGCTCAGTGGTTTAGAGTACCTGTTGCTGTGGTGGCTCACAGCCAACCATAACTTCAGTTACGGTACTAGGCATACACACAGTACACAGACTTATGTAGGTAAAACACTCACACTTACACAGAAAAACTAAAAAATAAACTTACTGCTTTTGTATAATACCTGGGTCCAGTTTCCAACACCCATATAGCAACTCATAACCACCTGTAACTCCAGTTTAGGGGATCTGATGGCTTCTTCTGGCATCTGAGGGCACCAGGCATGCCGTTGATGCATAAACATACATAAAGGTAAAACGAATACAAGTACATGTTTTATTATTTAAATTGGATTTACTAACTTGAATATTCCTTTTGGATGGTTATTCTCAGCTTTCCTTGTTTTTAAACATGAGTTTCCAGGGCTAAACATCAGGTCTTCATGCTTGAAAGACACACTTTATTGACAACTGACCCCTCCCCTGCTTGTTGGTAGTTTTGAGACAAGGTCTCACATAACCCAACTTGGTCTAGTCTAACATGCATTGGACCTTGGCTTTGAGCTCCCAAATCTTCCTGCTTTTGTTTTGTTTTTTTTGTTTGTTTGTTTGTTTTTCGAGACAGGGTCTCTCTATGCTAGTTGGCTGTCCTGGACTCGATTTGTAGACCAGGCTGGCCTCGAACTCAGCAATCCGCCCACCTCTGCCTCCCGAGTGCTGGGATTAAAGGCGTGCGCGGCTCAAATCTTCCTGCTTTTATCTCCCAGTGTTTGAACTTACAGGTATATGCTACCACTGTAAAGGGAACTTTTATTTGCCTGTCTCAGTTGTTGTATTGAAAAATTAATTGCCTCTGCTAACCTAGGTCTAGAATGTTTTCAGCCTCTGAGACTTTAACTGCTTAATAAGCTCACCCTTTCTTGTTCTTAGTGAACTCAGCTGCCTGGTTGAGTTCAGTTGCTCTGGCTCAAACTTCTCTCCCAGCTAATTTATCCAATCTGGCTTTTCTCTCAGTCTCTGAATTGCCCTGCTTGGCCTCAAACTAATGTCAGCAATCTTCTAATTTCCTGGCTCCTTCTCATTCTCTGGCTCATTCAGTCTTCACCTGAGGTCTCTGTAACCTTTTAATGACAGTCCTGGTAAAACTACTCCTCCCTTTGGGCCAAGGGGTCCAGCTCAAACTAAGGCACCAGCCAAGGACAATACAGACAGTAAACTTTAAACCCCTGCCCAGATCTAGCCAATGGACAGAACAGTCTCCACACTTGAGTGGAGAGTGGGATATGACTTTCTCACGTACTCTGGTGCCCCACATTTGACCATGTCTCCTGGAGGTCACTCCCGAGGCACTCAGAGGAAGGACAGCAGGTTACCGAGAAGAGACTTGATACCCTATGAGCATATACAGGGGGAGGTAATCCCCCTCAGGAACAGTCATAGGGGAGGGGAATAAGGGGAAAACGGGAGGATACAAGGGATGGGATAACCATTGAGATGTAACAAGAATAAATTAATAAGAAAAAAAAAAAAGGAAAAAAACTACTCCTCCCCCATTGCCCCTTTAAATAACTTCCCTTTCCTCTATCTTGAGAATTGGGCGTATTCTATTCTGTCAGATCTTTCTCTGATTCGTCACTTTTTCTGCCCTAAAACATCACTTTCAAAATGGGTGCTTCCTTTTACACACTAACTTTACCTTCATTATTTGAGATTAAAAGTGTGTACTACCACACCTGGACCTAAGCTTTTCTTTACCTGATTTTTTTTTTTTTTTAAAAGATTTGCTTATTTATTATGTATACAGTGTTCTGCCTGTAGTCCAGAAGAGGGCACCAGCTCTCATAGATGGTTATGAGCTACCATGTGGTTGCTGGGAATTGAACTCAGGACCTTTGGAAGAGGAGTCAGTGCTCTTTTTGTTTGTTTGTTTGTTTGGTTTTTTGAGACAAGGTCTCTCTGTGTTAGCCTTGGCTGTCCTGGACTCACTTTGTAGACCAGGCTGGCCTCGAACTCACAGTGATACGCCTGCCTCTGCCTCCCAAGTGCTGGGATTATATGCATGAGCCACCACGCCCGGCTCAGTCAGTGCTCTTAACCTCTGAGCCCCTTCTTTACCTGATTCTTGATCTATACCAGGTTAGCCTTGAATTCAGATCTGTTTCCCAGAGGGCTTGGTGGCACATGCCTTTTTAACCCTAGCCCCTGGGGAGGCAGAGGCAGAAGGATCTTTGAGTTCCAGGACAACCCTGTTTTGAAAAAACAAAAAATAGATCTGAGCTGGGGATGGTGGCGCACGCTTTTATTCCCAGCACTTGGGAGGCAGAGGCAGGCGGATTGCTGTGAGTTTGAGGCCAGCCTGGTCTGCAAAGCGAGTCCAGGACAACCAAGGAAGGCTACACAGAGAGACCCTGTCTTGAAAAAACAATCAAAAGCAGATCTGCTTTGCCTCTGTCTCCTGGATTAAAGGTGTGTTTGTATTCCAGCTGGATCACACAGACCTGGAAGGTCTTTGGATGTGATCTCTTGCCAGAACAGCCATGTTCTGAATTCTTCTATGTGAATTATGAGTGCTTTAATTCTCTTGGACTTCCTGTACAGTGAAAACCAAAGGGTCCAGCTAGTAGTTCACAGAGGCAAGATTTAACCCCTGCCCTTTCCCCTTTCTTTCTTTCTTTCTTTCTTTCTTTTTTTTTTTTTTTTTTTTTTTTTTTGAGACAGGGTTTCTCTGTGTAGCCTTGACTATCCTGTCCTGGACTTACTTTGTAGACCAGGCTGGCCTCGAACTAAGCGATCTGCCTGCCTCCCAAGTGCTGGGATTAAAGGCGTGTGCCACCACCACCTGGCTTCTTTCTTATTTTTAAAGAGTTATTCAGATCACATTATAGATGGTTGTGAGCCACCATGTGGTTGCTGGGAATTGAACTCTGTACCTCTGGAAGAACAGCCATCTGAGCCATCTCTCCAACCCCCGCCCCTTTTTCTTGCCCAAAGCTTCTATTTAGTGAAGACCATGATTGCTCTTTCAGAGTTCTATTCCTAGCACTCAATGGCTACTCACATCTGTCTGTAACTCCATGATCTGACACCCATAGATATACACCACAGGCAAAACATTGTCCAAAAAAAAACAGGTGGTGGTGGCACATACCTTTAATCCCATACTCAGGAGGCAGACCCAGCCAGATCTTTGTGAGCTGGTCTGTAGATCAGTTCCAGGACTGCCAGGCTCTAAAACAGAGAAACCCTGTCTCAACAAAAAGAAAACACAGGAAAAAGTAAACAGTGAAAGAAGTTGTTTGAGATGTGATAGGACTAGAAACTAATTCACTTACTGAAGAACAGGAAGAAAGTGTGACTTGCTGACTAGCTTTGAAGGAAAAAAGCCAGCAGAGTCCATCACCAGTGGAATCCTATAGTAGTGGTTCACCACTTCTCCCAGTGAGCTTTGTGCTTCCTGTACTTTTTCTAGCTGCATTGCCCCATATGCATTCAGAAGATGAATGACCCACGGGGTTAGTGTCTTTATTTTTAGGTAGATTGGCTAGGTTTCTAAAAAGGAGTGAAAAGCCAGGCAATGGTGGTGTACACCTCTAGGAGTCCAAGGACAGCCTGGCCTGCAGAGTGAGTTCTAGAACAGCCAAGGAGAGAGATACGTAGTAAGAACCTGTTGCGGGTGGGGTGTTGGTGAAATACATGAATTGGAAAGGATTTTTTTTTTTCACTATGAATTTTAGAATTGATGGTGTATGTGAGTGCATTTTATTTATTTTTTGTTTTGTTTTTAGATTTGTCTTTGTAGGGGTTGGCCTCCTCACAGTGACCTACCTGCCTTTGCCTCCCAAGTTCTGGGATTAAATGCCTGAGCCACCATGCCTGGCTTACATTTTAAGAGCTCTTTTGTCAGTGATGAAGAGCTGTTCCAAAGCCTCATTCTAGTTTAAGACAGGCCCCAGGACGCTTATGGAGACCCAGTTGGCCTAAAACTCACCTGTCTCTTCCTCCACAGTGCTGATACTTAAAGGCTTCTGCTACCATGCCTAGCTTCGGATCCTTAATTTATTCATCAACAAATAGAGACATAGAAGCACTTGCCCTACAAATAAAGGTGTTGGCTGAAAATTGCTTTCATTTAGGGAGCCAAGACCTTTGCTTGGTACCATTTAGGGATTTCAGCCTTTAGTTGTCCATTTGTAGCAATGAGAAAGAGTATTTCATCTATTCATATGGGTGTTGATATTTTGGGGAGAGAAAAAAAGAAAGGAAAGAGTATTTTTCAGTAGTTAGACAAGAGGCCAGAGTAACATTAGTGGATGGCTGGTAGTTGGGCTTAAGCTCACTTTCTCCACCCACTGGGACTAAAGGTGTGCACCACCATTGCCTAGTTTGTAATTTTGTTTTTATAACATACGCAGATTTAAAAAAAAACAACCCAAAACCTTTAAGTTACCAGAAGAATGACTCCTAACCTGTAGGGAAGTCTTTAATGCAGGTGTGAATGTTTTCTATAAATTGCAGGACCTTAGAACTAAAATTTTTTACTGATTTATTTTATTTATTTGTTTATTTATTTTTCGAGACAGGGTCTCTCTGTGTAGCCTTGGCAGTCCTGGACTCGCTTTGTAGACCAGGCTGGCCTCGAACTCACAGCGATCCGCCTGCCTCTGCCTCCCGAGTGCTGGGATTAAAGGCGTGCACCACCACGCCCGGCCCTGATTTATATTATAAAGTAACAGGAGCCATTTAATAGCAGAAGTGTCAGAAAGAGGTCTGTAAGGTGGTTCTTGAGTCTCAGTGAGTTTCACAGTCTTTGACGTGTTCCCTAGAGGTGCCTCAGCTGCTCTTGTTGTTCCCCCTTTCTCCCTCTTTTACTCTGGGGAGTGCAGTCTCGGGAGAAACAAAGAAAATAGTAAACAGGTTTAAAATTTCACCTGCGCCCAGCTGTCCTGCGCCCAGCTGTCCTGCCCCAACTACCCTGAGGCAAATAGCACAAATAGGGCATGCTGCTTTAACTTTATGACTGGAAGGTTCTTTCCCTTTTTTATTTCCATTCCCTCCCTTCATTTTTTTGACATAGGGTCTCTTTGTTGAAGGCTTGTCCTGGAACAAGTAAGGTGGTGGGTGTGACCCTTCCCTGACTTGTGACCCTCTTGCTAGTCTCCTCAGTGCTGTGATGACAAGCACACACATACTCCTTTTTATTTGGTGCAAAGACTGAACCCCAGGACCTTATATGTGTTAAGCAGCCACATCTTAGTTATCTTGCTTAAAAAAACAAGAATTTCTATATTTTGCCTTTAGTGTGGCCATTGAAAGTCGTTGTCGTCCCCCCCCCCCCCTTTTGTGATATGTCCGATCATGGCTAAATTTGAAAATGCCATGCTAAGTGAAAGAAGGCTTTCACAAAAATCTATATATGCTTTGATTTTGTTGATAATAGATATCTCAGGGGGGGTTTGGTGGGATGGCTAAGTAATTAAGAGCACTTATGTTCTTGCAGAGGATTCCAGTTTGGTTCCCTGAATGTACATGTTGCCTCACAACCATCTATAACTCCAGCTCATAAGTTTCAAAGGCATCTGATACCCTTTGCTGACATATTGTGTACATATAGACATGAATACAAATACTGTAGCATTGAGCCGGGCGTGGTGGCGCATGCCTTTAATCCCAGCACTCGGGAGGCAGAGGCAGGCGGATCGCTGTGAGTTCGAGGCCAGCCTGGTCTACAAAGCGAGTCCAGGACAGCCAAGGCTACAGAGAGAAACCTTGTCTTGAAAAAACCAAAACCAAAACAAACAAACAAAAAAAAAAACACCACCAAATACTGTAGCACATTCAGTAAATCATAAAAACATACTAGAGGCCAGGAGGATATTCACTGGGAAAAGTATTTGCTGTGTTGCCTAGCATCCTAAGATTGATTCCCCAGAACCCACATAAAAGCCAGACACCATATGCAGGTTATTTTTTCCTTGACAGCTTTTCTTTCTCTTTTCTTTTTAGCAGGGGGAGAGGAAACACAGGCTCTAATTTTGTAGCCATGGCTAGCCTAGAGCTTGCTATGTAGATCAGGCTGACCTCAAATTCACAGAAATCTGACTGTCTCTGCTTCATGAATGTAATGATTAAATGTGTTTACTACCATAGTTGACACTACTTATTAAGTGTGATTCTTCTAAAGAACGTACAGACTAGCTGAGCAGTGATGGTGTGCACCTTTAATTCCAACACTGGGGAGGTAGAGGCAGGCAGATCTCTGTGACTTCAAAGCCAGCCTGGTCTACAGAGCCAATTCTAGGACAGCCAAACGCTGTCTCAAAAACCAAAGGAAAAAGAGAATATGGAGACTAGAAAGTCAGTAAGGCCTGGGAGATGGCTGAGTCAATAAAATGCTTGCATGGAAATGTGAGGCCTTAAATTCGGATTGCTAGAAATCTAGTGTTGGGCCAGAGAGATTGCCCAGAGAGTGAGATTATACTGCTTTGGAAGAGAACCTGAGTTCTGTTCTCAGTACCTTCATTGGGCAACTCTCAATAGTCTGCTGTAACTCTTGCTCTGGGGAATTTGACATCCTCTTCTGGCCTACACAGATAGACAGAGAAAGATACATGTATGTTTGTGAGCCACAGTGTGGTAGGAATTGTGATAGATCTTATGCCAGAATAGTAGTGCTCTTAACTACTCATCCATCTTTGTAGCCTCAAAAATCTACAAATAAAAAGGTTAGAGTAAGTTGTTCTGGTTTTTAAATTTCAGTTAGAACTATGAAGTTCTGACTGGCCTGTACCTACATAGACCATCCTATCTTCCTGCCTCTCTTCCCAGGTCCAGGTCCTGGGATTATTGATGTTCATGAACATTCCTGGCTATGAGTTGGCTTTTAAAATAATTTTATTGTACACTGCCCCCCCACCCCCCAATGCTTAGAAGTTGAGATTTGTAGAACTCATGAATTTGTTTGAATGTATCCTCTCTCGTTAGGTGTAATCTCTTCCAAGATGTCAAAAACAAACAAATCCAAGTCTGGGTCTCGCTCTTCTCGCTCAAGATCTGCATCCAGATCTCGATCTCGTTCCTTTTCAAAGTCTCGGTCCCGAAGCCGATCTGTCTCTCGTTCAAGGAAGCGCAGGCTGAGGTAAGGGGGTATGGTTTTACATGTTGGGGAGGTGATTGTGTTGGTTTGGGTATTGAAGGGCTCCTGTCAGGTGGCAGGTAGGATAGGCTTTCATTGCAAGGCTGTTTGCTTCATCTCTGTTCTTTGACAGTAAATACTTCCATTGACTTTAGAAGAGCATTTTATTTGTGTCTAAACTCTTTGCTTGAAATCATATGACCAATTATCTTTCACTAACGTGATTTTGAAGGCTTAAATCAAATTTAGTTGATTTATCAGCAATGAAAGGACAACTAAGGATTAATAATACTAACATCATTGCATTGAGGTGAAACCTGTAACCCATTAAACTCAGTTAACTTTTAGGAATTTACCAGATGTCAGGGGTGTATCTCTAATGTGCTGGTCACTAACAAGTTGCATTTATTTAACAAAGCATCTTAACGCTGAAAGTCAGTATTGTATACACCAACAGTTTTTTTGTTTGTTTTTGGGTTTTCTTTTTTTTTTCCTAAATGTGAAAATGATTGGTTTTTATGTTATTGCAAATATATTTAAGCTTATTTTTGAAGACTTCAATAAACATCTCCATTTCAATTTCCAACAGATGCCTTGCATCTTTTAATGGTTTCTTAAGACAATTTTCTCATTCATTGAAAACATGGTGGTTTTGTTTTTTTCAAGATAGATCTTGTAGTCCAGGCTGGCATTAAAGTTGAGACTCTTCCATTTCAACCTCTTGAATCCTGAGATTTAAAAGGTTTAAATTTCTTCTATGGATTAGTTTTTTTTGTTTTGTTGTTTTGTTTTTGTTTTTGTTTTTTTGTTTGTTTTTAGTTTTTTTGAGATAAGGTTTCTCTGTGTACTCCAGGCTGTCCTAGAGTCATACTTTGTAAACCAGGCTGGCCTTGAACTCATAGAAATCCGCCTGCCTCTGCCTCCCAAGTCCTGGGATTAAAGGCGTGTACCTCCCAGCTCTAAAGATTAATTTTACAAGCTTTTAATGCTTATAATTTTTTTCTTCATGTAGACATTGGGAAACACTAGTGTAAACTATTCAAGGGAATTTTTTTAAAAGATAGATTTGTTTATTTATTTATTTTATGTATATGAGTGCTCCTGCACACCAGAAGAGGGCATTAGATCACATTATGGATGGTTGTGAGCCACCATGTGGTTGCTGGGAATTGAACTCTGTACCTCTGGAAGAGCAGTCAGTGCTCTTAACTGCTGAGCCATCTCTCCAGCCCCTCAAGGGAATCTTTGTGTAATTCTTTTTTGTTTTTTGTTGTTTTGTTGTTGCTTCCAATTTGAACTTGCAAGACACTACTGTATCATTTTTATCCTCTTAGAAATTCTGCTAATAAGTATCTGGAATCTTCCTTGAGAATTTATTACGAACTTAAAGCTTCTTTTTGTAAAGTCAATAAAACTTTGTTCTTGATGGCTCCTTTGGCTCTGTAGAATTTAGACATTAAATATGTAGTTGGTTTAAAAAAAAACCACCTTCCTTTCTTAACAAAAGTAAGTTAAATTTTAATGAAATCTGTGAAAAAATCAGCCTCAAAATTAATTTCATAGTAGAGATTAGACAAAAGGGATGTGTGAATACTGAAGGGGAAACTACTAATTTTATGTTTATACCTCAAGAGATTAATATCAAGGCTGTGGGATGGAACAGAGAGGCTCTTCGCGAGTCCTGCCTTGCACCTAGTCTTGATTTTTTTCCTTTGTTTTTTCAAGACAGGGTTTCTCTGTGTAGCCCTGACTATCCTGGAACTATCTTTGTAGACCAGGCTGGCCTCGAACTCAGAGATCCATATGCCTCTGCCTCCTGAGTGCTGCAATTAATGGCATATGCCACCCTTACCCCGGGCTCAGTCTTGATTTTTAGCTGACTTAAATTTCATTTTCTTTCTCTGTCTCTGTCTCTGTCTCTGTCTCTGTCTCTGTCTCTGTCTCTCTCTCTCTCTCTCTCTCTCTCTCTCTCTCTTTCTTTCTTTCTTTCTTTCTTTCTTTCTTTCTTTCTTTCTTTTTGAGACAGGGTTTCTCTGTGTAGCCTTGGCTTTCCTGGACTCCCTTTGTAGACCAGGCTGGCTGCGAACTCAGGTTGATCCACCTGCCTCCGCGCTCCCCCCCCCAGTGCTGGGATTAAAGGCGTACGCCACCACGCCCGGCTTAAATTTCATTTTCAACTGGTTCTAAAAGATACCCTTTTAAAAATTTAATTTGGTAAATGGAAACTAGATAAGTGGTTCAGAGCTAAGCATGACTGAACAGCCAAAGCTAAACAAAATTGACTGACACAGACCAAATTTAGACATGCCAACCAACTCTGAAATGGCAGGAACTCTTCTGGGTAGATCTTGTTTCCTGATTTGGTGTGGAGATTAACTTGAGAAATGAAGGAACGGTGTCATAAACAGGCAATTTGTTGGGTAGGGTTAGAGTCAATTTAAGTGCTGTCTATTTGCCTAGGAGATTATAAACTCTAGAAGAATATTTATTTTATTTTATTTTTTTATTTTTTATTTTTGTTTTTCGAGACAGGGTCTCTCTGTGTAGCCTTGGCTGTCCTAGACTCACTTTGTAGACCAGGCTGGCCTCGAACTCACAGAGATCCGCCTGCCTCTGCCTCCCAAGTGCTGAGATTAAAGGTGTGCACCACCACGGCGCAGAATTTTTATTTTTTGTCCCTAGGAAACATGCTTTTTATCTTGACTTACTTGCCTGACTTGTGCTTTTAAGAAACAGATAGGGCCAGGTGGTGGTGGTACACACCTTTAATCCCAACTTTTGGGAGGCAGAGGCAGAGGCAGATGGATAGCTGTGAGTTCGAGGCCAGGCTGGTCTACAAAGGGAGTCCATGCCTTTAAATTAACTGCTGAGTTCTACAGAATTGGAGAAAGTTCATTTTTCCCCCTTTATTTCACAGACTCTATCCTTTTCAGTGACCTTAAATAACTTCCTTTGCAGTCTGCAGAGCCTCATGTTTCTGCATGTTACAGTGACTGCATGTTTGGATGCAGGGGGCCATAGGGCCTTCCCTTACTCTAGTAATTGGTAACAGAAGCAGCAGTAGTCTTAAGGATGGAAACATGAATTATATCCCTTTAGTGCTGGTGATGGATCTCCTTCAAGCAGAGCCCTTTAATGGGGTCGTATTCCGTTTCATAGCCTACATCTGCCTCTCCTTTCTTTTCTTAATTTGTTACAATTTCTGAATGAGAAATATAGAAGGTAAGTTTTTATTTTAAATTTTGCTTAGATGGCAACCGTTAAAGAGCAAGTGGATACATCTTTGTTAGTTGTTATTCTTTATGGTGTAGGTACATCTAAGAACAGTGGACAGTACCAGAAAACCAATTGTTTTATCTTTATATTTAACTTCTGAAGGTAAGCCTCTCCTTAAAGGTTCTGTTTGCCTAGTTACCAGACCCTGAAGTGACAGGAAGGGATCAAATAGGAGCTCCTCCTCATCTACAGTGAGACTGTCCAGGACCCTAAACATAGTATTATGTTTCTTCCTGTAAACACATACATGATAAAACTTCACTTACAAATTAGCTACAGAAAGAGATTAACAGCAGTAGATTATTAATAACAATTTACCATAATAAAAACTATTTGGTTTTTTGTTTGTTTGTTTGTTTGTTTGTTTGTTTGTTTGTTTTTCCGAGACAGGGTTTCTCTGTGTAGCCTTGGCTGTCCTGGACTCACTTTGTAGACCAGGCTGGCCTCAAACTTACAGTGATCCACCTGCCTCTGCCTCCTGAGTGCTGGGATTAAAGGTGTGCGCACCACTCCCGGCCTCCTTACTGCTTTTATTTGTGTATGTATATGGGCAGCGCTGCCACAGTGAATATAAAGAGGCCAGAGAACAGATTGCAGGAGTTGATTCTCTCCTGTTATGTGTGTCCCGGGAATTGAACTTTGGGTCGAATTCTTGGTGACAGGCACATTTACCAGCCTCAGGAACAATCTCTATCCCCACCCCCAAGACAGGGTTTTTCTGTGTACCCTAGGCTGTCCTGGCCTTGCTTTGTAGGCCAGGCTGGCCTTGAGCTCAGCCTCCCTAATGGTGGGATTACAGGTATGCCCCACTGCACCTGGCTGGAACTATCATTTTAAAAACAGGCATAGCCAGGCATTCTGGCACATGACTTTTTAGTCCCAACATTTGGGAGGCACAGTTAGGCAGATCTCTGAGTTTGAAGCTAGTCAAGGCTGCGTAATTAGACACTATCTCAAAAACAAAACAGTGAAAGCAAACATAACTTAAATGTTGCTCTACGGGAGAGAGCTGAATGTGTGTAAGGTTCTGTGTTTATTAGCACCAAAAACAACACAAAGCCCAAAAAACCTCCCAGGCAAGTTTACTAAGACCACATTTTTGTTTTGTTTTATGTCTCCCTCTCCCCCACCCTCTCGAGACAGGGTCTCTCTGTATAGCCTTGGCTGTCCTGGACTCACTTTGTAGACCAGGCTGGCCTGGAACTCACAGAGATCCGCCTGCCTCAGCCTCCCGAGTGCTGTCTTAAAATACAAACCAACCAACCAAACAAATATAATAACAAAAATAAAAGCTGAAGAGATAGCTCAGGGGTTAAGAGTACTTCTGCTTGAGCCCCGGACCCAGGTTTGATTCCCAGCATCCACATGGTGGCTCACAACTGCCTCTAATCCATTTCCAGGGTATCTGATGCCAGCATAGACTACAAAGTGAGTCCAGGACATCCAGGTCCATAATACAGAGAAACTCTCTCAAACAAAAAAAAAAAGCAAAAAACAAATGGTGGATTCATTATGTTGTTTTTCATACATGAATACAATATATTTTGATTATGCTGTCGTTCGTGAAGGGGTTTTAGTTTTATATTTTGAGAAATATTTTGCCGTAATAATAATATCATGATTGGCAGAAAAAGTGGTATGCAAGAACCTCATCAAGTACCCTTAATCTAGCATTTGGGAGACAGAGGCAGGTGATTGAGTTTGGTGTTGGCCTAGTCTTGTGTCATAGGTTCCAGGCCACCCAGGGCTACCCTGAGACCCTGTCTCACCAAAAACAAAGGGGGCTGCAGTGATTTGTACAAACCACTTTTTAAAGTTACTAGATTTGAGCCGGGCATGGTGGCGCGCCTTTAATCCCAGTACTCGGGAGGCAGAGGCAGGTGGGTTGCTGTGAGTTTGAGGTAAGCCTGGTCTACAAAGTGAGTCCAGGACAGCCAAGGCTACACAGAGATACCTTGTATCAAAAAAAACCAAAAAAAAAAAAAAGAAAGAAAGAAAGAAAGAAAATACTAGATTTATTTGTCTTGTGTATGTGTCGTACAGCACACATGTGGAAATCAATGCAGCTTGTGGGGGGTTGGTGCTCTTCATCCTATGGGGCCTTAAAATTAGTTCAAACTGAAAATGGAATTTAGGTTTGTCAGATTTGTCGCTGACTGCCCTGATCTTTTACTTCTTCACTGTCGTCTTCTCCTTCTTCTTCTTCATGATTATTATTCTGCTGAGGTTTTTTGTTGTTGTTCCTTTGTTTTGTTTTTTTGAGATGGGTTTCTCTGTAGGCTTGGCTGTCCTGGACTCACTTTATAGACCAGGCTGGCCTCCAACTCACAGAGATCCTCCTGCCTCTGCCTCCTGAGTGTTGGGATTAAAGGATTAAAGGTGTGTGCCACCACACCTGGCCACTGTCTTATTATTATTGCTATGATGAAACACGGTGACCAAAAGCAAAAGGGTTTATTGGCTTACGTTTCCATATTGCAGTTTATAATTCAAAGACATCAGGACAAAACTCACACAGGCCAGAGACCTGGAGGTAGGAGCTAATGCAGAGGCCATGGATGGGTGCTGCTTACTGCCTTGCAGTACATGGCTTGCTCAGCCTATTTTCTTACAGAACCCTGGACCACCAGCCAGCCCAGGGGTGGCACCACTTACCACAGGCTGGACCCTCCTCCATCATCATTCAAAACGCCTTACAACCTACAAGCCTGCCTACAGCCTTATCTTATGGTGGCACTTTCTCATGTTAGGTTCCTTCCTCTCTGATGATGCTAGTTTGTGTCAAGTTGACATGAAACCAGCCAATACACTGGCCCACTCTGGCTTTGGCCTTTTTGATGGCTCCTGGTGGATGATCCACAGCTTTATGTTCTTGAACATGTTAGATGGTCTCCTTGGTTTTGTCAGCGGACCTCTACTTTTATCTGAGTTCTTCACTGAAATGAACACAATGCTGGCCTTGAGATTGAGTTGAAAGATGTTTACACTGTGGGTTACACTGGGGAAGTGAGAAGAACCCTACTTCCCTTGTTCTAGTCCAGTGCTTGGGTGCCTTAGGGTCAGATAGTGCCAGAAATAAATTATACAGAGTAGTCAGGATTGCCGTGTTAACCTTTGTTGGCAAGTTGTTTTATAAATAAAAATGGTGTGTGAAAAAACATTTTCCCTATTCCCTTCCTCTGCAGTTCTAGGTCTCGTTCCAGATCATATTCTCCAGCTCATAACAGAGAAAGGAATCACCCCAGAGTATATCAGAATCGAGATTTCCGAGGTCACAACAGAGGCTACAGGAGGCCCTATTATTTCCGTGGGCGAAACCGAGGCTTTTATCCATGGGGCCAGTATAACCGAGGTGGCTATGGAAACTACCGTTCCAATTGGCAGAACTACCGGCAAGCATACAGCCCTCGTCGGGGCCGTTCTCGATCCCGTTCCCCAAAGAGAAGGTCCCCTTCACCACGGTCCAGGAGCCATTCTCGGAACTCTGATAAGTCATCTTCTGACAGGTCAAGACGTTCTTCATCCTCCCGTTCATCCTCCAACCACAGCAGAGTTGAGTCATCTAAGCGCAAGTCTACAAAAGAGAAAAAGTCCTCTTCTAAGGATAGCCGGCCATCTCAGGCAGCTGGTGATAACCAGGGGGATGAGGCAAAGGAGCAGACGTTCTCTGGAGGCACCTCTCAAGATATAAAAGGATCTGAGAGCTCAAAGCCATGGCCAGATGCCACCACCTATGGCACTGGTTCTGCATCACGGGCCTCAGTTTCTGATCTGAGTCCCCGGGAGAGAAGCCCAGCTCTCAAAAGCCCACTCCAGTCTGTGGTGGTTAGGCGGAGGTCACCACGCCCTAGCCCAGTGCCAAAACCTAGTCCTCCACTTTCTAATGCATCCCAGATGGGCTCATCTATGTCAGGTGGTGCTGGATATCAGTCTGGAACGCACCAAAGTCAATTCGATCATGGATCTGGGTCTTTGAGTCCATCCAAAAAGAGCCCTGTGGGTAAGAGTCCACCAGCCACTGGCTCTGCGTATGGTTCGTCTCAGAAGGAGGAGAGTGCTGCTTCGGGAGGAGCAGTGTACACAAAAAGGCAAGTATCTCATTTCCCCATCCCCAACTAAACCACTAACTAGTGGTTTAGTTGTAATAGTGCTTAAGTTACTGCTCTGATTAGTGGTAATAAGGTAATCCTTATTTCCTTGGCTTTTCATTAGCTGACATTAAAGGCATCAGCTAAGGAAACCTTTAGTTTAACTCTAGCTTTTTGAATAGTTATTGCAATGAAAGTTTCTTTAGACTAGCCTGCAGTGATGTTTTCACATGTAAAAACTTGCCTTGGCGCCTACCAATCTAAGCCAGAAAATGGTAGAGGTTTGTGAGTCAGCTACCAAAAATTACTTTTTTGCCAACGTGGCTGGCCATTGGAGCTGACCATCTGCCATGTTTGATGTTCATCAGTCCATCATGGTGAAGAGCCACACTCTGAGACTGGGCAAAGTAAGAAAGTCCAAGGCTTAATCCAGGAAAGCCTTTAAAAACAAAAACACAAATGGGTTTATGCCCTAGTAGAAGTTACCAAGCTTCATATTATGACAGGGTATGGCGTTGTTTTGTTCCTGCGGGCATGGTAAGTGATAAGAATTGTTCCTGTGTAGGATGGATTATTTGAGAGGACTGTGTGTTAGTCAAGAGAGAGTCAAGAGGTTCTTCCTTCTGTTCTTTTTTTACTAGCACCTTCTCTGGTGCCTGCTGCCCCTTGATTCTTTGCCATGTACATCAGTGTAACTAATTCAGTTTGTGTTACCCATTAATTGCCCATAATTAACATATGTTCAAAGTCTGTACTTTGCTGCAGTTAGAGAAATTGCTTTGCAGTGTAAGTTTTATTCCTTGCCAGGACTAAATGTAGAGTTGAGTCTGGTTTCTGCTTTTCCACTAGGACAGTAATGATTTGCTTCTTTTCTCTATTAACAAGTATTTTGTTTTTATGTGTTCACAGTATATTTCATTATGTAGATCTTCTAGGTGACTTGAAGCAAATTTGAAGTCTCTTTTTGAGACTTGTATTTCCAAATGTGAGTTGTATAAAATCAAAACAGTCCAAAGTTGAACATTCTGTTAACTTTGCTGAAAGCAGATTTTAAATGAATGAGTGAAAGTTGGGATAAGACTTTAGTTGTTTTTCCTTTAGACCACATTACAGGTAAGTAAAAAACAATTTTTCTTCAGTATACTACATAACTTGCTCTTCTAGTTTTTTTGTTGTTGTTGTTGTTTTGGGTTTTTTTTTTTGTTTTGTTTTTATAAGGCACGTTTCCGTTGACTCTTAAATGCAGAGTTCGTAAATCCATGAGGGATTCTCTTCCCTCTCCCCCAGAAATTGTTAGAAAAGACAGGTAGACAGGCCTGATAATACTCGGCTCTTTAGATATGTTTGCTCAGAGACTGGAAACCAGAGCAGGGACAGGTGCTGTGTAGCTCAGGACGCTCAGGAGGCCTCTTGTTTGTCTTCTTTGTATCCTTAAAACCAGGTATCTGGAAGAGCAGAAGACAGAGAACGGGAAAGACAAGGAGCAGAAACAAACAAATACTGATAAAGAGAAGCTAAAAGAGAAAGGGAGCTTCTCTGATGCTGATGTAAAGATGAAATCTGATCCATTTGCTTCCAAAACGGACACTGAGAAGCCCTTCCGAGGCAGCCAGTCACCCAAAAGGTATAAGCTCCGTGATGACTTTGAGAAAAAGATGGCTGAATTCCACAAGGAGGAGATGGATGAGCAAGATAAGGACAAAAGCAAGGGAAGGAAGGAACCTGAGTTTGATGATGAGCCTAAATTCATGTCTAAAGTCATCGCTGGTGCAAGCAAAAACCAGGAGGAAGAGAAGTCAGGCAAATGGGAGAGCCTGGTGCATATGGGGAAGGAAAAGCAGAGAAAAGCAGAGGAGCTGGAGGAGGAGCCTTTCACAGAGAGATCCAGAAAGGAGGAGCGTGGAGGGGCCAAGAGGAGTGAGAGTGGGCACAGGGGCTTTGTGCCAGAAAAGAATTTTCGGGTGACTGCATACAAGGTGGTCCAGGAGAAAAGCTCATCACCTCCCCCCAGGAAGACCTCTGAGAGCCGTGACAAGCTGGGAAACAAAGGAGACTTTTCCTCGGGGAAGTCTTCCTTTTCCATTACTCGGGAGGCCCAGGTCAATGTCCGGATGGACTCCTTCGATGAGGACCTTGCACGGTGAGGAGTGTTCCTTGTTGACCCTCGGGCTCTAATGGCCCAAATGGTTTCCTTACCCCTTCTTCCTTAGGGTGGAAATGTTCCCTTGCTGCCACCTGTCAGTGCCAGTACCTTTATGTCTGTCCCTCAAGTGGAGAGTGATTATGGCCTGTAGGCATTGTTGGAGTAAAGAAAGTCTTCAGCAATAGTGGTTGGCTTTCTTTGTTTCTGGGAGGCTCAGAACTGCTATTTTGGTCTGGTTTTGCCTCTAAGCCAACTCCTACGCACATTGTTTCTTTTATCTGTGAAGACACTAGAGAATCTTGTCCCCATTTTACTTGAGTCGGCAGAATCTGAAAATTTTCCCACCATTAAATAACAGAAAATTAAAAATTGATGGGTCTAGCCTTTTCCTAGTTTCCACTAACAACAGGAAGGCATAGTAGAGCTCAGACTGGCTGCTTTCTGACTTAGTATAATAATCTACCCAGACATTTAGAGCTCTACCTGAGTGGGGGTTTCTAGCCCCACCCTCCACTCTTGCCACTTCTGCTTAAAAAGGGAGGAGGGTGCACACATGCCATACCATGCATGTAACATTCATGTGAAGGTCAGAGGACATCTTTTGGGAGTGAGTTTTCTCTTTCTGCCATGTAGGTCCTGGGAATCAAGCTCTGGCTTGGTAGCCACAGCCTGTACTCACTGAGCCATCTCACCAGCCCCACTACTTCTCTATGTTCCCTCACTGAATGAGTTTCCTAGCCAAGCCAATATCTTTCTGCTTGTTGTGTATGTTAAAACATGCAGCAAGAGGAAATAACCACCACCAAGGTTTTAACACTTTGCTGAAAGGAAAAAGAATTTTGGACCCACCTTTCCTTATAATGTATTAGGATTACTTGAAACCTTGTTAAAGAGCAAAAGGGGTGTGGGTAGGTTCAAAACTCCTTGGAACAGTCTCAAAAGGGACGGAGGGATTGGCAAGATAGTTCAGCAGGTTGAAGGCAACATCCACTAAGCCTGGTGATCTGGAAGGGAAGCACTGACTCCTACGTGTTGTCTTCTGACTTTTAGTTGTGTGTGCCACACACATTCATCCTTCCCTCCCTGGCATAAAATAATAAGAGGAAGCTGTGGCTCAGTGTTGGAAGACTTGGATACTAGTATGCACAAGCATTCTACACCCTCACCCTAAGCCTGTAAAGGCTGGCCCTCTGGTGAAATCCTAGTACTGAGGCAGAAGATGACAGGTTCACAGCCAGCCTTGAGTTACATAAGGGGAAAAAGTACCTTGAAAATTAGTATCTTTTTATGGTTAAAGAATAGTGACTTTCTGTATCTCTTGTCACACTGAATCTCCTCGTATTTGTTTTTCAGACCCAGTGGCTTACTGGCTCAGGAACGAAAGCTTTGTCGGGATTTAGTCCATAGCAACAAAAAGGAACAGGAATTTCGTTCCATTTTCCAGCACATACAGTCGGCCCAGTCTCAGCGCAGTCCATCAGAACTGTTTGCCCAGCACATAGTGACAATTGTTCATCATGTTAAAGGCAAGTCATTTCTACACATGAGTCTTTGTAGAAACAAGATGACTAGGGAATGAGGAAGCCTCTAGGGCCCTTAAAGCTAAAGGCATGTCCTTCAGGGAGAAGTTTCCATGTTTTTTGTTTTGTTTTGTTTTTTGAGACAGGGTCTCCTTGTGTTAGCCTTGGCTGTCCTGGACTGGCTTTGTAGACCAGGTTGGCCTTGATCCGCCTGCCTCTGCCTCCCAAGTGCTGGGATTAAAGGTGTGCACCACCATGCCCGGCAAAGTTTCCATGTGTTAATAAAGGTGAATGTTTTAAAATTCTATCAGTCTGTAATGATGATAACAAAATCTTCAACATGACTTTTTAAAGATTTATTTTATATTTATCTATGTTTATGTGTCTGGGATGGGAGGTTCCCATGGAGGCCAGAAGATGATCTCAGATCCCTTTGGAGCTAGAGTTACATTCAGTTGTGAGCTGCCTGACAAGGGTGCTGGAAAGCGAACTTTTGTCCTCTGGGAGTACAGCAGCCTTTCTTAACCTCTGAGCCATTTCTCCAGCCTCTGAGAAGTGACTTTTCCATTATCTCCTTTTCTTGTAGACTTGTGATGTGAATTTCTTTCCCAAGTTGTTTTATTGTCCCCTGGGCAAATAAAAATGGGTAGGTTGAGAAATGGCCAAGAACAGTGATTGAGAAAATGGAACTGGGCTGGTTCACAGCTCCATCTAGCGTTAAAGACAAGTAGTAGTTATTCTTGTGCCCAAAGGGAAGTGAGCACCAGGTTCTTGGTCCTGTTCCATGCCCCTGGGATTAGGGGGCTAACTAGAAACCCAGCATTCGATTGTTTCTGAACCAGACACTTTCCCTTCCTCTTTTCAGTGTGTTCTATGGGTTTAAACACTTGAATTGTATCTCTGGCTACAGGCTCTTGGGGGAGTTGAATATAGTATCTGCTCTTGATAGCCTATTGATGTATTTCCTTGAATCTTAACAGAGCATCACTTTGGATCCTCTGGAATGACATTACATGAACGCTTTACTAAATACCTAAAGAGAGGAAATGAACAAGAAGCCGCTAAAAATAAGAAAAGCCCAGAGATACACAGGTGAGGTCGTCAGCCTTATACTGGGGGTTGTGATTAATTGTCAGCTGATATTCACCTTGCTGAGGTTTCCTGCGAATGTACTTCGGATCCAAAATTTGGGGTAACATTCTCTAGGGCTCAGGGAATGGAAAGAATGCTTTGAAGGTCATAGTCATATTGAGCCCAAAGAACCTGAGGTTCCTGTAGTAAGAATAAATACTGACTTCTTTAGCAAACCTTACATATTTCATGCATTTTGTTTAGGAGAATTTGCTGAGGACAATGGTTGAGGGAGTAGCTTAAAATTGACTTGTCTCAAGGGGTTTAAATAAGTTCTAGCAGGTTTAAAGAATATCCCTTATAATTAAGGGGATCTGTTAGACACATGGAAATCTTTTCTGGAATTAAAGTTGATCATACCTGTAATTCGTTGGTAGTCTGTCAGCTTAGTACTGAGGAAGACCGAAGTTTATAATTAAAAAAAAAAAAAGCCTTAAATTTAGCATCTGGTAGTGTCTGTATCAATCTAGGGCAGTTTCTCACCCAGAACCACTTTTTACAGAGAAATTATGGGCCCATGGTCTCAGATTCTCAAGATAGAAACTACTCTTAGGTCAGGGCAGTAGAGGTGATTGATTATAAGCAAATCTAAGATTGAATCAGACTTGTTAACTAGTGGTACTATTGGGAAGGAACAGAGGCTGGGCATGGTGGTAAAGATTTTTATTTTATTTTATTTTTTTATTAAAGACAGGGTCTCTCTGTGTAGCCTTGGCTGTCCTGGACTCTCTTTGTAGACCAGGCTGGCCTTGATCTCAACAGCAATCCACTTGCCTCTGCCTCCCGAGTTCTAGGATTAAAGGCGTGCGCCACCGCACCCAACTTTGGGAGTCAAAGGCAGGCAAATCTAATCTAAATAGCAAGTTCTAGGGCAGCAAGGGCTACCTAGAAAAATTCTGCCTGAAAAACAAAAGAGTAGTGTGCTGGGTGCTATGGTTCAGTGGTAGAATGCTTGCCTGGTATGGGCCAAACTCTTGAGTTGAACCCCACCCAAATAAAAAGTAAAGGAACTTGGGTTGGCAAGATAAGGTTTAGTGGACAAAGTTGCATGTTGCTAAGCTTAGTGACTTGACTTTGGTCCCCAGGTTCCATATTGTGGAAGGAGCAAACTGACTCCCATAAGTTGTCCTCTGGCCTCCACATATATGCTATAGCTTGTGTATTAAAGATGCACACTGAATGTAGGTGCACACACACTTTTTTTTTTTTGGTTTTTTGGTTTTTTGAGACAGGGTTTCTCTGTGTAGCCTTGGCTGTCCTGGACTCACTTTGTAGACCAGGCTGGCCTGAAACTCACAGCGATCCACCTGCCTCTGCCTCCCGAGTGCTGGGATTATAGGCATGTGCCACCACGCCCGGATACACACACACTTTTTAAAGTTATGTTTGTGTTACAGGTCTAACTCAATGATACAGTACATGCTAGGCTTTCACACTTCATCTTAACACCAAATACATATATATAACTAGTAGCAGATAAGCTATGAAAAGTAATTGTGTTTCCGACTCCATTACCCACCTTAGGATCTAGAATGTTAACCAGTGTTATTCTGTAGAATAGTATACAATTTCTGTGTTTTTAATTTTAGGAGGATAGACATTTCTCCCAGTACATTCAGAAAACATGGTTTGACTCATGAGGAATTGAAAAGTCCCCGGGAAGCTGGCTACAAGGTGAACTGTTGCTTTGATCAGTAATTCCAACAAAATGAGTGCGTTGGGCATGACTTGACAGAAATGTGTTTGTTTAAATTACTCTCTACTTAAGTTTGTGTTTTTCTTTTAAGGATGGGCATAATTCTAAAAATGAACTACAAAGGGTTAATTTTTATTAAAATGTATCAACAACCTTTGTGAAGTGGTTAGAATATGGTAAATGACCCCAGAGTCTATTGAGGTGAGCTTGAGAAAAAAAAGAGAGGCGTTTTGGAACAAGTGCCCATGATGAGAGAAGAAACTTTTTGTGATATTTTTCTGCTTGTAAGTATTATCAAATCAACTGTCTACATGCACTATTTCCAACCATGATTTCAGAAAGACATGCATGTCAGAGCAGAGTGAAATATTCATATCTTAACTCAGTAGACTGTGTTCAACAGCTGGTGCGCTTTTTTTGTTTTTGTTTTTTCCTAACATTGTACCATATCATCTGTCGATTACTGTTACTTTAAAATGGCCTGGCTACATTTGCAATGATGTGCACACAACACTAAGGGTTAAAACTCATAAGCAGTCTTTTACTGTGAAATAAATAGATGAAGTTTTTAAGATCTTAATATTTATTATCATTCATAAATATAGTTGAAATTTGAAATGAAAGATAGCTGTTCTGTGCTGCTGAAACTTTTTTTTTAAATACTGTTTTAGTTTTTCCAAACAAATTTGTCTTTTTGGTTGAGAGACTCTGGTGCACTCTTCCATCCATCTTCCACCCGTTTTCCCTGTCTCCACATGCCCTCAGCCTGACCCTAGTGAAACAGCAGAAGTCTATGCTCCCATGCCTTCAACAGTCAGCTCCTTAGTGATGCTGTCCAGTGGCCCAAGGAGTGGTAGCTGTGTTTGTCCTTTGTTGTCATTATTTGTTTATTGGCTTTTAGAAATTACAGAAGTCTTAGATCCACTCTCAGAAACAAATTGATAAAATAATAAACCTCCTTTGTATCATTCTTACTGTTAATCTCAGTGAAATTATTGCGTCAGGAAGTTTATGGTTTGTGTATGTAAGATGTTAATACAGAGTGGACAGCATCCTGTTAGCAAGGGCTTGTTTTTATTGGACAAGTCCCATGCATGATGTCCCTGAAGCCATCTTAGGCTTTTGCCCTCATGAGTTCCCCCAGGTGTTACTGAAGGCCATTGCAGAGGTGATCTGGCCAGTGTTGCTTATTATATTTAAAGGTAGTTCCACACAGTAGTGGGTGGCTGCTTTAAGTAGGGAGAAGTAAGCATTTCCTATAAACCTAATACAATACCTCCCAGAACTGATTTTTGGCCATCTTAGTGTATACACCTAGCCAGAGTCATTACTGGGACACAAAAATCAAGGATTCAGAGACAGCACCTTGGTTGTTTTTAAAAACAAAACAAAAACTGACTGGGGTGAGGCTCTTAGATTTCTAGTGCCTCCATAAGTTGAAACCACATTTGAGAATGAGTAAGTTAATACTTCTGAATCCCCAAAACCTTAATTGTGACATCTTTTTGGGCAGGCTGAGGGAAAATACAAAGATGATCCTGTTGATCTTCGCCTTGATATTGAACGTCGTAAAAAACATAAGGAGAGAGATCTGAAGCGAGGTAAATCAAGAGAGTCCATGGATTCCCGAGACTCTAGCCACTCAAGAGAGAGATCAACTGAGAAAACCGAGAAAACCCACAAAGGATCGAAGAAGCAGAAGTACGTGATTCTAGAGTAGAGCCTGCCGCCCGCACTAGACTGTCTGTCTTTTGTTAGTGCTGGTTTGGTTTTGCCTTTTACTTTAGAGTCTGAATACAAAACCTTGCCTAGCCCAGAACTTCCTGTGTAGACCAGGCTGCTCAAACCCTGTCCCACCACTACTGAGATTACATGAGAGCACACAGCACATACCCCTTTGTGCTCTTGGGATACACCAGGCCTTCTTATCCAGAGGACTCCAGGGGGAAGGAATTAAATAACATCGGCAGCTTTGTCTTAAATACCATGTAATAGTCAAAAAGAGGATTGCTAGCTTGAAAATAGAACTTCTGTTCTCTAAGTAGTTTTGACTTTGTGCAAGAAAATAATGCTTGCACAGATGGTGTGGTGATTCATTGGGAAGGTTGCTTGACAAGTCTTCTGGACATGTTCTTTCTCTTATATTTTTGGTTGTGAACCTAACCTTTAACAGCTGAGCCATCTCTCCAGCCAGTGTGCTTATAGTTTAGAAAGTCATTGTTGAATAAAAATACTGGTTGGGAGTTGGGGTGCTGGAGAGATGGCTCAGCTGTTAAGAGCACTGTAGAGCACTAGCTGATCTTCTGGGGATCCCGGTTCAATTCCCAACACCTCACATAGACATAGATGCAGGCAAAACGCCAATGCACATAAGATAATAAATAACCAGGTGGAACTAGATAGGACAGGATGTCTTTTAAACTAGTTTCACAGATAGTTCAAAAGAGGTATTCCAAATATTTCTTAAACAAAGTAGGCATTGTTGAGTTATGTAGGACTACATGCCAGTGTCATGGTGTTTCCATTTACATTTTTTTGGTGGTGCTAAAGAATGAACTCTGGTTCTTGCACATACTAAACAAACAAGTGTATTCCAGCCTCGGTGCACTGTTGAACAGTTTACAATTTTGGTCACCTTTATTAAATGGAGCAGAGTTGCAGTCTTTAAACCTTCTCAAAAAGCAATAGCTCTGCTGTTCTCAACTTGAACTGGCAGGCTTTTGTCTCAGGTGGCTCAGGCTGACCTCACTCACTGTGAAGGCTGAAGATGGCCTTGAACTCCTGATCCTCTTTTGCCTCCTAAGGTTGGGTTTATAAATGTGTACTATGTTACCACTGGTGGAAAGGGGGGTTATTCCCACAAGCATATCAGGATTGAGTGTAGAAAAGCAATTTTGATAATTCTTTCTGAAACATGCCTACCCCTGAGTTACAGTATAACTAACTTCCAACAAGTTGCTTAAAGCAGGTTTCTACAGTGCAATGCCAGCCCTACCAAAGGAAACAGGAGGATACTAAATCACTCTTAAGGTATCAAGGACCAAACCACCAGGAATAGAGCCTTCATATACCTCAGTTTCTTGTTTGTTTGGTTTGGTTTGGTTTAGTTTTTCGAAACTGTTTCTCTGTAACCTTGGCTGTCCTGGACTCACTTTGTAAACCAGGCTAGCCTGGAACTCACAGTGATCCACCTGCTCTGTCTCCCAAGTGCTGGGATTAAAGGCATGCGCCACCACGCCCTGCTGTGTATTTTTCTTTATTTTATATACCTTTGGTTTTGTCTGCCTATGTCTGTGTGAGGGTGTTGGGTCACCTGGAACAGGGGTTACAGGCAGGTAAGCTGTGAGCTACCATGTGGGTGCTGGGAATTCAACCCCAGTCCTCTGGAAGAGAAGCTAGTGCCCTTAACCACTGAGCCCCCTAGTTCTTCGTTGATAAAAAGCACTTTGGGCTGGTCGTGGTGGTGCACACCTGTAAACCCAGCAGTCAGGGAGGCAGAGGCAGGCAGATCCTGTGAGTTTGAGGCAGCCTGGTCTACAAAGCTAGTCCATGATAGCCAAAGCTACACAGAGAAACCCTGGGGTAGGGGGTAGCACTTTGGGTCTAGAGAATTGACTCAACTATTAAAAGCAGTAATTTGATTCCCAGCACCCATTTGGCAGCCCAGATCATCTGCAGCCCTAGTCTGGGGAGATGTGATGCCCCCTTGGAGAGAGCTGGCCTCCTTGGGTACTGCATGCTTAAGTGACTGGGTCAAGGGGAAATGAATTGATTACAGTACTGTGTCTCTGTACAATTTGTAAAAACCTTTTTTTTTTTTTTAGACAAGGTTTCTCTGTGTAATAGTCCTGACTGGCAAGGAACTATCTTTGTAGACCAGGCTGGCCCCTGCCTCCTGGGTGCTGGGATTAAAGGCATGCACCACCATGCCTGACACCAAAGTTCTTTTTTAAGTGAAGAACTGGGAAATACTTTGAGGCCTCTTTTCCTGGGAGCTTGGTCCTTCTGACACATAAGATTTATTTAGTAGCCTCCTGTCACCTCTGACAGTGCTGGCACCGACTTACAGTGTATAGACAGTGAGTCATCATATTAATCTCATTTGTCTAGTCTGTAATTTCCCCCACATGAAGGGAAAGGAAGAGAAATCACTCCAGGAAGAGTTGCTTCAGATTGTAGACTTAATAGCACAACCTATTTGAGCTCAGTAGGAGTGATTGTATAGTTTAGTAGGCTAATTAGAATTGAGTTTGAATCCAGGCTTTCACCTATAAACTGAGTAACATGGAATTCTGTGACTAGTCTGTTGAATACTTGTTTTATCAGTCAGGTGTTCAGACATTTTATTTCATCCTTAGGGTGCCACTCACCCCCTGTGCCCACTCACACACAACACAGCCTTTTTTTTTTTTTTTTGAGTACTAGAAGTGACAGTACTTTTAACAAGGGGATTTTTGCTGCAGTGCCAGAGCAGCCATTATGACTTACAGGCATACTTGTCTTCTCTGTTGATTCATGTGTTAGGCTGACACTGGAAGCCATGGTGGTTTTGTGTTCTTTATGTGTGATACATATTCACCACAGGCTTAGAAACAGATACGTCACTGAAAATGACTGGAGAACCAGGAGGAAGCCCCAGCTCTGCTGTGTAGTTGGGGTGAACAGGCTGGTGCTGACCCAGTTGCTTCGTAGTTCCTCTGTGAGAGGCTGTCAGAGCCAATCTTGATTTCCTCCTTCTTGTCCATGCAGGAAGCACCGCAGAGCAAGAGACCGGTCTAGGTCCTCCTCCTCCTCTTCCCAGTCATCTCACTCCTGCAAAGCGGAGGAGTACCCCGAGGAAGCAGAGGAGAGGGAAGAGAGCACCACAGGCTTCGATAAATCCAGACTGGGGACCAAAGACTTCATGGGTCCAAACGAAAGAGGCGGCAGAGCTCGGGGAACCTTTGTAAGGGCCTCCCTCCTTTCTCTAAGCCTCTGGCTCCTTCTCGTCCTGGATCTCAGTAGGGTACCAGTTCTTTTGCCTCTGGTCTGAGCAAGGCAGTTCTAGATTTCTTTGGTTCGTTAAGCTTCCACATTCACCTGCGTCTCTGTTTCTAATAATTTCCAAACCCTTCTGTAGCTTCCCATCCCAGAACTTTCCCCATTACCTTGGATCTTGCTTGAAGGAGGGCCTCTAGCTATTTACACCCCCTGGACTGTCTACTTGGGGTGGGTAGAAACTAGTTTAACTATTGGAGACCAGGACAGCTGCCCGTTACCTCTCAAGAAAATGTTGTAACAGAGCACAGGGAATTAATTTCCTATGCTGACATGGACCTTTTTTTTCCCCCTCTGCAGCAATTTCGAGCAAGAGGGAGAGGTTGGGGCAGAGGAAACTATTCTGGTAACAATAACAACAACAGCAACAATGATTTTCAAAAGAGAACCCGGGAAGAGGAATGGGATCCAGAGTACACACCCAAAAGCAAGAAGTATTACTTGGTATGTACCTGGGGTTAGCCCAGAAGGGCCAGCCAGAGCCTTTGGCACACAGTGGCTGACCTGAAGGCCTAGATTGGTCTACCTGACCATGTGGTTAAATTTGTGTGCAGGCTTAGAGCACTGTGGATGTTAGTATAGTGCTAGCTAGATGGCTCTTCTCTGGAGAGAGAAGTCATTTTGGCTCATCTTCTGAGGTGTTTATGGATTCCAGAACAAGCAACAAATATAGCTGTTGTTGGGTAAGGTGGCACAGGCCTGTAATCCCAGCGCTCAGGGAAGCAGAGATCGATGTGAGTTTGAGGCTAGCCTGGTCTGCAAAGTGAGTTCAGGACTGACAAGACTACACAGAAAAACCCTTGGAGTTGGTGGGACACCCGGGTGTGTGTGTGTGGGTTGGGTTGCTGCCTTTCTTGTCCTGTGAACTTTGACTCCTCAGTCGCCCCAGCCTCTGTCACCCTCTACTACTACATTGACAAGAAAGAGTTGTAGACCTATTTGAGGAAAGAAAAGGCTCTGTAAGTGTGGCTGGTTCTCATGCTGTTCTGGGCTTTTCCCTAGGCACTCACTCTCTTGGCCTTGCTGTGATTCAGCAGGCCTATATCCAAGCCTGTGTGATTCTTGAGGGTTGTCCCCAGTTGCTGGGAGCCAGTTTGAAGCTTCTAGAGGGCCTGAATAGGTGTGGGGTGCTGTGAAAGGCCCTGTAATGGCCCTTGCTTCTGTTACCACCTGAGAACACTGATCTTGTCATGTGGCACACTGCAACCTTGGACAGCAGCAGCTGGCAGTTAAACTAAGCCTAAGACTGTGGATGGCTTAAAAAAGTGTTAAGAGTCTAATCATTAGTTGTTAGTATGGGTTTTCAAAATGCTTCGCCCATTCGCCTTCTGGTTATCTCTCTGCTATGGAGGCTGTCAGAGCAGGGATTGTTTAGGATGTAGGTGCTTTTCCTCCTGTGGCACACTGTTTTTTTAATACAACTGAAGAGGGCCTGTGCTACAAGAGGGCAGCCTGGGGTGGGTGATTTGGAAAGTGCTGAAGCCCCGGGTATGTCCTCTGTGTTCATTGTCTAATGGTCCAGTTCCACTACATGTTAGTATGATTAGCTTTCTAGATCTTCTTTAAGAGATGGTATTCTAAATAATAGTCTCATTAACATGATAATGATGGTGACAGGGTAGACAGGGTTAGGTGAGATGATGCTTCCTAGTCCCTCAGTGACCTCTGTTGTCATGTCCACACTGTTGCCTTAGAGTTCCTTGGGTAGTATCCAATGATACTCTTGGATCTGAGCCTGTGCCAGTTTGGAGTCGGGGAAGGGCCAGAAAAGGAGGCTGAGGCACTGCCTTTCTGGCCCTTCTGGATGGGTACAGAGAAGAGAGTGCTAGCACTAAAGCCAGTTTTCTTTCCTTGCAGCATGATGACCGGGAAGGTGAGGGCAGTGACAAGTGGATGAGCCGAGGACGAGGTCGAGGAGCCTTCCCCCGAGGTCGGGGCCGGTTCATGTTCCGGAAGTCCAGTACCAGCCCCAAGTGGGCCCACGACAAGTTCAGTGGAGAGGAAGGAGAGATTGAAGATGATGAGAGCGGGACAGAGAACAGAGAAGAGAAGGACAGTTTACAGCCCACAGCTGAGTAGGGGCCACTGTTGATGAGCCCTTGCCCAGGAGAGAAAGGCACTGGGAGAGGCTGGTGGAGCTAAACAAGGAGCCTCAAGAAGATCCTGAAAACCCCACCCCACATCCACCAGCCACACAGGACCCTATGACAGCTATCCCGGTGCTGTCCCACTGGACAGAGAACTCTGGCACAGAACCTAGGATCAGGCCCATGTCTTGAGCAGACCACAACACAATGGGCTCCGCTGTTTCTCATTTGTTGGTGTGTGGGGTGGGGGCAGGGTAGGGAGAATGATGCTGATGCTTGGATTTTTTTCTTTTTTTTTTTTCTTTTTCTTTTCTTTTGGTCTCTTCCCCATTAGAAACCAAGTTTTCTTAATTTCATTTCCTTTGGAATAAGAGGGTGAGCTTGGCTTTCAGACTCTTCCTATCCCCATTTTTAAAAAGCCCCTCTCCCCCCCCTTTTTTTTTCTTTTTCCTTCCTTTTAAAGAGATATGTAGTAATATTAGCAGAAAGATTTTAATTTGGGCAACTTTGATTCTTAAGAGAAAACAAAGCATGTGAATAAACATTGAAGTGTTCACCTCAGTTTGGGACCAAACTGCTTGGATCTTTGTAAAAACCAGTTTTGTATGTTAGGAGGAGTTTAAGGCCTTTCTGACCACCTTGTGTTCCCTGTTCTCCACAGCCATGCTCCCAGCGTCCCATTCTCCACCAGCAGCTCCAGTGTCCCACACTTTGTAGTCCTGCTGGTCCTCAGCAAAGGGGGTGGAAACTGGAGGGTAGTTTCTGGTCTGTTTTCTAAGAAACTTCTGAATTCTATTATCTTTACAAATATAAGATGAGAAGATACTTTTTTCAATATTTTTTATTAATCTTTTTATAAAACGAGAAGAAACTCCTATGATCGATTAAGGATGGTGGTTATGGCTGGGTGGTTTGTGGGGTTGTGTGGTTTTGGTTTTTTTCCTTTTTTCTCTTTTTAACCTTAATTTTGAGTTGAAACATTTTCAGATGTTGGGGTGGGGGGTTATCCTCATAAAATGGTCCTTGTGCTTGCTTTCTGGGGAGGTGGTCCCAAGCAGATGAACCACCGCATCTGTTGCATATGTTCTCTGCTGATTGCACCCTCCTCTTCCTCCTCCAGCCTTTGCTCTTGGGTTGTTGTGCTTACTTCCCCTTACTTTGCTAATTTCTATGGTTAAATTGGTTTTACTTGAATGATTCGTGTTTAGGGGAGAAAAGAAAAACACCCTTAAATTTTTGTTTCAACTCCTCCTGCAAATAAAAACAATAAATGAAGTGACAGATACAAATGGACTGTGTTCGTTGTCCTCCTAATGCCTTTGTGAGTGATGCTGGGTTGGTAGGTTCCTCCCACAGAAGTTTCTGGAAACCTACACAGCTTAATCCTTATCCCATGCTCTCTTCCTTCTTTGGAAAGACATCCCTGTTGTTCTCAGTGGAGTCGCTGCTTTCTGTTTTTGACACCTCGAAGAACCAAACTTGATTACTGTGCCATCAAGCCAGGACTTTGGCTTCCTTCATGGTGGGGGCCTTGGTCAAGACTGCAGTCACCTGGCCTTTGTTATGTTCACCCAGCAGGAAGATTACTTACAGATGAGCCTAGCCCAACTGGCAGCCAGTTGGTGGGTGGGCCCTAATCTTCAGACTCTGCCAGTCCTGGGCTTGACTAGACTTACTAGAAGTTGGTTCTTCCTGCCTTTTCCCAAGGAGAATCTGCAATAATTGTCAGGATCCCAATGAGTCAAAGCTCCAGCAGTGGAGTTTTTGAACTTTGGAATATACCAGCCATAGCCTTTCAGAGACAGGAGCCACCACTTTCTCCATCTTGGGGCCACTTTAACGGGAATGGCCCCACCCTGGTATGTACCTCTCGACACCTTCCCCTGCAGCTAAGAACTTGCAAGCCAGAAGAGGGTGGGCCAGGAAATCTATAAAAGACGTGAAGAGTGGCCTAGGTTGGGCACTTGGCTACATTAGGATTTCGTAGTTGTGGAAGATCTCTTGGGGAGCTGTTACCCAGCCCTGGCCTGAGACCCTGGACTACTTTTGGGAGTCGGGGCCCAACCTGCTGAGCAAGGCCGCCCACTCCTTGCACCTGGATCCTGGCCTATGACTCGAGTCCCCGCCTCATCCAGTCCACGGCCCGCCCTCCGTGCACCTAATACTCCGCCATCAGCCTGACGGCTAGGCTGTGCAGGACGCCCCAGAAAGTCATGGGTATGTGTGCGGGGTTCGGGGTGGCTCTTCTGCGCCCCACTTTCTGAAGGGCAGAGTCGAGGGACGTTCCTCGGCCTTTAGCCCGCTCTCTGCCCTCAGAGGTCTTGGTCCTGGCCAGATACCGTGCTCAGACAGAGGACGAGCTGAGTCTGGAACCGGGGGATTTGGTCCGGCAGGTGCGTGCGGGGCCAGCTCGGGGCTGGCTGCATGGGGAGCTGCGGGGCCGCCTTGGTCTCTTTCCCAGGCACCTAGTGCAGGTAAGGCCAGTGAGGATGAGGCCGAGCGGGAGCGGGAGCGGGCCCGGCCCCAGCCTCGGGCCTCGTGTTGAGCGCCGCCCGGTGTGATTTTCCCAGGAGATTCCGGAGGCCCAGCGGGGCGTCACTGAGCCCAGACCGCGCTGTGCGCGCCTCCGCGGTGAGTCGGGCGCTGGGCCGGCGGGTGGGGCTCACTGCTCGCGTAGCGCGTGACGGCTGTGGGTGGGGCCCCGGAGCAATTTTTGCAGCTCTCTGATTGGCTCCAAGTACAATGCTTCGCTGGAGGGCGGGGCCTGAAGTTACTAAAGGGAGTGCTGGGGTTCCCACCCCTTCCCCAGTGCTTCTGACTGGGCTTGAGCTGCTCCCCTGCATATCTGGACTAGGTCATCCTGTCAACTCTCGAGGCCCCCAAATATGGTGCAAAGTGAAGTTCAACTACAGTCCAGAGCAGGCAGACGAGCTGAAGCTTCAAACTGGGGAGATTGTGGAAGTGATAAAGGAGGTGAGGGGGTGTGAGAGGACTTGGAAGAAGATGCTGGAGATCTTCACACAGAAGAGAGTGGGAGGGGGATGATGGGAAGGGAGGCAGCAGGGGAGGACGCAGTCCTTGGGCAGAATCGAGGGTGGACACTTCAGTTCCTCTTGCGCAGAACCAGATGTTCCCGCATCCTTCCCCCTCCCCAGATTGAGGACGGCTGGTGGCTGGGGAAGAAGAACGGGCAGTTGGGAGCCTTCCCATCCAACTTTGTGGAATTGCTGGACAGTGGGTCCCCAAGTGAGACCGTGACCCTGTGATCCCCTGGGACCAGACTCTGCAATCTTCAGTGATCTTCCTAGTGACCCCCTCCCCTCCCCCGGACCCTGTGACCCCTTTGGCCCTCTCCCATGACCTAGCTAAACTAGCACCTCCCTAATCTCATTTTCCCCCTCCAGGCCTTGGAAACACAGACATGCCTTCAATCCACCCTAATTCACAGAGACCTCCTAAGGTAAACTGGGGCAAGGTGGGTGCAGCAGGGCCGTTCTCAAAATAGTTTGAAGCTGGTCTTATTCTCCCCTCCCTCTGCTCTTAATAGCTGAGCAGCTTGACCTATGACAGCCCTCCAGACTACCTGCGGACAGGTGAGCATCTAGCCAAAGAGGGCCTCCCACAGCATCAGGTCCCCCACCCCACCCCCCCGCCTTGTGGGAGGGAGTCCCTGGCTAATGGGGGAGGGGCTACACAGTCAATCGCCTTCTCTTAGCTCCCTGCCCTGAGACCTGCAGGGTTCTGTTTGACTACCAGCCTGAGGCCCCTGACGAGCTGGCGCTGCACAAGGGAGACCTGGTGAAAGTTCTGAGAAAGGTGTGAGAGGATTAGGGGAGTACGGAAGGGTAAGGAGTGGGACCCGTGCAAGAAGAACTTCAGGGTTGCTCACCCCCACCCCACCCCTCCTTTCCCCACCAGACAACAGAGGATAAGGGCTGGTGGGAAGGAGAGTGCCAAGGCAGAAGAGGAGTTTTCCCAGACAACTTTGTGCTCCCACCACCCCCAGTAAGTATAGATCCAGGAGCTGGGAGGAGAGAGGAAAGGCTCTTAAAAATAAATAAATAAATAAATAAATAAATAAATAAATAAATAAATAAATAAATAAATCAGGGAAACTGGGTCTGGTGGTTGCATGACTTTAGTCCCAGCATTCGGGAGGCATAGACAAGAACAAAGTTCAGGACAGCCAGGGCTACACAGAGAAGCCCTGTCTCAAAATTTAGGGACGAGAGGGGCTGGAGAGATGGCTCAGAGGTTAAAAGCACTGTCTATAGTGAGATCTGGCGCCCTCTTCTGGCCTGCGTGCACACATGCTGTATAAATAGTAATTTTTTTTTTTTTTAAATAAAAATTAGGGAAGAGAAAAGTCAGAGGTCATGGATTTTCTGGATCACTAGATACAGGGATACATAACTCTCTAAAAACATAGGGATAAGCTGAAAAGATGTGGTTCAGGATTAAAGTGGTTGGTTGTTCAAACAGGACCCCTCCTCCCAACACACAAAAATGGCAAGTGAATATGGCAGTTCCTCTGTTTCCAGCCTCAGGAAGGCAGAGAGGAGGCAAAACAAGCCACACCGGTGAGCTCTGAGCTCTGTGTTTAACTGGGAGACTCTACCTTAAAAAAAAAAAATTAAGTAGAGGGGCTGGAGGTGAAGAGCATTATCTGCTCTTCCAGAGGTCGTGAGTTCAATTCCCAGCAACCACATGGTGGCTCACAACCATCTATAATGAGATCTGATGCCCTCTTCTGGCCTGCAGTTGCACATGTAGGCACAACAGTGTATATATAAAAATAAGGCTTTTAAAAAAATTAAGTAGAAAACAGGGCATGGTGGCACACACACATCTTTAATCCCAGCACTTGGGAGGCAGAGGCAGGTGGATCGCTGTGAGTTTGAGGTCAACGTTGTCTATAGAATGGGTGCTGCACAGAGAAGCCCTGTCTCAAAAAAACAAGCAAACAAAAAAGTTAGGTAAAAGAGTGATCAAGAAAGATTCCCTAGGGCTGGAGAGATGGCTCAGGGGTTAAGGACATTGGCTGCTCTTCCAAAGGTCCTGAGTTCAATTCCCAGCAGCCACATAGTGGTTCACAAACATCTATAATGAGATCTGGTGCCCTCTTCTAGCGTGCAGATGTACGTGCAAAGCTAGACACAGTATACATAATAAATAAATAAATAAATCTTTAAAAAAAGAAAGAAAGAAAGATTCCTTAGTTCAGGTGGTGGCCCACGCCTTTAAGCCCAGCACTTGGGAGGCAGGGGTAGGCGGATCTCTGTGAGCTCGAGGCCAGCCTGTTCTACAAAGTGAGTCCAGGACAGCCAAGGCTACACAGAGAAACCCTGTCTCGAAAAACAAAAACAAAAACAAAAAATCACCCTATATCAACTTCATGCCTACACACAGGTACATGCATTTTATACACACACACACACACACACACACACACACACACACACACACACACACGAACAACAGGAGCTATGGAACTCCTTGGACCTTCCCCCTTGGAGGGTTATCCCTAAATGAGGCTGGACCTAGAGGGTTATCCCTAAATGAGGCTGGACCTAGAAGTGTTGGGACTTGTCCTTAGATTCTAATATTTCTTTATTGTCTAGGTCAGGAAGCTGATCCCACGGAAAATTATATCTCGGAACTCAGGTAGGTGCCTGGGGAGCATGGCTGTTCTATGGGAGATCCCTCAGTTTCTAGTTGTCCATAAACACTTGTAGTTCCCCACTGGTCCCATACACCGTAGGAACTGCCTCCTCTTGGGGAGGGAAGAATCAAGGCCCTTGTAAGAACCGTGTGAATTCTGTGTGAGTCAGATTGTATGTGTTCACATGCTAACTGTGTGACTCTTGGAATTGTGATGACCATATAGCCCCATGCGGCATGGTTACTGGTGGTAGTGATAGTCAGACACAGAGCTTTGTACAAACTAGGCAAGTGTTCTACCACTGAGCAGTATTGCAGCCCTGGATCTATACTTCAATGTGTAAAGATATATTCTGGGGTAGAGAGATGGCTCCGTGAGTAACCTGCTTGCTGCTGTTACATTATTTAAAGGCAGGGAGTATGCCTTTAATCCCAGCACTCAGGAGGCAGAGGCAGGAGGATTGCTGTGAGTTGGTGGCCAGCTTGGTCTACAAAGTGAGTATAGGAGAGCCAAGGCTACCCAGAGAAACCTTGTCTTGAAAAACCAAAAAAAATTTTTTAAAAAAGCAGCTGTAGAGAGACTTGGTCAGACCTTAGGCAGGACCATGTTTAGTCTCAGCAAGGGGGACATCTTTGTCACCTCACATGCAGATGGCCAAAATACCTACAGGAGATGGAATATGGCCCCTTGTAGGGACAAAAATGACTTCTGTGGTCCTCAATGGAAGCTGGAAAATACAGTCTGTGAGCAGGAAACTATCATTTACTAACTCTGAGACCATATAAAAGTAGTTGGCTAGGTGGTAGTGGTGCATAGCTTTAATCCCAGTACTTGGGAGGCAGAGGCAGACAGATCTCTGAGTTCAAGGCCAAACTGGTCTATAGAGTGAGTTCTGGGACAGCCAGGGCTACACACAGAAACCCTGTCTAGAAAAATAGTGACAAGTCCTAGCACTCAGAAGGCAGAGGCAGGTGGATCACTGTGAGTTTGAGGTCAGCCCGGTCTACAAAGTGAGTCTAGGACAGCCAAGGATACCCAGAGAAACCCTGTCTTGAAAACCAAAAAAAAAACAAACAAACAAACAAAAATAAATAAAATAATAATGACAAAAAATGCAGGGCAGGGATATTATAGCTGTTTTCTGCTGAGGAGGGTTTTCGATGGAGGGGGTAGTTCTAGGAAGGGGGTCCTCAGGTCTGTAGCTGCAGGAAAGTCTTACTTGATCATCAGCTTTGAGGGATGAGGTAGTTGCCTTCCTGTGTTTCTGAAGAGACTTGGAAAATAGTTATTAGGGAGCTGTGAGCACATGATTTGCTTACAGAGTAGAGCTGAGAGAGTCTCTGGGAAAGTTGAGGGGAGGAGCCGAGGCGAGAGAGACGGAGCGAGTCTCTGAGGGAAAGTGGGCATAGAATCGTTTTCAGGGTGACAGTGACTGGTGCCATTGCGTCGTTTTCAGGGTGACCTGGTGCCATTGCCGGGACTGTTGCACCAAATGAGCTAGCAGGAAGAGTAGAGGAGCAGGGAGCTTCAGAGCATCCGTGGAAGGGAACAGGAGAAAAATGTCAAGAATTGTGCCGGCCTGGGGTGAAAGAGATGAAAGTCCCTTTTAGCCAGTTTCTCCACAGCGTCTAAAAGGCCTTTGTGTAGCTGTATTGGGAGCAAATGGAGCTGTTACAGAGTGAGGACTCTTTGGAGAATTCATGGGGAACATTTTGTTTGGGTATAGGGTGACGTTCTGTTGAAGTTATTATTTTTTTTAAAAGATTTATTTATTATGTATATAGTATGCATCAGATCACATTATAGATGGTTGTGAGTCACCATGTGGTTGCTGGGAGTTGAACTCAGGACCTCTGGAAGAGCAGTCAGTGCTCTTAACTGCTGAGCCATCTCTCCAGCCCCCTGAAGTTCATTTTATATAAAACTGTTTGTTTCTCTTAGCTCATCTGTTAACCCGGCTATCACGCAAATAATTGAGACTCTTTTATAATACAAGGCTTCACAACACAATGAGCAGTTTAAGTCTGTTCTTAACCCTCTATGTCATTCTGCCTTAATCTCAGCAAACACCCCAGCCATACTTACACTTTGTAGCTTTCCTCAGCTCCAGCTCCTTCCTCCTGATCTTCCTTGGACCTCTACCCCTTGGCTGAATGCCCCCCCCACCACCACCACCCTGGCTGGCAGGAAGTCTCAAACAAAACAAAAAGTCAGCATCCAAGGAACGAACATGAATGAATATCCGCTTGCTATTCCTGCTTCCACATAGAATAAACTTTGTATATTTGATTCAAATGTAAACAATACAAAGCAACTATTTAATGAGCAAAACCAAATTATCTCAAGTAAAGCACAATTTTTGGATAGAAAAAAATTGGTAAGTTAAGGTCTTACAAGTTGGGACTATTATTTTAAATGGCCATGACTCAATATTAATTTTTGTTTACACCAAACATATGTCTGCTTACCACATGCATGCAGTGCGCACAGAGGCAGAGGAGGGCATCAAAGCCCCTGCTTCTGGAGTTACAGATCAGTGTGAACCATTGTGTGGGTGCCGGGAACGGAACCTGGTCCTCTGGACACGCTCTTAACCGACGTGCTGTTCTCCAGCCCCGAGTGATCATTGTTGGCACCTGATTGTAGCCAAAGAGCAGAGACGTGACATGGATGGTCAGCTCCCCTCCCGCCCCAGACAGGGTTTCTCTGCATAGTCCTGGCTGTCCTGGAGCTCACTCTGTAGACCAGGCTGGCCTCGAACTCAGAGTTTCACCTGCCTCTGTCTCCCCCGAGTGCTGGGATTAAAGGTGTTTGCTACCACCACTGGCTAAGAGCACTGGTTTTGCCGAAGATTCAGATTCAGGTTTGGTTCCCAGTGTCCACATGGTGGTCATAACTGTCTCACTCCAGATATGAACCCTGCTTATTGTGCACACATGTGGTGTACATACATACATACATATGTACATACATAACGGCAAAACACTCATACACATATAATTTTTTTTTTTTTTTTTTTGGTTTTTCGAGACAGGGTTTCTCTGTGTAGCCTTGGCTGTCCTGGACCCGCTTTGTAGACCAGGCTGGCCTTGAACTCACAGCGATCCACCTGCCCCTGCCTCCCGAGTGCTGAGATTATAGGCGTGCGCCACCACGCCCGGCCACACATATAATTTTTTAAAAAGTCTTTTTAAAAAAAAAATTCAAAGAAAAGCCCAGTTCCACAAAACTAGTGCTATCACTTAAGTTTGCAATCTTAAGCACTTTTGGAAGCAGAGACGGGAGGATTGCTCCAAGTTTGACGGCAGCCTTGTCTACACAGTGAGTTCCTAGTCAGCTAGAACTACATGGCAAGACCCTACTTCTTGAGACCCAAAACTCTGCCTTCCCAGGTTTTCAGTTTATGACTTGCTTCTATATTTTTTATTTTTGTTCTTATTTTCTTTTGAGATAGGGTTTCATATAGCCCCAGGCTAACCTTGAACTCTTTTTTTTTTTTTTTTTTTTGTTTTTTGAGATAGGGTTTATTTTTGTTTTGTTTTGTTTTGTTTTTTGTTTTTCAAGACACGGTTAAAACTCTCTGTGTACCCTTGGCTGTCCTGGACTCACTTTGTAGACCAGGTTGTCCTTGAACTCACAGCGATCTAAAGGTGTGTGCCAACACCTGGCCTGACCTTGAACTCTTAATCCACCCACTTCCACTTCCCAAATATTAAATCACAGGTGGGTGCCAACATGCCTGGTTGCAAATGGATGCTTCCTTCTCCCCCTCCAGCAGTGTGTGTTCTGTCTCATCTTGTTTATACTTAGGGTTGGTTTTTGTATTAAGGAATTGAACCCAGGACCTCTTGGATGCTAGGCCAGCACTTTGTCATTTTCGTTGTATCTCAAGCCTATATACTTAAGGATTTTAATCGAAAACTGGCATTGGATTTTCCCAAATTGTTTCTCTGAATCTTTCAAAAGGATTGTACATTTCCCCACTACTTTGTTAGCCTCTGTGTATGCACATGTGTGTGAGAGGCTTGTGCGTGGAGGCTCGGGTGTCAGCCCTGGGCCTTGATTGAGATGGACTTACTTGTGCGTCTGGGTATTCTCCTGCCTCCTTCTTTTAAAAGCTTTTATTTTTTGTGTATGCATACATATGTGTGTATGCATCTGATATGGGTGCTGGGAATCGAACCGAGGTCTTCTGCAAGAGCAGTGAGTACCCCTAACCATGGAGCCATCTCTCCAGCCCCCGAGTCCTCTGATTATAGATGCATGTTATGTGAGTTCTGGGGAATCCAAAGTCACACCTACATGGCAAGGACTTTCCCCCACTGACCATATCCTTAGACCTTAGTAGAATTGTGTGTGTATGTGTGTGTGTGTGTGTGTGTGTACATGTGCATAAGTGGATGTACTCATCTGTTAGTGCACATGAGGGGCTACAAGTTGACTTTGTCTATACTCCTCTGTCCCTCTCCCTTCTCTCTAGAACTTGGAGCTTGCCGACTGGGCTAGGGTGACTAGACACTGAACCCTAGGGATTCTGTCTCCACCGCCCAGGCTCTGGGACCACAAGCATGCTCCACAATGGCCAGTGTTTTATCTAGGCTAGGGACTACTGAACGTCCTCATGCAAGCACATTACTCTCTCTCTCTCTCTGTCTCTCTCTCTGTCTCTGTCTCTCTGTCTCTCAAAATAGTTTTTATTTATTATGTATAGTGCTCTGCCTGCAGGTACATCTACACTCCAGAAGAGGGCACCAGATCTCATTATAGATGGTTGTGAGCCACCACATGGTTGCTGGGAATTGAACTCAGGACCTTTCAAAGAACAGCCAGTGCTCTTAACCTCTGAGCCATCTCTCCAGCCCACATTACTCTCTTGCTCCTGGCCTTTTTTCTTACTCTTTTAAGACTTGGTTATTTTGAGCCAGTCGTGGTCGCCCACACCTTTAATCCCAGCACTCAGGAGACAGAGGCAGGCAGATCTCTGAGTTTGAGGCCAGCCTGGTCTACAGAGCGAGTTCCAGGATGGCCAAGGCTACACAGGAAAACTGTCTCAACCACACCCCACACCCACCCCCCTAAAAAAAGACTTAGTTGTTTTTATTTTATGTGTATGGGTGTTTTGCCTGCATGCATGTCTGTGCCAGAAGGTGTCGGATCCTCTGGAACTAGAGTTATAGACAGTTGTAAGCCTCATGTGGATGTTGGGTATTGAACTCCAGGCCTCTGCTATAGCACCCAGCGCTCTTAACTACTTTAGCCAGCCTGCTCCTCCACCCTTTATTTCAACGTACAAAGTACCAGGGCTCTGATGCTGAGCTGTAACCCTAGGCCTTGGGTCTTTGACACAGGGTCTCACTTACCTAGTCCAGGCTAGCTTTGAACTCATGAACCTCCTGCCCCCCCTCTCCCCAGCAGTGTCTGAAGAGCTCAGGTTCACACACCCATGGTCCTTAATGTGTCCATCAGAACCGAGGTGGTGGATGGAAGGGCATCTTGGGGTTTTGGTGGGCATGCCTTCGGGGATCTCTTGGTGCTGAGAAGCTTCTCCTGTGTTTACTGGCTCTGTAGGTACTTTCTATTCTGGTTCTTTTTTTTTTTTTTTTTTTAAGATTTATTGTATTATTATGTGTACAGTGTTGTCTGCTTGTTTACCTGCAGGCCAGAATAGGGCACCAGGTTACTTTATAGATGGTTGTGAGCCACCATGTGGTTGCTGGGAATTGAACTCAGGACCTTTGGAAGAGCAGGTGGTGCTCTTAACCACTGAGCCATCTCTCCAGCCCCTCTGTGGGTACTTTCTAGTTGGGTTGTGTACTTTACTACTGAGTTATGGGAGTTCTTTTGTGTCCTAGATGAAAATCTAGGCTCAGAGCTATAGCTGTGTGATAGAACCCTTGTCTGGCAAGCATGAGGCAGGCCCTACCTTCAAGCCCCAGTACACCAAAGATGGTGATGGCGGTGGCGGCGGCGATGATGATGATCATCATATAGTCTGTCATTTTGTAAAACTTTTTTCTATCCAGTAGGATGGATTTTCATTCTATTTTTATTTATATTTATTTTGGTCTTTCTTTTTGGTTTTTTGAGATAGGGTTTCTCTGTGTAGACCTGGCTGTCCTGGAAGTCTCTTTGTAGACCAGGCTAGCCTCAAATTCACAGAGATCCACCTGCCTCTGCCTCCCGAGTGCTGGGATCTTGGATCACCCTGGAGCTAAATAGAGTTAAAGGCAGTTAAGAGACATCCCTCTCCTCATGTGGATGCTGGGAACTGAACTTGAGTCCTCAGCAAGAGCAAACATGAGGCTCAGTGTTAAGCTAACCCAGGTTGTGAGCTGCCATGTGAGAGCTGAGAATCGAACCCGAGTCCTCTAGAATTGTAACTGGTACTCTTAACCTGATTCATCTATCTAGCCCTCCTGTTGAATTTTTTAGAAGTGCAATGTAAAGATTAAGAAAATGTAAGGAGGGCCGGGCGTGGTGGCGCACGCCTTTAATCCCAGCACTCGGGAGGCAGAGGCAGGCGGATTGCTGTGTGTTCGAGGCCAGCCTGGTCTACAAATCGAGTCCAGGACAGCCAAGGCTGCACTGTCTGCTCTTCCAGAGGTCCTGAGTTCAATCCCCGTTCCCGGCAACAACATGGTGGCTCATAACCATCTGTAATAATGAGATCTGGTGCCCTCTTCTGGCTTGTAGGCGTATAGTACATGCAGACAGAACTCTGTACACATAGTAAATAAATCTTAAAAAAAAAAAGAAAGAAAAAAAAGAAAGGATTAAGAAAAATAAGGTGGGGCTGGAGAGATGGCTCAGAGGTTAAGAGCACTGTCTGCTCTTGCAGAGGTCATAAGTTCAGTTCCCAGCAACCACATGTTGACTTACAACCGTCTATAATGAGATCTGGTAGCCTCTTATGGCATGCAGGCATTACATGCAGGCAGAACACTATATACATAGTAAATTAAAAAATTAATAAAGAAAAATGAGTCAGCAGTACCCAATGGTGCACGTCTGTAATACCAGCACTTGGGAGGCAGAGGCAGATGGATCTTTATAAGTTCAAGGCCAGCCTGTTCTACAGAACAAGTTCCAGGACGCCAGAGCTATACAGAAAAACAGAGTCTTTAAAAAAAAAAAAAAAAAAAAAAAGGAAGAAAAAAGAAAAATGAGTCAAAGATAGTTTTTCATTGTCTTATGCATGCAAATAAGTGGGGGGCACGAGAACAGCAGAAATGAGGAAGGCTCAGGCTATGGGAGGCAGGAACTCACATGGGGTGCCACGCTGTAGCTGCTGACTGCTCTCCAAAAGGAGCTTGTTCTTTTGTTTTTGAGGCTGAGTCTCCTTGTACTCTAGTCACCCTCTGAACTCGTGACTGGTTCGAGAGGGCAGCGGACATGGCTGAGAGCTCACAGAGATGGAGGTTGGGCGTCACTGGTTTATTGATGATGATTAAACCCCAAAGCTGGGTGAGACCATTTTAAAGGTGTGAGGCAGCAATGGAAGCTAACGTGAGATTTGAAAAGGGGGCAAGTAAAGCCGGGCGTGGTGGCACATGCCTTTAATCCCAGCACTCTGGAGGCAGAGGCAGGTGGATCTCTGTGAGTTCGAGACGACTCTGGTCTACATAGGGAGTTCCAGGACAGCCAAAGCTATATAGTGTGACCCTGTCATGGCGGGGGTGGGGTGGGGGTGGGGGAGGGGGGGAGGTATGTGTTGGGAGTCAAGGGGAATTGGTGGTCCAAAAAGAAATAAGGACAGAAAAGAGCTTCAAGAAATATATCGAAAACCTGGCAGGATAGAGACTATCTCCCACACACAGCCTTCCCTGGTGGCGGGCTGCTGTGTGCTCCTTTGGGGTGCTCGCCAGTTCCCTAAGCCCAGGTGTGACCTCTCAAAGTCCTGTGGAATTCATCTCCTGCCTAGTCTTCAGTGCACAGCACCAGGCACATGGGGCCAATGTCTTGGGTGGGTGGACAGTACTCAACTCTCTTTCCAGCTCCTATTAAGGAAGCAAAAAAGTTGACGTCCAGATCATCCCTACCCACCATGAAGAAGCTGGTAGCCACTCCCTCTGCACCAAGCAAAGCCAAGTAAGGAGGAGGGGGCATTGAGGTGGAGGGAGGACACAAAGGAGGTACTCCTGCCCCTGTCTCACATGTTGTTGATATGTTCCAGGACATCGTCAACACCCAGTGGGGACAGCCAGAAACAGCTGTCCCGAGACTCTGGTAAGGGCTTCCTTCCTACAGTGGAAGACAGGGATTAGGGTGGCTGAGGGGCAGAGATGATGACTGTGGGTCCCTGAAACTCCTCCGCTCTCCTAGGCTCCAATGGCAGTTTCCTCACTAGGGGGCCCAGGCAGCCTGGGAGAAAGCGGTACAGAAACCAGGCTTCTAATGGGCACTCCGCATCCACTCAGGTGAGGAGCCAGATGTGAGGGGGAGGGGATGACTGGGAGGAGATGGTTCCCACAGGCGTGTTGTGCAAAAGGGTGAAAGACCCCCAAAAATGAGGAAGTTCCTTTAAGGAATCCAGCTTCCAACCTGTTCCCACCGTCACCACAGGACAACGAACAGAAAAGCCCCAGAAAGCCCCCCTCTATGAATAGGGCCTCCACTCCAGATAAGACCCGGCTTCCAGAGAGGATCCCGGCACCTCACAAAGTTTCCACTCCAAAGGACCCTGCTCCAGAGAAAGCCCCGGAATCTGACAGAACTCCCCCTACAGAGAATACCACTCTGGCCAAGGCTGCCACTCCAGAGGGTGTCCTTTCTGTGGATGAGGCCCCTGACGTAGAAGCCCCAGCCAAGGATGAAGCCCCAGCCAAGGATGAAGCCCCAGCCAAGGATGAAGCCCTTGAGCCAAAGATGGCCCTTCACGTGGACAACGGCCCTGCACTAGTAAAGATATTGACCCCGGAGCACATGGTTTTTGAAAAGGACCCTTCCAGAGACAACACTGAATGCCAGCATTTGCCTCAGGAAGAAGCCACACAAGGGACGGAATCTCTTGCATCATCCCCAAATGCCATCCAGGTGCCAGGAGAGTACCTCCATCAGCCTAACTCCTTAGAGAGATGCTGCTGTCAGATGAGCCCGGGGCACAGCTCTCCAGCCCAGTCCAAGGCTGAGCATCAGTCTGCTGTAGAAGACGACAATTTTCTGGAGGGGCCACCAGCCAAACACGAGGCGACCCCAAACGGGGCACCCCCCAACGAAGAGCTGCCTTCTGAAGGGGTGGGTCCCCAAAAGCAGGTGCCTCCCAAAGAGTCTGTACCCACTCCCCAAGCACCACATACTGTCAACCAGATGCCAGGCCCAGAAAAAGAAGCTCCCACACTTTATCCCGTGGCCCCACTAATCTTTTCCAAAAGCAAGAATGGCAACGTGGCTATAGAGTCGTTAAAGGAAGAGGTGTGGTCATTAAAGAGCGCCCTGGAGCTTCTGGAGTCAAAGATGGAGTAAGTGGGCAGTAATGCCGAGTGGGGTGGGGTGGGGTGGGAGATGAAGGGAAGGGTCCAGCGTCTCACCTGAACCCCGTCTACACAGACAGAGGATGAATGGCGTCTGGGATGAGCTGAAGACTGAGAAGGAGAAGCTCCAGTCACTAGAGGTGGGTGGAATGCAGACCCAGGCGGGCAGCGGGCAGCAGCTGATGGCTCTAGTCCCTGATGCCCACTCCCTACTAGGTTCAGATGATGCAGAAGAACCCAAAGTCCTTCAAACATGAGCAGACACAGACGGAATGAGGGTGGGTTTAGGCGAAACCTCAGCCTGACCCGGAGGGACATCCATCCAGCTCCGGCCTACCCGTTCCTTGCACGTAACTTTTGAGAACCGCCAAGGGAAGTAAAAACTCTGAACTCAGACCAGCCTGGTCCCTTGTGGGGCGGGGCCAGCCAGCACACCGCCCCTCCGCATTCCTGGTGCGCTCTCTCGGCCACATCTGGCCAACATGTGGCTCCCATTACCATACTCAAGGCCTGTGCAAGGCTATTTTTATCCACCGGATGGTTGGGGGTGGGGGTAGTCTCCTTCGGACGTCAGCCCTGCGCTGGATGCCCGGGTGGAGGGACCAGGACCCTCTACTGAATTCAGGAACCCAGCTGTGTAGTAGGGGGGTGGAGCCAGCCTTCTCTGGGCCCCGGCTCCTCCCAGTTAGCCTCTGCCCAAAAGGGACTCACTCCTCTGTCCACTCACTTGGAATGATTCCTGGCCCAGAAGCGTACTCTGCTCTGTTGAGGCACTAAGTCTAATAGAATTAGCATCAAGGTCAGAGCCTTAGGCCTCCCTGTGTGACTGCAATGACGTCCCAGGGCAGGTCATAGGGCAGACGACATTTGTCCAAGCCTTGCCCAGTAAGAAACGTATTTGTGAGGAATGCTAGAAATACCCGGCCTGGGTGCAAAGGCGTGTCTCTGGCTGGTTCTTTTGGTCTGTAGGGTGAGCACAAGCATGCTTTGGGTGGACGCCCCGCCCCAAGGTGGGGTGCAACGAGCAAAAAGAACTCCTCTGCAAGGCTGAACCTTGGGGGCCTGCTAAAAGCTGTATTAACCAAGTGAGAGACTGACTCTGAAAGACTAGCTTTCATTGGTCATTTGTATTACCAGGGGGAGAAGGTGGGACCTGGCATTCTTTTCCCACCCACACCTGCCCTGTGAAGAGTGCTTAGCTGATCCACTCCCCAATAGCACCAAGAGAGTTGGGGCAGAGGCAGCCCAGGGTTCAGTCCCATGTCCAGTAGTCTGGGTCCCAAGCTGCCGGGCTGGGTGTCAGTAATAGTGCATTCGGCCCAGCGTGCCCGTGGCCGTGGCTCCGGGCCCAAGCGTGCCACTGCCCAGCAGGTCTGGCTGCCCGGTACGCCAGATTTCCCGCAGGATTCGCTCACGCTCCTCCAGCCGCTGTGCCCGCTCCAGCTCCTCCGCTGATGTGAAGACATTGACGCTAAGGGGCCCGTCAGGCTCAGTGGACAGCTCCTGGCCCGGCAGGGTGTCGTCGGGACCCAGCCTCGTCATGGTGTCCTCATCCTCATCTTCATCGTCATCATCATCTTCCGGTTCTAAGGTGCTGCTGCGAGGATCCCGGCGCGGAGCAGGGCCCCGGGGCCGTGTGCGAGGCGCGCAGGATATGCTGATGACCAGCAGGCATAGAGTCAGCAGCAGGCCGAAGCAGACACCCAGCACGAAGTAGAGGCCGAAGCTCTCTGGGTTAGCTAGGGAGCAGGGAGCAGAAGTCACAGAGGGGCCTGACAAGCTGGAGTCGTCCCATCTGGGAGAGATCCAGGGTCTAGGCTTGGGGAAAGGAACGGAAGGGCAGCAAGGGACAGGCAGCTAGAGATAGCAGCTGGAAGTGGAGGGCTGCCTGGGTAATAATGATGGACGGGCTCCGTGTCCCCAGGTCTGGCCCTCACCTCGTATGTGCGCATAGGCCGCCAGGCTGTTGCTGAGTAGCTCCATATCCCTCCTCGGGGCATCCATGCTGCTGGGGAGCAGTTAGCCTCTCAGCCTGCGGGGTCACCTAGGTCAAGTCCTCCAAGGCGCAGCTCCTCCAGACCCTGGGGGAAGGGGGTCCCCCTTACTTAGTCGCAGATCTACACTCTACTAGTCCTTGCTTCCCCGCGGACGCCCCTCCATCCTCGGGAGCTAGGAGAGGCCGCACACGCTCCGCCCCCTCGTGGGGTCCCCAGGCGAGGCCCAGCGCACGGAAGGGCGAGGCGGTGCCTCAGGCTCCCCAGCCGCCTCCCTCCTGCACCCCTCCTCCCGCCGGGCCTCGACTCGGCTCACTCACCCTTCAGCGTCCCGCAGCCTGGCCCCGGCAGTTGCGTCTCCCTGGTGGCCGCATACACCCGGGCCGGGCCGCCCCGTCTGCCTTAGTCGGGTTCGCACCGCGGTGCGGCCGGACACGGCGTTGGGCCAGCCGGCGGAAAGTTTCCTCCGAGGAAAGAGGAGGGACGGGGCGGGGCGGGGCGGAGAGGCGGGAGGAAGAGCGCCTGGAGGAAAGGGAGAGGGGGCGGCCCCTGCTCCCCTACAGGAAGCCGCTGGGGAGGCCGCTCACAGGGGCCGCCCCCGCCAGGACTAACAACAACACCATGGTTCTTTACTAAACATCCTTAAGGCCGGAGCGCCTGGCAGAAGATACCCTCCCAACCCTCCGTAGGCTAAGCCTACCAACCATAGAGTGTGGCTATCATTAAATCTCCACTTTGCAAACGAAGACCGAGTCATAAAGATCTTGAACTTTGCTACATTGCAGGACTTGAACCCACAACTTTCTGGCCCTAGAGCGCAGGCTCCAAAATATTTCCCGGTACCTAGCTCTTCCTGCGATGAGAGCGGGTCCCGTTCGCCCCTCCAGCCCTTGCTAGACGCGGTGGAGTCAGCCAGTACCCCTTCGTCCTTATTGGTCAGCCCCTCCTCCCAGGGCCCTGGTTGAGTGTGTCCAGCTGCTGTGGTCACCCAAGGTTAATGATTGTTGGACTCGGCGGTGAGCCAGGTCCCAGCATACTGCAGACCCCAGCGGCGGGTGGAGCGAGGGCCTCTGCCTCTGCAGATACCGGGAAGGTCTTAGCTGCTTTGCTCGCCGCCGGTCCGCCCAGTCTCACACGTGTGCTTCCACCTGGGCTCAAGGCTTGTACAGAAGTGTGCTGGGGATCTGCAGCTGGGCTCTATTTTTCTGCCCAGTTTCCTGGCCACCGCCCCCCCCCCCTTCCCTCCCCATGCTGGAGCCTGGGGTGAGGGGGAGGCCTTCTTGGCGGGAATCTTGCAAAGGAGGAGGGAGAAGAATGGCAAGAGGAAATTGCAGGCATAGCTGTAGGTGCTGCCTGAGGCCTGAGGGCCATTAAGCCCCTCCCTGTCCAAGCTGCAGACCCTGGACTCCTCCAAACCAGCCTGGGTTCAAGTAGGGGCTAAGAGGAGATGGGGAAGGGACCGGGCTGGCTCGCACCTGGGTGTGTTTGTGACTGTTTAGTCTGCTTTGTGAGCGCCTGGAAGCCCCTCGGCCTGTGTGTTCTTAGTTATTTGCCTTTAAGGCTGCTTCAGCATTTTAGTGGGATGAATACAAGCCCCTGGTCAGTAGATGCCTGGCTGGTCCTAAAACGAAAAACAAAAACAACACCTCCCCCCCCAAAAAAAAGGGAAATTCAGAGTAAAGAAGTTACAAGCCCTCAGGAGACAGGCACCCTTAGGGGCTGTGACGTGCTGAGGAAGTGGTAGACTCCATTGAAGTGATGAGGAACATGTTGGGCAGCTTTTTTTGTTTGTTTTTTGAGACAGGGTTTCTCTGTGTAGCCTTGACTGTCCTGGACTCGCTTATGTAGACCAGGCTGGCCTTGAACTCACAGTGATCCTCCTGCCTCTGCCTTCCGAGTGAGTGCTGGGATTAAAGGCATGCGCCACAACGCCAGGCCACATTGGGCAGCTCTTACAAGGACACTCCAGGTAAGAGCTGAGTCCTGAGGAGAGGGCACCCATGCCACGATCTAGGCAGGAACAAGGGCTAGGACTGCCTGGCTTTACAGAGACAGAGCTAGAGTGAACTGTGCAAGGGCATTCAGGAGAGTAAGTGGGAGAGCACCCGGGAGCTTTTGCTTAGTTTTAATTGTAAGTGAATGGGGGGGGGGGGGGGGGGGGGGGGGGGGTCCTAAGAAAGAGAAGAGTGTCATTAAGCACTCCACACTTTGGAAAGTGGCTCGAGATAGGCTTGGTTACAGCAGGGCTAGACTAGAAGCAGAGAGAGCAGGGACAGGCTGGCAGATACTCAGGGAAGCAGTGGCCTAGGCGTCAGGAGGAGGAGGAAGAGGAGGAGGAAGGCAGGTGCGGTCCTGAAGGGAGTTCCTTTGTAGAGGTGGTGTTTGATTGACGATGAATTTAGCCTTGCTCTTGGGCCTGTGCAACCCAGCAAAATCTTGGGAGCAGTACTAGTCCCTGGTGTGGTGGGGGCAGGAGCGGGAGGGGGGGCTGGGGTGAGACTTGGACTTTAGACATGTCAGAATCAGGCTCTTGGTATCCACTAGACACCTGGGTGTGGGTGATTGATTGGCAGGTGGCACCCCGGGCCACCATTTCCAGCCAGGAAAGACTTGCGTAGAGACAGAGTCCCACAGAGGAGTTTCTTGTGGCAAGACATTCAGCTGCCTTTCTGGGTGCGTCCTACTGGCTGTTCATGCTCTGGAAATGAGACTTGGCTAGTGTACCAATTTTCACATCTGAGACGTGTCATTCTGTCCTATGATATAAAAATGGCAGCTTTTTTTTTTTTTTTTTTTGAGACAGGGTCTCTCTGTGTTAGCCGTGGCTGTCCTGGACTCACTTTGTAGACTAGGCTGGCCTCAAACAACGATCCGCCTGCCTCTGCCTCCCGAGTGCTGGGATTAAAGGCGTGCGCCAAATGGCAGCTATTTGTACAGTGGTCCATTGCTAGGAAGGTGACAGTCTTCTGTGGCTGATGCTTATTCCCGGGAGGGTGGTGTGTGTTCTGAACAACAAAGTGCAAATTCCCTCCACTTTCCATAGCAGCTACAGTCCCTGAAACTAGGTGGGCGTGGTGGCACACAATCCCAGCTCTAGGGAGGCAGAGAAAGGCGGATCTCTGAGTTTGAGGACAGCTTGGTCTACAGAGCAGGTTCCAGGACATCCGGGAGTGATACTGAGAAAAAGCCTGTCTCAACAAAAATTCTCTGTGTATACCCAAAGTCCCTCCATGTAGTTAGTAGGTTCTAGGCTCTGACATCCTTTCTCATGTTGCGTTTAATGTAGAATCTGCCTGTTTATGTGTTGTCTGGGGTCCCTGGCCCCTACTCCCTAAATGCTAATGGTAACCCCCAACTGGGATGAACATCTCCCACTCCAACAATAGACACAACAAAAAAAAGGATGCTACGGCCATTTATGGGTATTGACATTTGACTAGGTGAAGGAGAGATAAACCTGTTTTTTAGGATCCCAAGTGTGGGATCGGAACGGTCTTGTGAGAGAACAGGTGAGGTTAATCCACTAGAAGACCGACCAGCTCATGCAGGAGCCTGATTGTTGTCAGCTGAAAAGATCCCGTGAACAGGCTCTGGGAGGAGATATATAAATAAGCTGAAAACTGGAGGCAGGGCCTTTTGGAGACTTGGGATAGTTTGGCTCCACTTTGAGACGCTCCTAGAGAGAACAGCTCAAGGGAAGGCTTCAGGGCTCCAGCTCCTGCTGAGGTTCCGGGTTCTGGTAATTCCAAGTTCCAGCAGAAGAAATCCTGCTGATTACACCAGGAGAACTGCTCCTCGGAACTGATACCCTTACGGTTTTGTTGTTGTGTACCTTAATCCTCATTTCCTATTGTTTTGGTTAGTTGGGTTATAAGTGACGTACACTCGGTTAATAAGTTGTAATAAAATATATTGGTTAAGAAAATTGAGCCTACAACTAGGAGAGAGGTAACCACTAACTGATCACATCGGTGGCTGGTGAGCAGGGAACCCGGATAGAGTGAAGGCTCTGAGGGGGCATTCTGAGGAGTCTTTACTGACATGGTTGGGCCTTGGGGGAAACAGCAGGGGATGCCAGTGGCAAGGCCAGGGGTTAGAAAAATGCGTGGCCTGCTGAGGATCAGAGGCTTCCATGGAGTGGGTGAGGTCTATGAGAATTTAGGCTTCTGTATTTCAAGTATGGGATCAAAGCCACCCAGGGTCAGGACAGGAAGGGGGTGCACGTTTGAGTTCTGTTCTTTTTTTCAGCACTGGGGACTGAACCCAGGGCGCCTCATGTTAGGCAAGCATTCTACAACTGAGTAGCTGCAGTCCACCCTTTGGCACAGTTTCACTAGGCTGCCCAGGTTAGCCTTGAATTTGAGATCCTCCTGCCTCAGTGTCCTAGGGCTTCAAACCTGTTGCACAGGCCCTGCTGCTTCTGTTATTTACGTTCACTTACTGGTGTGTGTGTGTGTGTGTGTGTGTGTGTGTGTGAGAATGCACACATGCAGGGGTGCTTGTGTGTAGGTCAGAGGACAGTTTGCATGAGCTAATTTTCCCATTCTCCCATGTGGGTTGTGCAGCAAGCACCTTTACCTGGAGCCATCTCACTGGCCTTTTTTTTTTGTCTGTTTTTTGAGACAGGGTTTCACTGTGAAGCCCTATCTGTCCTGGAACTCATTCTACATATGGCTGGCCTCGAACTCACAGACATCCACCTGCCTGACTCCCAGTTGCTGAGATTAAAGGCTTTGCCACCACCACCACCCAGCATAATTGTCTTTTCTCTCCTCCTCCTCCTCTTCCTTCTTCCTCCTCTGACAGTGTCTCACTATGTAGGCCATACTAGCACAGAGTTAGCTATGTTGGGCTGGAGAGACGGCTCAGCAGTTAAGAGCACTGGCTTCTCCTCTCCAGAGGACCCGGGTTCAATTCCCAGCACCCACATGGCAGCTCACAACTGTCTGTAACTCCAGTTCTAGGGGATCCAATACCCTCATACAGACATACACGCAAGCAAAATACCAATCTACATGAAATTTAAAAAATTTTAAAAGTTTGTTATGTAGCTCACACTAGCCTTGAACTTGTGGCAATCCTCTCGCCTCATGCACCCAAGTTCTGAGGCTACAGGTGTGTATCTCTTGCTTGTTAAGTGTCCTGTCGCTATTACACAAGCTGGCGTCATCTGAGGGGAGAGAAACCTCAGCTGGGGAAAAAAGAATCCCCCAGTCAGATTGGCCGGCAGGCAAGCCTGTGGGGCATTTTCTTAATTGACAATGAATGTAGAAGGGCCCCACTCACTGTGGGCAGTGCTACGCCTGGGCTGGTGGTCCTGGGTGCTGTAAGAAAGGAATCTGAGGGCGCCAGGGGCAGCAAGCCAGTAAGCAGCGTTTCTCCAAAGCCTTTTTCTGCAATTTCTACCTCCAGGTGCCTATCCTGCGTTCCTCTATGGCTGACTATGAGCAGAATGTGTACACCCGTAAACCCTTTTCCTTTCCATGTGACTTTAGGTGGTTGTCTTTATCACAGCAATAGAAAGCAAAGGACAGAAATTGGTGCCGGGGTGGTGGGACGCTGTGACACAGATGCTGGGGTTGTCAAGGGATGACTGTGAAGGACTTTGAAGCTTTTGACTGGAAAAGCTGCTCAGTGTTCAGAACTTGACGTGTTTTTTTTTCCCCCCACCCCGGGAACTTGGACGATGTACAGACGATGAAAGCCTGGTTGTGATGTTTCAGAGGGAGGTTTGAGAGTGCCTCTTGTTGGGGCTGTTCATTCGTGTGCTGTCATTTCTCGCCCCCTCCCCCCGGAGACAGGGTTTCTCTGTGTAGCCTTGGCTGTCCTGGACTTGCTTTGTAGACCAGGCTGGCCTCAAACTCAGAGATCTGCCTGTCTCTGCCTCCCAAGTATTGGGATTAAAGGTGTGTGCCACCATGCCCGGCTGTGCTGTCATTTCTTCCCCACCCCCTCAGACAGGGTTTCTCTGTGTAGTCATGACTGGCCAGGATTCACTCTGTAGACCAGGCTGGCCTTGAACTCACAGAGATCCATTTGCCTCTGCCTAGCTGATGTGCTGTCCTTTTTTGTCAGCTGGGGCTGTGATTTTTTTTTAAAGAGTATTTTTATTTTCTTTAGTATTCTGCCTGCATGTGTGCCTACAGGCCAGAAGAGGGCACCAGATCTCATCATAGATGGTTATAAGCCACCATGTGGTTGCTAGGAATTGAACTCATGACCTTTAGAAGAGCAACCAGTGCTTTTAACCCCTGAGCCATCTCTCCAGCCCAAGTCAGCCATGATTAACAAGAGACCAGAAACCACTAAAACAAAACCTTTGCTTTACTGAGACAATTGATGCTGGTCAGTCAGAGCTGAGAAAACGGCTGTGACTGAGAAGAAACCAGCATCACTGAAGCGCATTCTTCTGGGAAGGTTTCCTCAGGGCCAGCACACCTGAACTGTGGCCCAGAGGAGCCCAAGGCTGTACTTGACACTGGCAGCTGAACTTGGCAGCAGCTGAGCCTTGGCCTGGGGGATGCCTGAGAGGTTGTTTGTGAACATTCAGCCTCAGTTACAGCGACACCCCCAGGATCTCAGGGGGCAATGGGGAAAGGCTGCGGCTTGGCACTGTGTGACAGGATCAGGATCTCTGAATAGAATCCAGGAGATAGGAAAGGTGCGGGCGGACGAGACCACCAGCATGCTGGAGATGCCAAGATCACGGGATGCTCACCAAAGATAGCAGATGCTGTGGAGTGCAACTGGCCTGCACCTGGGAGACAAGCTATGTGTTGTGTTCTTCTGGGGGATGGAGCTGCTAGGGCCCTTTGAAGCCTGGAGGATAGTATCTGGAGTAGGTCTCGGGTGGTAAACACTTAACTTTTTTTTTTCTCTCTCTCTTGGAGTAAGAAGTATTTATTTTTTTATTTTACAGGAGCCCACAGTTCAGACTTAGGACTCTTAAAAAAAGAAATGCTGGCCAGGTGGTGGTGGCGCATGCCTTTAATCTCAGCATTTAGGAGACAGAGGCAAGTGGATCTCTGTGAGTTCAAGGCCAGCCTGGTCTACAGAGCGAGTGTAGGAGAGCCAAGGCTACATAGAGAAACCCTGTCTCGAAACACCAAACCAAACCAAACCAAAAAATCCCCCAAAAGAGGCAGGCATGGTTGTACATGCCTTTAATCCCAGCACTTAAGAGGCAGAGGTAGGCAGACTTCTGTAGGTTCAAGGCCAGCCTAGTGTACATAATGAGTTCCAGGAAAGCAGGGCTACATAGAGAGATCCTGTTTTGAAATAACAAACAAGTAAAAGTCAACAACAAAGTTCAGCCTATGTTTTACATTATGATAGTAAGGAAGGTTATGGCTTGTGATATATTTGTGTGTAAAATTGACAAGGGGTCAGTTGTCATGGTTACTTTTTTTGTTGTTGACTTGACAGAAGTTGGAGTCATTCGAGAAGTAGGAATGTCAACTGGCCTGTAAGCAAGCCAGCGTCCCAACCACTGTGGGCAGTGCTATTCCCTAGGCAAGTAGGTCTGGGGTGTGTAAGAAGCAATCTGAGCAGGTGAGGAACAAGCCAGTACAAGGCATTCTTCCAGGGCTTTGCTTCAGTGTCTGCCTCCAGGTTCCTGCCTTGACTTCTCCTGACAGTGAACTACAACTGTAAAGTGACATAAAGCCTGCTCTCTCCAAGTTGCTTTTGGTCACGATCTTATATATTATAGCAACAAAAACCTAACGCAGTCACTATGGCAGGCCCCATACCTGACTTGTTATAAATAACAAATGTGTGAATGTTTTGGCTTCATGTATGTCTGTGTACCATGTGCCTGTCTGGTGTCCAAAAAAGTCAGAAAGGGAGGTGGGTGGGTGGCTGATCCCTCTGGAACTGGAGCTTAGACAACTGTAAGCCACCATGTGGGTGCTGGGAGTCAAACTTAGGTCTTTTGCAAAAACAAGTGCTCTTAACTGTTGAGCCATCTCTCCAGCCCTGTTTTATTCTTTGAAAAACAAATTTACATATACAAGTCTGTGTTTGCTATGTGTGCACCACGTGTGCAAAGGCCAGAAGAAGCTGTTGCATCCCCTGGATGCAGTGACAGGCAGGACGACCATGAGCACCTGGTGTGAATGCTGGGAACCAAACTCAGGTCCTCTGGAAGAGCATTAAGTGTTCTTTTTGTTCGTTTTTGAGACAGGGTTTCTCTGTTACACAGAGACCTGGCTGTCCTGAACCTCACTTTGTAGACCAAACTGGTCTCAAACTCACAGAGATCCACCTGCCTCTGCCTCCCGAGTGCTGGGATTAAAGGCATGCGCCACCACAGCTGGCCTGCATTAAATATTCTTAACCACTGTACCATCCATTTCTGGCCCCTTCCCTGATTTTTTTTTTTTTTTGTTTTGTTTTTGGTTTTATGAGACAGGGTTTCTCTGTGTTACAGCCCTAGCTCCTGGCTGTTCTGGAACTTGCTTTGTAGATCAGGCTGGCCTTTCTCTGATATTTTATACATATTAATATAGTGTATTTTGACGCCAGGCAGTGGTGGCGCACACCTTTAATCCCAGCACTTGGGAGGCAGAGGCAGGTGGATCTCTGAGTTTGAGGCCAGCCTGGTCTATAAAGCAAGTCCAGGATAGCTAATGCTATATAAAGAAACACTGTCTCAAGGAGGGGGGGTGTATTTTGATGAAAAACAGTTGAAACTTGTTTTGGAGACAGTTTCATGGCATCTGTGGGTGACCTTGAACTTCTGAGCATTTGGCCTCTCTACACTTCCCATGCTGCTGTTATGGAGTTCTGAGCGTTGGATCCAGAGCCCCATTCATGCTAGGCAAGGTACAGCCCTAGGCCTCACTATGAAACCCTTACTGGCCGGATGTGATGGCACACGTTTGCCTTTAATTCCAGCATTTGGGAGGCAGAGGCAGGTGGATCTCTGTGAGTTCGAGGCCAGCCTGGTCTACAGAGTGAGTCCAGGACAGCCAAGACTACAAGAGAAACAATGAGAGAGAGGGAGGAGGAGAGAGAGGGGAGGAGGAGAGAGGGGGGAGGAGGAGAAATGGGGAGGGGGGGAAGAGAGAAAGAAACCCTTACTGGCCTGAACTTGCCATGCAGACCAGGCTAGTCTCAAAATTGCAGAGATCGGAGAGCTAGGATTATAGATATATGCCACCATACCTGGTTACACCTAAGTTTTTGTTTTTCAAGACAGGTTCAGTCTCTCTGTGTAGCCTTGGCTGTCCTGGACTCACTTTGTAGACCAGGCTGGCCTTTGAACTCAGAGATCCGCCTGCCTCTGCCTCCCGAGTGCTAGGATTACAGGTGTGTGCCACCATGCCTGGCCCTACACCTAAGTTTTAAAAGGCTCTTTCCTGTCCCCATAGCACCTGGACTGTCAGGGGTAGAAGAAAGGAGGCTGGGGACAAGTCTTGCCACTCACAGTGGAGTTGGAAAGTGGTCAGATTCAAGGCAGAGCTGGGGGTTTACAGGGAGGACTGTGAGGGAGACATGTATGTCACCTAGCCCAGCTCCAGGGACAGACCTGCGTGCAGCAGCAATGGGATGAAGAAAAGACAGATGCGCTGGGATCAGGCAGTCTAGGCTCTCGGGTGGAGAAACTTCAGCTTGCTTATAATATAGAGTTGAAAAAAAAAAAACCTGAAATCTGATAATTAGTAAAGAATAAACAGCCCCAGTGCAGAAAAGCAAATCAGGGGGTGGAGAGTCAGCTCAAATGTTTGAAGAGCACTGGCTGCTCTCCCAGAAGACCAGGGTTCAACTCTGAGCACCCACATGGTGCCTGTGACTCCTATAGGGTCCTGGGATCTGATGCCCTCTTCTGGCCTTTGTGGGCACTAGGAACACAAGTAGTACAGAGACATAGACGTGAAAGAAGGTTTTTTAAAGAAAGAATATTTCTTTGCTTTGTCTGCTAAAGCAAAAACAAAGCAAACTAGGCAATTCTGAGCACCAGCTGAGTGCCAGACCAATTCTGAGGGCTGAGGACACAGGGCAAGACCTGGACAGCCCCAGAGACACTTGTACCCAAAGTAGGAGGTTGTGAATGGAGACCAGACCCAGGTCAGCAACTGGCAGTGGTGGTCTGAGAAGGGCAGGGCACCTCATGGTAGTGCACCTAGGCCACACAGAGTAGTATGTGTGTATATGTATGAGAGACTGTGTGGGCTGTGGGGAAGAGGCAAGGCAACGCAGCCATGGGAACCAGGGTCCTGTCTGGGAAGTCTTTTTCTTCCTCTCCCAGCGAGGGCTGGCCTAGCCTACCTCTCCCTTCTCCAGGAAGCTCTCATGGTTTTTTGGCTTTGCTGGGAAGTACACTGTACAGTCTAAACTTAGGCAACGGAAGGAAGGAAGGCAGGCACCCCAGGGCTTCCCAGGGAGGGGAGGGTCGTGCAGGAAAAGGCCAGGCTGGCTAGCTTCTTATCCCGGCTCCCTGGAGCGGGCATGTGGGTGCACGGCGGCTCCAGACACTGCATTTTACAGAGGGTGCGGATGGCTCTCTACTTGTCAAGGCCCTGCCATTCCTGCCTACAGTGGGCAGAAGCAGAGCCAAGTCAAGCTAGAAGCTTCCACTGGGCACTGGCAGGAGGCAGGCCATCCTGCTACTGACAGCATGGCCAGAGATGATGGTGGCCAGAGATGGCGGCCAGAGGTCAAGAACAGAGGCGTGCGGCAGGCCGTCGAGCTCCAGATCAGGAAGTTTTATTGCTGACATGCAGGAAGAGTCCCCATGTAGTACAAAAATACGTCTTTATACAAACTTTTTGTGACTTTTTCCATTTTGGTTTTTTTTTGTTTTGTTTTTTATTTTTTATTTTTTTTAGTTTTTTGTTTTTCTTTTTGTTTTTTTTTAACAACAGGACTTCTCAGTGTGTGACACCAGTGAGGGCAGGCCCAACCTCCTCTCATCTGCAGTGCCAGAAATACCATCAGACCCAGGGTTGACCTCAGAAGGAACCAGGCTGTCTGATGGGCTCTACAGACCTGAAGGTATTGCTTTTAAAAGGTGGGCATGTGGAAGCAGACCTGAGGGGCTAGGCGGGACTCTGCCCAGGAGGACCCTAGCCAGGCCTCAGAGCCTCACTGGAGGGCAGTCATGGGCTAGGAGCCCAGGCTGACTTCTGCTCCTTTGGGAGACTTTTCATTATCAAATAAATATAGAAAAGAGCCCCCTCCCAGCACCAGGCCCTGACTCTCAGCAGCCGGCTGGCTGAACTAGAGGCAGAGCTGGGTGCTAGGGGAGTACCTGGGCTCAGGTGGGCTCCCACAGACCCAGCAAAACAGGCGCAGGTGCCCAGGGCTGGACAGGGGGCATGGGAGGAAGGGGCATGGGCGGCCCTGCTACTGCTGGCAAGAGGTGGCCCCATTTTTTTCCAGATGGGGAAACTGAGGCACAAGGAGGTTTGGGAACTTGCCCAAGGTCACTCACAGTGAGTCAGCTTTTCAAGGGGTGAGGAGCAGCTCACACTCTAGGGAATATGGTCTCCCCGAGAGGCAGGAAGGGTCTACGACTGCCAGGAGCGGGACAGCGCCCTCTTGAGGGTACATGGGGTGTAGGCCTCCAGAGATGGAGCTTTGCTTGGCACTGGGTGCGCCAAGTCCAGTGCAGGGAGGGGCATTCTGGAGAGAACAGCATTTCTGGCAAGACGGGCATCCACTTCAAAGTTTTCGGCTCAAAAGGGTAGCAGGGCTGTTCTCAAGCCAGGTAGGTAGGTCCCCATCCCTACAGATTTCCCTCCCAAGTCTTCCACCCCCAAGTAAGCATCTGCCCAGGTCTGCTGGGAGAGATACCACATCTGAGGCAGGGTGGGAGGCTCTCTGAGCACAAGTGGCCTGTCCTCAGCAGGCCAAGAGCATCCTCCAAAGTTGGCCACAGGTCCCTTCACACTGTCCATGCTACCTGGGTACCACATGAAGGATGGAGGAGGCAGGACTAACGCGAATGTGCAGCACCTCAGAGAAGCTACTGAGACAGAGAAAGAGCCAAGTCTAGAAACAGAGGGCCTTGGAGGGTCGCGAGCAGAGAGGAACTAGCAAGAGAGCTCCTAGGTGCCTGGGGGTGAGAAGGGAGCCTAAGTACAGATGTGGGCCCTGTTATTCAGCCAGGCTGGGGGACAGAGTAGCCATGGGCTGAACCTAGAGAGGGGAGAGAAGTTGGATTCAATAAAAAAATAAATATATTTGAATTGGGCAGGAGATGAGGTGAAAGTGTCCCAAAGCTTAGACTGAGGACAGCCCCAGGGGAAGGGGCAGTGGTGGGGACATGGATGGTGGGAAGCGGTGCTTACTGGGCGCCAGCAGCGAGCTGCATGGTCAGCTTATATGGACTGTGGGGAGCAGTGGGCTTGCCAGACTGCAGCTGCTTCAGGGCCTGGGCTGCACATGTAGGCTCCCCTCTTTCCTCCTGGCACTCAGTCCAGAGACAGCGTGGTTAAAGAGACAGAGGTAGATTAAAATGTCATGATTAAAAGCAGATTAGGTATCTAGAATTCTCAGATTAAAAAACAAACAAAAAAAGAACAATCAAGCAATCATTCCAAAAGGTAGCTTTGTGGTACCTCTGTTGACCCTGGCTGTGAGCTGGGCTGTCCCTATCCTGCCCTGTCCCCGTTGCAGCCTGGGAGAGTCAGTTCAGCACGGCTGGGCCCTAGCCCAGGCCCAATGGCTGGGCCTCAGGTGGGCTGAGGAGAGGTGTGCTAGGGCCAGCGCTCTAGCTGAGAGCACTATTTCCGCAGATAGCGCTGGGCCAGGATGGCTGTGTCCAAGGAGGTCATGGGCTGTGCATCATGGCCAAGCCGTCGCACGGGTGGCATACTACCGAACTGCCGCTTGGGCACCCAGGTCCGGGCCTCGTGGATGGAGCTCTTCTCTTCAGCAAGCAGCAGCTGTTGTCGCATGTAGTTCTCAAACTCGTACTGGGAGCATTCCTCTGTTACCTTTGCCTGCGAGGCCGAGACCAAGGTGAAGCCAGAACACAGGGAGCCAGGGCTGGGTAGTGTGGTTGACGAGGTCACGCTTCCCGGGTATAACAATCCAAGCCCCTTCTTCCTAGAGGCTGAGTGTGGGGCCCTCGCCTTGCTGGCTGACAGAGTGGCTGCAGTAGGCTCTAGCTGAGCACAGCCTAGTCCTGACCTAGATCTTTGCCTTTCAGGTTGCATAAGCACCTTCACCACTGTGTGTGTGTGTGTGTGTGTGTGTGTGTGTGT
>OU015754.1:59410299-59441683 GCA_907169655.1 Acomys percivali | reverse complement strand
AGGATGGTGGGGGCACAGAGGTGTGTGCATGTGTATGAGGGTGGGGGGTGCAGGAGTGTGCATGTGTATGAGGGTGGGGGGTGCAGGAGTGTGCGTGTGTATGAGGGTGGGGGGTGCAGGAGTGTGTGTGTATGAGGTGGGGGTGCAGGGGTATCTCCTCACAGAGGGTCTCTGGAACTCTGAGAGGCTGCCAAGGTTAAGAGCAAAGCCACTTTCTGACCCATGGCCTCAAGTGAGCTCCTTCCCTCACAGGCAGGCAAAGCAATACTGCAGTCCTGACTAGCGGATGGCAGGGTTTTGGAACACAGTTCTCCAGCTGCCAAGCTGTGTGGCCGTGGACACAGAAAGCAGTTTACCTCTCTGATCCTCAGATAAAAATAGGTCCCACAGGCTTCCGGGTGGACTGAATGGGAGCCGGGCAGGCTTCCAGCACGGCTCCTTCTGGTCCCCAGGCCCAGGATCCCTCTTGGGGGGTGCCTGAAGACCTCCGGTTGCTACCTAGCATTCACATCTCTGTCCCCACCCCTAGTCCAGCACTTTCACCAGTGCAGGGAACAGGGAGGAGAGAGAAGGGATAAATGAATCATCTAAGAAATGAAAGCAGGACAGGTGAGAGAACCCAGTGAGTCAGAGGGAGAGAAATGTGACTTGGGCAGGAAGAGAAAGCCCCCGGAAGCCCAGATGGCTGCCTGGCACTGGGGCCTCCCCCATCTCGGCTATCTCTTTTCAGGCTGGGGACCACAGGACACAGGGCAGGCCAGAGGTACCTTTCCATTGCAAGGCCTGGGGAAGGAAGCCCTGCCCCTGCCACCCAGTCCACACTCACCTCCTGGGAGCTGTCAGAGTTGCTCATTTGGTCATCGATGTCAGGGACCACTTGCAAAGGCCCACTCAGAGAGGACAGGGACTGCCTGCAGGGGACGTGGCCACATCAGATTAGACAGGTCCCTACTGCTCCTGACTTGCCTTCAGTCAGTTACCTTAGAACCAGTCAGTATAACATGGCTGACTGCTCTGGGTCTCCGTCTCTTTGTCCATTAAAGAGGGGGCATCTGTTATAACGGCTGTGGTAAGAACTCAGCGTGGCAATGCCCACCTCACAGCTGGCATGTCTGGCAAGCAAGAGATGCTCACTCTGCACTCTGCCTACACCTTCTTAGCCCCACCTTCTGGATGATTTGAAACTGATGGCACAGCAGAGCATCTGTGCTCCCAGCCTTGAACAGGCCCACTTACCAAGATGCAATGATGGCACTGAGGGCCTCTAGGACATCAGCAGCAGCCAGGCGTTGCTGGGGGTCAAGGACCAGCAGTTTCCGGATAAGACACACTGTGTTCTCAGAGACCCTCCCATCCCTAGATGGGGACGAAGAGGAAGAAGTCTCAGTGGGGTGATGAGGGATAGGATTGTGGGGGAGGGAAGGGGGGCTTTGACCTAAGACTCCAAGACCCCAGTGGTGTTGCTGTCTGTTCACGGAAATCCCTTCCCTACCGCTCCCAGGAGGCAAGACTCACTCGGGGATGGTGTACTCGGCAGCTTTGATCTTGCGGAAGAGCTCCTGTGGGATGCTGTCGTAGAAGGGGAACTGGCCATAGAGCATGGTGAAGAGCACCACACCCAAGGCCCACATGTCACTAGGCTTGCCCCGGTATGGACGGCCTGGAGACAAAGGACATTCATAGTCAGAGGGAAGGCAGCTGGCTCCTCTGAATCTTCTTACTCCTGGGGCAAGCACAGTGTTGCGTTCCGAGCTCCTGCACACTTGCCAGGCCCTCACTCCCCTGCTGATCCCTGGCCATGTGTAGCCCACCCACCATGCCCTGCTCTGTGGGGCTTTCCACCACCTTCTCCATCAGCCTAGGAGACTCTGGGAGCTCGGCCTGAGTCTACCACACCCAGGAAGGCAGCTCCCAGAGCAGGTGGTCAGCATGTCTGTAGACACAGCTGGCAGTCACTCACACCCCCACCCGTCGCCCCCATCTTGCCTACTTCCTTCCCAGCGTTTGTCACCATCTGCCAGGCCCCCCTTCTCTTTGCTGCCCAGCTCCCTACTAGATGCCGAGGTTCCCTGACATAGGTGCGCACCCACTGCCTGGGCCCAGCCTAGACAGTGACCTCTCTGTCTGTCGGCTTCCCTTGTTAGTGGTGCCAGGATCCCCACCATAGGGAGGGGGCATGGAAAGAAGACCATAATGGGACACAGAAGCAAGAGAGACTATTGGGAGGGAAAAGGGAAATAGGAAGGACATGGAAGGAGTGGGGAGGACAAACAGGGACAAAGAAAGAGGCCTGAAACTGAAAATGCCGCAGTGAAACTGGCTACTAATTTTTGAAGGTGCCAAACAAAAAGGTCACCTTACTGTGGGTTTTTGTGAGATTGTCCTTAGGGTAGTAGTATAGCTTTGTTTGGGAGCAAGGTCTTGTTACAACATGGCCCAGGCTGGCCTAGAACCAAGATCCTCCTGCCTCTGACGCCTGTGTGCTGGGATGCTGGAAGTGTGGCACAACTCGGCTTCTAGTTTTAACACTGCACAGATGCCACATGTGGGGGAAGAGTGGTCTCACTCTTTTGTTTTGGAGACCAGGTTTCTCTGTGTAGCCTTGACTGTCCTGGACAACTTTGTAGACCAGGCTGGCCTCGAACTCTCAGTGATGCACTTGCCCCTGGGAGTAAAGGTGTGCGTCAGCACTGCCCTGCATTGGGGAAGATGTCTTACCTACCCTTTATATGCTCTTGTGGAACTCCATTCCTCCTCCCTCCTAGCTGTAACCTGACGTGGGCATGTGACCAGTCTGGGCTCAGGGAGCCCCAGCATGCAGTCCAGGTCCTGCCCACAGGTCACCATCTGTTTAAGGAGTGTACTGCCACACGTACCGCTGAGCACATCAGGACTGATGTAGGCAGGGCTCCCCCTCTGGTCCTTCAGCAGGTCCCCCTCACTCACGAGGTGCTTCCCAAGGCAGAAGTTGGTGATTGTTATCCGATGGGTCCTAAGAACAGGAGGCAAAGAGTGAACACGCAGGCAACAGAGCCAGACATCGTGTGGGTCAGGCCCCCCTATTCTAAACAAAGTGAGAGGCCACTGGTCAAAAGCGCAGCAGCTGCCGCCACTGCCACCGCCCCTGCTGCTCTAGCCCAAGCTCAGAGCTCGAAACAATTCCCAGAGACTTTAACCAGTATTCAGGAGTGGGAGTGACCTGGAACTTCAATATGATTCCCTCATTCCCACACACAGGAAAAAGACCAGCAGAGGTGACCGACCTTAACCCTCCCTCCCTGTGCTGTGGCCAGTGGGCAGGTCCTGAGCCTCCCTGCCTCACCACTGCAGAGCAGACAGGAAGCTCAGCACATCAGGCCTGGCCCTCACGTGGGGATTCTGGTTCCGTGTGAAGTTTCCACATGCCCTGGTGGAGTGTGGAAGCTGATCCTCTGCTATACTCTCCAGCTGACAGCTGTATGTGTCTATGTGTGTGCACATGTTATGAAGGCCCAATGTCCGTATAAGCTATCTTCCTCTATTGCTCTCTACTTTGGGTGTTTTGCCTGCATGTGTGACAGTGTACCACATAAGTGCCTGGCGCCTGTGGGGGGGCAGAAGAGGGCATGGATCCCCTGGGGCCTGCATTACAGATGGTGAGCCATCTCTTAAGCCTTCTTTACATTGGTTTTGGAGATGGGGTCTCTTACTGAACCCGGAGCTCACTAATTTGGCAAGACTACTTGGACCAGCAAGCCCCAGGGGTCCTTTTGTCTAGTCTTACCAGGGACGGGACTACAGGCTCATGTGAGCCTGTTCAGTTTTTTTTTTGGTAGTATTTTGAGACAGGGTCTCTCTGTGTAGCCTTGGCTGTCCTGAATTCACTATGTAGACCAGGCTGGCCTCGAACTCACAGCGATCCTCCTGCCTCTGCGTCCTGACCACCCAGCCCTCACTGTTCAGCTTTTTATGCCAGGGATCTGAACTCACATCCTCCATACTAGCCTGGCAAACACTTAACCAACCGAACCCTCTCTCCTGCCCCCAGGCTGTCCTTTCTGAGGAGGAGGGAGGGGAGAGTGGGGTTATCTCTCCATGGAGCTCTGGCATCCAACTAGTCAATGTGTCACCTAGCTCTTCCTAGTCCCCACAGTCCTCAGAGCTAACAACAGGAACCCCACTGTAGGCCAAAGCCACGTGGGGGACTCAGTACTGGAAGGGTGGGGACTTTCCTGGAGTTTTCAGATGGCGTAACCTCTATGGGCAGGAAGAAGCAGGTGAGGGCACGCGAGACCTTGTGCAGGAGCAACTCCAACCCTGGTCTCCTCCCTGCTGCACAGTAGGGCAAGCACACACTGCTGCTGATGTAGGGTGACAGGGTGACCGTGAGTCCAGTGGCTAGGGGATAGCTGGCAATGCAGGTCTGGTCTTCACTGGCTCAAGGCCTCCAAGAGAAGGTTCACCCCAGAAAAGGAGGCATTGTGAGCTGGTGATGCTGCCAAGTTGGGGTTCCCTTTGCTAGCAGCTTTGAGCAGGTAGCCTTTAGAAGAATTCTGGGGTCCTGCTGCACGGGCCTGTGGAGGCTCAGCAGGTACAGCCCACACTGTCTAGTGAATGAGGCACTGCCCTAAATGTGGCCAGTCCCTGTGGGCTGCAGCCACACCACACCATGTTCACAGGCTCAGTGGGCACATTTCAGACTCTCTGTGAGACAATGCGATGTCTACTCCCAGCAACCTTTGTGGCTGTTTCATTTCTGTAGTGCTAGGGGTCAAAGTGAGGGCTTGTGCACACCAGGCACGAGCTCTCTCACTATGCTCCAGCCCTAGTTCCAACAATTGTGAGTCCAAGCGCTGTCACCAACAGTGCAGCCTCCTGCTAGTCCTCCTCTGGAGCAGCGGCTCCTACTGGGAGGCGACCCTGACTTCATTGAGGACTACAACTCCACACCATGGGCAAGAGTCCCACAGGAGCCCTAGGCGTAGGGATGGGAGCTGCGCTGAGGCAAGAGATGCTACTCCACTGTTACGGTGAGGACACCAGGGAAGAGGCCCATAGGAAACACACAGAGCTAGCTCGGGGCCTCCCTTGGTAGCACTTCTGTCCCTTTGCCAGGACTCAGGTGGGTTGTTTTCATTTACTCCCACAGCAGCCTATGAAGGGGTCTTCTTCAGTGTTCTATCTCAGGTGGTACAACTAAGGCTGAGAAGTAGTGGGACCTGCCCATGGTCACACAGCTTGGGAGCACTGGGAGGTAGGTCCGAGCCCAGGTCTGTTAGGACTCAGAGCCCCTGGGAAGTGCCCAGCCCCCAAATGACTTTTCCTTCTGCTGTCTCCAGGCTGACTCATCTCGTGTCTTGGGTTTCAGACTGCCTTGGCCTAGAAAAACAGACTCTTCTCCGAGAGTCACCAAGCAGGCGGCTTTGGCTTAGAACCTTTCTAGGAAGCTCGTGGTGTGGTCCTCACTACAGCTGGGAGTGAACGGAGGGTGGCCCTCACCGGAGGACCCAGGGGAGCACCAGTGAGGAGAGGTGTGTCTTCCCTACCTGTACTGCCTGTGCTTGTTATTGGCTGAGCATTGCAGCTGGGGAGCACAGTGAGGTGCTCAGTGAGCAGCCTTGAGCACCTCTTCTTACAAGTCTCCAGAGCAGAGGGGAGGGTGGGCTCAAGAGCAGGGGATGTGGCTGCAAGTGGACTTCCCCGGGAGCCGCATCCAAGAGGCTCTGAGAACCCTTCAGCTCCTTCAGGGAATTCTGCTGGCAAAGGGCTTGGTGCAAACAAAAGCCAGTCTGTCCTCCACGTTCCCTGTTGAAACGTGGGCTCCAGCTCTCACACAGGATTCCCTGCAGAAGCCTGCCTGGTGGCCTGTAGGCTAGAGCCCAAGAATACAGACACCTGCACGTCAAGGTGCAAAATGCTCCAGCTGAGCCTCCCGCGTCACTGCTCTGGACATAGGGCTGTAAGTGTTTACAGAACAGCACTGTTTCTGTGCTGGCCACTGCAGCCACAAATGTACGCTGTGGTACGTGCGCTCTGAGGATAGCTCAAAGCAGGGGCAGTGGGCTGAAGACTCAGGTTCCCAGGCCTGATCCTGTCTCTGCAGTTCCTTGCTATGTGAAGCTGTTGCTAACTCAAATGTCCTTTTCTGTGAGGGGAAATATGGCAGCGCCTGACTCTCAGGATGGAACTAGATCTGACTGGGTAAGAAGACGGTCCACAGCGGGTGCTGTGCTCCGGGTTTGCCAGAGGAAGCCGCCATAGCCTCTCGTTCTCTGCAGCTGGCATGCCTAGGACAGACACTGTCTGACATGGGGAATCACAGGCCCCAGGAGCACATGCATTTGTGTTGTTCTAGGTCCTGCCAGCAGGACAGCCAGCCTTCTGCTTGTGGTGGCTGTTCTGCCACAGATGTACCTAGAGTCTCTCCCACAGGAAACACCACGGCCAGCCTGGAGACCTCCTCAAGCTTGGCAACGCTTGTCTTGCCGCCACCACCCACGGTGGCAGGGTGGCACACAGCTCCCCAGGAGTCCCAGGCCCCCCAGCTGGCCCTGAGAGGAGGGCAAGGGCACTGCGGGGTGGCGGGCAACGTGCGTCAGCAAGGGCTGCTCTGGTGAGTCACGCTTCAGCTATGGCCCTGGGCTACCACAGTGTTCTGCTTTTCTAGGAACTGGTATGCAACTTGCCTACCCAAGAGGAAGGAGGAAGGAGGCACCCACAGCCAGCCTCATATAACCCCAAGGACGACTTCGGATTTCAGCCCTTGCTTCTCCCTGTTCCCTCCCTTGGGCTCTCGTCCCATGTATCTGCATCCCACTGGCTAGCACAGGCACCGGTAGGATGGGTGCGAAGGGGCTGCATGCCAGGGATGAACGGGAATATGAGGGGCTTTCCATGTTATATTTCTTTGTACTCTTCCTGAGTGTCTGGGTACTTAGCTGGATCCTGTCTGTTCTAAGTGAGCTACAGTGCTCTACAACCTCAAGGTCACTTGAGACCTGTTACAGCTGTGCTGGGGTTCCAGAGGTGCATCTTCAGACCACGCACAAAATGGAGAGGGAGAGGGGGCTGGAGAAGGGAAAGAAGCAGAACCACCAGTGGGGGGAAAGCCATGCATACTTGTGTATGCTAACAGGTGGGAGCCCCACTGAGTGTTTCCATGACAACTCCCAGAATGCTCATTTAGAGAGCCAGCAAGCCAACAAGCGGCTGTTATGCAGAGCCTGGGCCCTCTATTCCAGCTGGTTGGGTCATAGGCTCTGCAATGTCCCACAAAGGGCCTAGGTCAAATAGGATCCAAGCCTTCCTCTTTCTTACAGGTTTTGTTTTTTCATTTTTTGTTTTTCAGAGCTGGGGACCAAACCCAGGGCCTTGCACTTGCTAGGCAAGCGCTCTACCCCTGAGCTAAATCCCCAACCCCTTGTTTTTTCTTTTAAAGATAGGGTCTTTCTTGCTTCTATAGCTCAGGCTGACTTCAAACTGGTGATGCCCTGTCTCTGAGTGCTGGGAACTAGGTGATAATTCGCCCTAAGACAACACACTCTCCACACTCAGGGCCACGCCCTCCAGCATCTGTCTTCCTCTTCTCAGTCCCAGTCAGGCCTCATCTGAGGTGGGAGAGCACCTGGCCCACTTTTCTGTCTCATTCACAGGAACCTCGGGCCTTTGGGAACTGACACCGGAGTGTACTTAGGAAGAGCAATCTATTTGATTCTCAGGCTGATCTCTGCAGCACAGGGGCATCACTCCATCCCTACAGATGAGGGACAAGCAGAGTGCTGGCAACTGGACACATGAATGAGTGCACTTAACAAGTAAATAAATAAGACCGCTAGCGCAGGGCGGGCTCTGCGCCAGGTCTGACCCCCCACATCCTGCCCCTTCATCTTCCCTAACTCCTCACTTAGCCACATGGGGTCAAAGCAGCTCTGGAATTTCCTGTTTCCTTCCCTCCCCTCTGCAGACTATGACAGTAAGGCTCTCAGGCTGGCAAACCTTTGCTCAGCCAGCACGCAGCTAGCTCCTCACACACTGTCCTCAGTACATGATGTGATAGTTGTTTTCTGGCCAGCACCCTCATCAGATGGCAAGCTCCATGGGGTAGGTGCTGCACCCCCGAAACAAGTCTGTAGTCCCAACCCCCAGGGGAGCTGGCAGAGAGAAGGGTCACTTAGGCCCTCTGTATCACACTACCCAATGGTGTATCAGGCTGGGGCTTTGAAGCCTGTGGCCCTGGCCGTCCTCTTCTTGTGGCCCACCTCCCCACAGCTTCTTTTCCCATGACCACTGAAGCTACTGTAGGAGGACAGTGGGGCCCCTCCTGGGCCGACCATGTCATGGAACAAATCGGCACCATGCACTTGTGCTATGAGCACATGCTCTACTGCCCTTTCTGCCCTCTAACCTACCGGAAGGGAAAGGGAAGGAGAAAGACTCAGAGAAGCAGGGGAGGCAGCGCCTCCCCATAGTGCTGCCTTTTCAGGACTGTGGTAGCCCACAGAACAGCACTTCCTCCTGTGGGATCCTGAAAGCTTGCTCAGCTGGTACCCTTACACCACTGCCCTAATCCCGGTCAGTCGAAGGGGCCAGTGCCCAGGAGAGCCATCTGCTGCACCTCCCCCACCCCTCCAAGACTCAGCAACTCCATCCGATACTGGGGGTGTCACGCTTCTTCCTGTCTGTTTGAGCAAGACAGAATTCCCAGCCCTAGGGTTCTGGGCGTCTCTGAGTCAGTTCCTAGGGACCTTGCATGCACGGGGTAGCTGCGCGTGTAGCCTAACTCTGAGGTCAAGCAGAGGAAGGACGGGCGCTTACCTTTTATTGAGCACCATGTTCCCAAGCTTCAGGTCTCTGTGCACGATGTTTTTCTGAAAACCAATGAATGGATGGTTTGCACCAGAGAGTGACAAGTGGGATGGGGTCCGCTTGGGTGATGGAGGCTCCTCGGGGCTCTGGGAAGGCATGAGCCCCTAGGTCTCCTAGGACCCTCAAGCATGCATCTGAAGTGGATAAGAAGTGGCCTAGCAGTTTCTTCAGCTTCTTCTCACCCTAAACCAGTAGCTTATGGGAAAAGCTCCCACCTCTTCCTCACTCACCTACCCCATGGGGAAAGGAAGCTTCAGCCTAGAGGTGGGGCAAGGAGCAAGCACCACACTTCTGGCTTGGCCTACAGCGCCCTGGACAAAGCTCAAGCATTTCTGTCCTTCACCCTGGGGTACCTGGGATATCGTCCTACCAAAGGTCAGGCGATAGGTCCCTGCACTACGAAGCTATAATTTAGTCTCTTGACTGACTGGGAACTACTGCATGGGGCTCTCGTGGGCTGCTCTGTCAGTCGGCCTTCAAGGGAAGGTGGCTATGGCCTGCAGTGCTGTGTGTGCCTTACCCAGGCAGCAGACATTTGGCCACTTTCCTCTGGACACTCTCAGCTGCAAGGCACATTTGGGTGAGGTCAGAACCAAGCAGCTTTCTGCTGAGCAGAAGCCAAGAAGGATGCTTTTGGGACGGCAGTGGGGGGTAGATTTGGGACCCTGGGCCTCACCTGGTGCAGGGCTTCCACCACACGGACCACGTCATAGAAAATGACCACGGTCTCCCGTTCACTGAGCCTCTTCTCCTTGATGACGTAGTGCTGCAGGTTGATGAGGTCGGCTGTCTTGTCACTGAAGTCGTGTGCACAGAGGCAATCAAGGACGAGGCAGATGCGTTTCTTCATCTTCTTCACCATCCGACCAGACTCTGTGTCCTCGACTGCTTCACAGGTGCGGTCCTGGGAGGCAAGGAGATGGGCCGGGGGCGGGGGCTTAAGGCTCTCCTTCAGAGGTTCAGAGGGGAGTGGCTGGCTGGCTGCTGCCCTGGGTGAGGCGCACACAGGTGGCCACTCAAACCCTGCAGGAGTCAGTGGGTGGCAGACAGACACAGACAGCCTGACTGGGTAGTATCAAGTTCAACATCTCAGTTGTGATCACAGGGCAAGGGCAGCACTGGGCATTTAAAGCCAACTGGCCCCCTCAGCCCAGCGCAGCAGCAGTGAAGCTGAGTCCTGGGGCGTCTCCCTCCTGCTGTGCTCCCAGCTTCCAGTTATCACCAGTGTCACTTCCATCCATGTCCAAGACTGCAGACGGTTTTCTCAGTTCTTTGAGACAAGGTCATCTCACTAAGTAGTCTTGACTGGTCTACATACTGAGTTCCAGGATGGCCTAGGACTCAGAGATCCATCTGCTGGGGTTAAAGTCATGTGCCACCACTCTAGGCCTAAGACTACAGGAGTCTGAGAGCAGTCACTGCTGGAAAGCTCCAGGGGCCACGCATTTTTCTGTGTATGATGGCTGATTTTGGTTGTCAATTTGACTGCACCTGGCATCAACTACCTGGGGAGCTGCCAGGTGCACCCCGGAAGGATGGTCTTCATCTGAGTATCTGAATCCGGGCGAGCAGCCCTAAGTATATGCCACAGGTTTTGGTGGTAGCCTGAGTAAAGGATGTGGAAAAGGGAAACTGAGGGCCAGCCAGCGGGATCATGTACTTGGGAGGCAGAGGCAAGCAGATCTCTGAGTTTGAGGCCAGCTTGGTCCACATATCGCAATTTAGGTCAGTCAAGACTACATAGTGAGATCCTGTCTCAACAAACTAAAACAAAACAAAAACCTGCCTTTTGCCTGCTTGCCCTCACTCTCACTGGCAAGTGCACCCGCCCCGCTGCGGCAGCACTCCTTCACCAGTACTAAAACTAACTCTGACCTTCCAATACAAACTGAGGACGAGAGCCTCTTTGGGAGGCCTTCAGGCCTTCAGCACCACACTGCGGCTATGGATGGAGTAACTCCTGGATTCCCAGCCTTCCTGTCCTCAGGCAGCCACTGTTGCACTACCTGGACCACAGCCTGTGAGCCAGTCAATAAACCCTCCTTATGTTCTGTTCCATTAGAGAAACCTGACTGCCCAAGACAATGGCTTTCCCCACGGCCGCAGGACTGCTGGGCAGTCACATAACTGGAAGGAGTACGGGGCGGGCCTCAGATGGCTCCACCGCGTGAGTCTCGTTCTTCAGGGCATAAAGGGGGGCTAGCCATCCTTCCCTCCCTTAAGTCAAAGGTTATATAAACCAACCCAGGCCTGCGGCCGCCAGGGCTCAGACAGGTCAGTTACTAACGCTGGGCCCGCAGCCCTAGCCACTCTCCTTACTGCAAGGGATCCTAAGTGTCTTACTGCAAGGGATCCTAAGTGTGACAAAAATAGGTGCAACATGACCACTGCGGTCCTGCCAGCCGGAGGAGGCTGGTCACTGCCAGCACACAGCCAGAGCCCTCTGGGAAACTCCTGGAGGACCAGTCAGAGTTATCCTTAAAAACAGGATCAGACCTGTGATTCGCTTGCTGCAGGGTCTGGGCCCAGTGTCTAATGCTCAAGGCACTTTTGGTCACCTCCGTTCTGTCATCCGAAAGAATACAAATGAAGGCCAACCTTGTGAAGACACCAGAATTGCATATGAAGATATCAGAATTGAGATACTAAGATCAGCTTCATTTCCGTTTAAGAAAATGCTCCAGTTTTTGGAGCTGCCTCTGATGGCAAGTCTAAGAATAAGGCCTTGGCAGGTGTGGGTGTGGGCGGGTATCGTGCTGACTGGCAAGCCACAGTTCAGCTTGTTAGCATTTTCCACTTGCTTCGTGTGAGGGATCAAACTGACAGGGAAACAATGGTGATGATGCGCAGGTGTCACAGCGGCCAGGGCTGGATGCACGCCTGCTCACTGCTGCGTGTCTGCCTACCAGCCGTGAGGCAGGGGACACTATGACTCTCTCTGTTCTTTACACCATGAGTCTGAGGCTCAGAGGCCTGAAATGACTCGCCTGAAGTCACAAAAAGGATGTTGAAGGACATCTACAGAAGAACCTGAGATGCCTGGGCAGGCAAGGGGCTGTGGTGCGGTCACGCCGTGAGAGCTGACCACAGGTGCTCCAACTCTTGCTCTGCCTTCCACTCAAGCCCAGCCAATCAGAACAACATAGTTGGAGCAGACCGTAAATGGCTATCTTTTCTCCCTCAGAAAAGCAGCATTTCCAAGCTCGCCTGGCTACTGCAAGTTGTCGTTTGTGAACAGTCCTGCAGGTTGAGACCATCACGGAACACTGTAGCAGCTAGCATGGCCCTAGCCTGATTCCAAATCCCTCTGCCCAGGTCTTGACGGCCAGCAGGGAAGGAATACCGGGAGTTGCATGTTGGGATGCTGGGAGCCACAGCTCTGAGAGATGACAGGAAGCACAAGGAGTGTGGGGCCACTCACCTGGAAGAGTCCATGGTGGTGGACCACGCCGTCCTGCGTGTGCAGCAGGGAGAGCAGAGAGTACTCGGTGTGCAGCAGCATCTTGCCCTGCCTCTCCTCTTGGCTCTCTAGTCCTTGCTCGCCCCTCTCCTCAAGGGTGAGGATCTGTAGGGAGGCACAAAAAGGAAGAGAACAAATGCTTTCCTTTACCCAGGAGACAGGCTGGACGGGGGAAGCAGGTTCACTTCTGCTCTGCCTGACCCCACGCAGGCACGCGTGACAGCTGCTTTTCCTGATAGCCTGTAGTTCACACAGAACTCTTTAATCGGGAGCTGAGTGAGACTGTGAACTTGACTGGTCTCAGGAAGAAACGGGGCTACTCATAGGTGACACAGTGTGAAGGTGACAAGGAGGATGGGCTGGGCTGCGAGGACAGCCCTGGTTCTGAGGGCCTTGGCCTGTGCTTGCTTACCTTCAACTGATAGAAGTCATCCGTGCCATCTTTCCTCGCCAAACACTGCACGATGCTTGGTACCGGTGAGTTGCCCAGGCGGGGACCTGTGGCACACAGAGCTTACTTTGCAGAATGTTACCACATGGCCTTCTGGTGAGATCGGCTCTTTATACCTATTGGTCTGCACCCACAAAAGTTTCCTGGTAGAGAGTTTTATCTCTTCCACAGTGGAGGGGAATGTGTGCGCATCTGCCTGATACACACCTGGCTTCTGCTGGCATGTTCCTCACAAGGGTTTCCAGTGTCTAGTGTGGGGCACGCCCGTAATCCTAGCACTCAAGAAGCTCATGTAGGGGGCCGGCCAGCTGGAGGCCAGCCTGGGCTGCACATCAGGCCTTTCCTGCCTTCACCATCCACAGAATCTTCTCACTGTGTCCCACCTTGTCCATCTCCTTCTGGTACTCTGCTAAAGTCTTTTTTCCCCAACAAACAGGCTAAATTCTGTGAGGGCAGCAGAGGACCTTCTTCATCACCCTACAAACAGTGCAGGGCTGTTTGCTGGGAGCAGGCACCATTATGAGCTGTTTGCTGGGTGTCTGAGGTTGGAATGAGGTTGTGCCTCTGAGTCCCAAAGGCTGTCCCTAGAACAAAAGGCCTACCAAGCCCTGGTGCCAAAGCCCACACCGCCTGAGCCTGGACTGGCCAGGCCTCAGACACTCAGAATGCCAGCTGCTCCTCAGCGCGCTGGAGACGTTCAATTCCACAGGATTTTCATACTGTTCTACAAGTAGTTCAGGGCACACCTTTAATCTCAGCTCTTGGGAGGCAGAGGCAGAGGCAGGCAGAACTCTTTGTGTTTAAGGCCAGCTTGGTCTACATAGATCCTGCCTCAAAACACCCCTCCCAAATGAAATAAATATAAGCAGCTCAGGGAAATGCTATACAAAAACACTGAAATCTTTCATGTCATTCAAGAAAGGCAAAGAGTGCCTAAGGTGGTGAGTCGAGGGCTGTAATGCAGCTATGTGCTTTGTGTGCCTGTAGACACTGTGGGGCTCAGATTCTCAAAGGTGGGAAGTGAGAGACTGGCTCTTGATCTAAGGCTGGTATGCTGACAAAAAAACTGACAACTTTTTGCTATGGAGTGATCACATCCCTGCTACCTCCACAGAGAGCCAGGGCCCTGCATAGCCCTGGCTACACCCACTCCCGGGGGCTAGAGACTCACCCAAGATGAACGGTCCTGCTCTCTTGGCATTATTTCCAGCAATGCCAGTCCCCAGAGCCTTGGCCCTGGCTGACGTCTCCCCAGCTCCTCTGTCTGAGGCTCTCCGCTTCATTCTCAGTTCTGAACAAGACAGAAAAGATCCTTTCTGTTGAGTACATCAACAACTTTCCTTACATGAACCAGCCTACCATGAGGACACATTACACAGCTGCCGCTGCGCCACCTTCTCCCCACCAGGAGGAGCATCCAAGGCACCTGAGGACACAAAACCCAGCCCCTTCATTTGACAGTCAGTACACACCAACAGCAGATGTCCTTGAAGGCAGTAGACACAGATCACAGAAGTGAGGGTGGGGTAGTCTGCTGTAAAGGTGCCAGAGGGACACTGAGAGGAGGCACAGGACTTTGTGTGGGTGTTGAAGACAAACCTCTACAAAGACAGAATAGGCAACTAAGCCCCAGCCCTGAGCTATTGTTCTCAAAGTGGCCCCTACCTCCAATGCTTACAGCCAAAAGACCCACAGTGTCTCCTCCTGGGCCATCTCCAGGAGTGATGGGCCATGGGTCCCGGGGAAATGGCCCCTTAAACGTGGTGCTTAGTTCTTCCTTCCTAGCCATGAAGTCTGAGGAGTTCCCTATGCAGTCAAGGATGATCTTGGATTTATTTTTAGTAAGAAACTACCCATCATGGCCACTTGACGGTGTTGAACAAAAGATAATATTTTATTTTATTTTTGTTTTTTGAGACAGGGTTTCTCTGTGTAGCCCTGGCTGTCCTAGATTCACTTTGTAGACCAAGCTGGCCTCAAACTCATAGCAATCCACCTGTCTCTGCCTCCCTGAGTGTTGGGATTAAAGGCGTGCGCCACCACACCTAGTTTTTTTTTAATGAATAAATTTTTGTTCTTAATTATGTACTTTTTAGTTTTTCGAGACAGGGTTTCTCTGTGTGTAGCCCTGGCTATCCTAGAATCACTCTAGCCTGTAGCCTAGGCTGGTCTTGAACTCACAAAGATCCGGCTGCTTCTGCTTCCTGAGTCCTGGGATTAAAGGCGTTCTCCACCACTGCCTGGCTTACTTTATTTTTATGTTATATGCATTGGTGTTTTGCTTGCATTTTTGTCTGCATAAGGGTGTCAGATCTTGGCGTTGTAAGATCAGATAGTTGTGAGCTGCTATGTAGGTGCAGGGACTTGAACCTGCGTCCTCTGGAAGAGCAGTGAATGCTCTTAACCACTGAGCCATCTCTCCAGACTCCTCACCCCCTCCCCCGCAATACAGAATTTTCTCTGTGTAGTCCTGGCTGTTCTGGAATCACTCTATACTCCAGGGCTGGCCTTGAACTCAAGAAATCTGCCTGCCTCTCTGCCTCCTGAGTGCTGACATTAAAGGTAAGCACTATCACTGCCTCGTTTAAGGAATATTAAATTTTAGGTTGTATAGGTATTTTGCCTGCATGTGTATCTGTGGCAGCACGCATATGCATGCCTGGTGCCTGTGGAGGCCAAAAGAGGGCACTGGATCCCTGCAACTGGAGTTAAGACAGTTATGAGCCACCGTGTGGGTATTGAGAATTGAACCAAGGTCCTCTGTAAGAGCAGCAAGTGCTCTCAACCAATGGCGGAACCATCCCTCTAGTTCCAGGACACTATCTCTTAGAAAGAAAGGAAGGATGACTGGGGTGGTAAGGGTGAGGGAAGGTCACTCTTCCCATCAATGGGACTGTGACTTCCTGAAGACCAGCCCCTCTAAAGCTCCATTCCAAGGCGGACAGGGAGCCAGGGAGCCTGGGACACACATAATAGAAGTACAAGTTCTTGTTCTCCAGGTCAAACCCCTTGGGGAGCAGAGCCCAGGTGGAGGGGGAAGTCAAAGATCCCAGAGGTGCCCCAGTGCAGGCTGAGGCTCAAGGAGAAGTTAACAGGAGTGGGCTGAGAAAGCAGCATCAACAGTCCTGGGAGAGGGGCCCAGGGCAGCAAATGCAGAGGCTTTAAGCATCAAGTTCCCATGTTCCTGAGGAGTCTTTGACTTGAGGCAGGGAATGGTGAAGGTCTAATGATAGGCTGTGTGAGGAGTGTAGCCTTGGCCATTCCCTACAGGGCTCAGAGATACGAAGACCAACTTCTCTGGTAATCTCTTTTTTCCATGCAGAAGTAACTGGCATTCCCTGTACCAATACTGAAAAACAGGTGAGCCCCAGGAATCCAGCCTCCCGCCTAGACATCTGTCCTCAGTCAGGTGTATGTGTCTCCAGGGCTTTCACTGTCATACAAAGTAATATAAATCACTGTAAATCATGGACCACACTGGGATGCCATTTTGTGAGTTCCCCTTTTCCCTATTTTAGGTATAATTTTATAGTATGTGAAATATATCCTATTAAGCTGTAAAACAAACAAACAAACAACAAACCCCACCAAAATCCCCTAGTTTTGGTGCACGCCTTTAATCCCAGCACTCAGGAGGCAGATGCAGATGGATATTTGCCAGTTTGAGGCCAACCTGGTCTACAGAGTGGGTTCCAGGACAGCCAAGGTTACTAAGAGAAACCATGTCCTGAAAAACTAAACAAAAACAAAAATAACATCACACACACACACACAAACACGCAAGGGGCTGGAATTGGAGCTGAATGGCAGAGCACTTGCCTAGTGTGTCTGAGGCTTTGGGTTCCATCTTTATCATAGAAAAAACAAAACAAAAAACAAAACAAACCCAGATTTGTATATGATAAAAAACATAGGAGGGGGGCTGGAGAGATGGCTCAGCGGTTAAGAGCACTGACTGCTCTTCCAGAGGTCATGAGTTCAATTCCCAGCAACCACATCGTGGCTCACAACCATCTATAATGTGATCTGATGCCCTTCTCTGGCCTGCAGGTGTACATGTAGGCAGAGCTCTGTATACATAACAATAAATAAATCTTTAAAAAAGAAAAACATAGGAGGTATGTCTTATCTCCCACACTTTATGGGCATCCATTCCTTCCTTCCTTTTTTTTTTTTTTTAAATGGTCACACATATGCCTGTATATTTTGGCTCTCTCCTCCCCCCCAGGGTAGGCAAACTGCTATGCAGGAAGAGAATAGAGAAGAGAAGGAAACACCACGCTATTTCACCCTGAATGCAAGCAGCCATTTTCTGGGGCAGGAAAATGAGAAGGAGAGTAAGGAACCCAAAGTACCAGAAAAGCAAACTTAGGCTCTGGCCAGCACCAGTAGGAAAGAGACAAAGAAATAGTTATTCCTTTCCAAGTCAGGGCTCAGAAATGTAGACAGACCCAGAACTCATGGCAGCTCATGGGGACACTCTTGGCACCCTGTTCTCTCAGGATAAATGCCAAGAAGCAAGACGACAGGGTCAAATGGGGTAAAGAACTTTATTATTTTTTCTTTCTCTCCCCCCTGGCCTCCCCCACCCCACGAGACAGAGTTTCTCTGTGTAGCCCTGGCTGTCCTGGAACTCAATCTATAGACCAGGCTGGCCTCAAACTCACAAAAATCCATCTGCCTCTGCCTCCTGGTATACACAGCCACTGCCTGTCTTATTTTTATTATTATTTTTTCAAATGGTCTCACTCTAGCCCAGTAGTTCTCAACCTTTCTTCCTAATGCTATGACCTTTTAATACAGGTCCTCATATTGTGGTGACCCCAACCACAAAATTACTTCATTGATACTTTGTATATGTAATTTTGCTACTGTTATGAATCATAATGTAATAAATATCTGAAATGCAGGATGTGTGGTGTGTGATTCCTATGGAGGGATCCATCCAGCCCATGGTGACTAAGAGCACTTCATATAGCTCAGGCTGGCTTCAAACTTGTGATTCTTTCTCAGGCCAAGTGTATAGGCTGTAGGTGTGAGCCATTGTGCTTAGCAGGGTGAATGTTTTATGTTTTATTTACTGACTTATTTTCCCCAAAGTGTTTAACACATAGTGGCAAACTGTTCCTAGGAAGGCTGTGGCAACTGACAGTCCCACCAGCAGTGTCAGGGAAGGAATCCCTGTCCTGCACCTGCACCAGGGCTGTTTCCTTGCTCTTGTAAATGACTCAGTTCATGAGTAATGAAAAGGGATAATTCTTTACGTCTGAGGTTGAACTTCAACATGCTTTCTGATTATATGTATTGTTTCTTTCTAAACTTTATTTTGTTCTCCATTTAAAAAGTGATTAAATTCATTATTTGAGAGAGAGAGAATGAGAGAGAGAGAGAAAGAAAGAGAGAGGGAGGGAGGGAGAAAGTACACACACATCTTGGTAGACATGTGGCACTGTGGGAGAAGCTTTCTCCTTCTATCACATGAGTCTTGAGGACTGAGCTGAACCCCGTTCTCCATTTTTTATTTCTATGGGTATGAAAGTGTTACTGTTTAAACTGCTATCTAGTCAAATATCTGTCTGTTCCTTTAGCCTTGTTGGTACCCTGGAAGCTCATGCTGACGGTCACAGTTCTGTTACCAGGGTCCTCTCCAAATACCCAGCAGTCCCCAGAAGCAGAGAGGAATCAAAGAGCTTTAGAAACATCCTGGAAAGTCAGACACAGTGTGTACTAGTGTTCATGCTCTTTGCCTGGCTAACTCCTAGGTACCACCAGGGCACATGTAATTTCTGCAGAGAAGCTAAGCTCAACAGCCCATTGCCAGTGGCTCTCAGCTGGCCTTACACTTAGTGTCGTATGAGTTTGTTTACGTGTCTATGTTTAATGACTGTCACCACCACTAGGAAAAGAATCTTATATACATACATGAGCATCACCCCCTGGTGCCGGCCCAGCACACAGTAATGAACAGATGCCTTCCCTGCCGTTGGTGATGGTTCTGCCAGGGCCAGCAGCCTCTGGTAGTAGTTGGCACCACTACACTCTGATCCTGTTCTCCTTCTCTGGGGTGCTGAGCCTCCTCTTTTTTCCACAGTTCCCTGGAGAGCACCAGGCAGGCATATCACATCTGTGTCAATGCTTCTTCGCCTACACACAGTCTAGACGCCTGTTTGCTGGGAGCAGCTGTGACCCAGACAATGAGTGGGTTTAGCCTTACCCCTCCTACCCCACTCAGGATTCGACTCAAGCAAATGGCATGGGAACAGCTCCAAGATGAGGCAGACAGAAGGATGGGAGCAGATGGGCAGGGAGAGGAAAAGATGCTGGCGGGGAAGAGGTACCCAGGCTGCCTTCCTTCCTAAACATCATTTCCTGATACCCAGAGTTGACAGAAGCAAAGGAAATCGTGGTGAAGAGGCAGGCCAGGAAAAACTGGAGGACAAGGTTTTCAGAGAGAGAGGTGGGGGGAGGGAGACCTCCTTGCCCCTGCTCCCAAAGACTATAGATGCACAGGACAGCCCCACCCAGATGCTCCAGGCATACCTCTAAATGGTCCACTAAAAGGCCTGTGTGAAGGACCCCACACCTACGGTGATGTAGTAACAATACTGGCTACTCTGGTCCCAAAAGGACTTGGGCATTGCCCTCTCAAGCAGTGGTCCTCAACCTGGAGTAGAGGCCCCCTCACCCCCCATATTTTGCAGAAGGCACTGATATTGGAAAGAGCACCATAGGCCTCCATGTTTAGCACATTAGCAAAGATGCATTCCTTATACTCTTCCTTGGCTAAAATGTGCAAAATGAATCCTGGGTTGAGGTCCTTTCAACAAAATGGGTCTGCTGTGTGCTTCAAAAACATCAATGCAGCAGGGCATGGTGGCACATGCATTTTTAATCCCAGCACTTGGGAGGCAGAGGCAGGCAGATGGCTGTGAGTTCGAGGCCAACCTGGTCTACAAAGGGAGTCCAGGACAGTCAGGGCTGTTACACAGGCTGTTACTCTGTCTCAAAAATCCAAAACCAACCAACCAAACAAACAAAAAACCAAAACAACAATAAATCAATGCGAGTTAAAGAAAAGCTAAGCCACAGAACTGTAACCAGGAATCAAGAGGTGAGGGTAGGAAGACAAGCACTTCAAGATCAGCAATTCCAGGTCATCCTCAACCACCAAGCAGTTCAAACCCAGACTGGGGACTTGTGAGATCCTGCCTCCTGCTGGGGACCAAACTCAGGTCCTCTGGAAGAGCAGCAGCTGCTCTTAACCACTGAGCCACCTCTCCATTTTACATTTCCTGGGTTTGAAAAGCATGCGTGGGCTATATAACAGAATGTCCTTGCTCTCTTAGATGCACAAGTGTTCATGAGTGGGCAGGATGTGATGTTTGGCATGACACAGGACGAGGACCCACCTGTTGGACTAGCTCCCAAGACTCAGCTCACAGGGCCTGTTTGCATACATAATTGCAGTGGGGCAACCTGAAACCTTATTCTTGCCAGGCACTTAGTCTGGCACGAACAGATTTAGTCATATATGGCCAAGAAATGAGGGGGGGGGGAAAAGTCAGGGTTCTGTAACCTATAGGTCCGCCACCTGGTGGCGCCTTTCTGCAACGCATCCTCGGTACTTCTCTGCAGCAAGGGCAGGGCAGTGGCCCTTGCTCTCCTTCTGGCTGATGAGAAGGATTCAGGGACCAGTCCATCAGAGACAAAGACACTGCCTCTGCTGACTGGTAATGGGTTGGAAAGACAGAGTCCTTCAGACAGCTACCTGCTGCAGAGGTCCTCCAAGGCTCCCAGTTTTCAGAAAGAAACCCAAGCTCCCCAGTGAGGCTGCCAGCCCCAGGCTACCTCCCCCACCTCACTGCCTTTATATGACACTAAATGTAGCCCATGAGTCATGGGCGCTGTATGTGCCATGAACAGTCTTGCCCTACCCTTCTCTCTGGCCTGTTTGTCCTTCTCTGTCCTCACTGAAGTGTCTGACACCTACAGCAGATACTCACAGCCACTTGCCAGGGCTGGGCAGTCTTTACCACCCAGAGCACCTCTGACCCCTCCCCCTGGGCTGTGACTATTAGTTTGTTTAATCTCTCCATCCCAGGTTGTGGGCTCCCGGAAAGCAAGTCCAGTTCATCTTTGCTTGCCTTGCCCAAGCCCCATGCCTGCCAAAAGGCCGAGAGAACAGGCTACCATGCACCTACAAGGCACTGAGGCCAGTGTTAGGGCAGAAGCTAGAGACAGCTGGACATGGAGGACAAAGTGTTGTTCACAGGTGAGCCCCGCCTCTGCCAGGCTGAGACTGGTATGGGATCAGATGGAAATACAGCAGGGCAGACTAGGTAGTGTCTACCAGCTCAAGGCAACAGACACAGGATTCTGCTGGTGTTGGACAGTTTGACCAGGGGGTAAAAAAATCCATGGCAAATTAGATGCAGTGAGCCAGGCACTTGCCTTTAATCCCATCCAAGGCGGATCTCTGAGTTTGAGGCCAGCCTGGTCTACAAAGCGAGTCCAGGACTGCCAGGGCTGTTACACAGAGAAACCTTGTCTCAAAAAACCAAAAAAAAAAAAAAAAAGTGCAGTGGCACAGCTTATAACCCCAGCACTTAGGAAGTAGAGTTAGGAGAGCAGAATCCAGAAGCCAGTCTGGGTTACATAGTGAGAGGTGCCTTGTACTGCCCCCCACAAAATTAAAAAGAATAGAAAAGAAAAGGCAAAGAGAGAAAGCAAGTGAGAAAAGCAGCTAGCACTAGCTTGGCTGAGGCAAGAGGATCACTGTAAATCAAAGCTAGCCTGAGCTGCCTAAGACCCCATGTGAGCAGGGCATGATGGCGCACGGCTTTAATCTTAGCACTCGGAGGCAAAGGCAGGTAGACCATTGTGAGTTCGAGGCCAGCCTGATCTACAAAGTGAGTCCAGGACAGACAAGACTACACAGAGAAACCCTGTCTCAAAAAACAAAACACAAGGGGCTGGAGAGATGGCTCCGTGGAAAGAGCACTGACAGCTCTTCCAGAGGACCCAAGTTCAATTCCCAGCACCCACATGGCAGCACACACCTGTCCATAACTTCATGATCTGACACCCTCACAAAGACATTCAGGTAGGCAAAACACCTATGTACGTAAAAAATGAATAAATAAATAAAATTTAAAAAGAAAAAAGAAAAACAAAACACACACACACAAACCATGTGCGAGACATCTCAACCACCAAGTCAAACCCATTTATGTATGGAAGCCCATAGTGGACAGACTAAACCTTGTGCAAAATCTCTTAGAATCCAAGTAAAGGGAGCTGGAGAGGTGGCTCAGGGGTTAAGAGCACAATCAGCTCTTCCAAGAGGTCCTGAGTTCAATTCCCAGCAACCACATGGTGGCTCACAACTATCTATAATATAATCTGATGCCCTCTTCTGGTGTGCAAGTGTACATGCAGATAGAATGCTCATAGATTAAATAAATAAATAGAAAAGAAAAGAAAAAAGAAAATCCAAGTAAGAGCTCTACATCCTCACATTGTCTAAGTGGTTTCTGCTACAGCTTTATAGTTCACAGGCAGTTGCAAATGTACACTTCTACCGATCCTCCCCAACACAGAGGTTTTCAAGACAAAGGAAGGAGATGGTGAGACCTGGGGAAAGGTGAGGCAGTAACACAGGTTTTCCAGGGCTAAATCTGCATAAGCACATTGCTTCTTTAACAGCCTCCATGACACCTGAGATCGTCAACTTCCCTACAGACCTGAGTTCTCTATACTCAGGAGAGTAAGAGGAACTCACAGCCCTCGAACAAGGGTTTTAAATCGCTGACAGTTATGCAAATGCCAGTTGGGAGAGCAAGAACAACACAAGGTGTAAACCAGGGTTCAGGTCTTAGCTTGCTTTGTGACCCTAAGTGAGTTAACTACTACCTTTTGTGGGCCACAGTTTTCTCATTTTAAAAAAGGGAGATTACACACCTGTAATCCCAGCACTTGGGAGGCAGAGGCAGGTGGATCTCTGAGTTTGAGGCCAGCCTGCTCTACAAAGCGAGTCCAGGACAGACAAGGTTACACAAAGAAACCCTGTCTCAAAACACCCCTGGCCCCCAAAATAAGGATGATGGTGGTAACATTTCCTTCATAGGATGTCCAAAAGATCAGCTGTTATCTGGGGCTGGCAGGAGAAAGTGTCCCTGCTGTGCGCAGAGGGACCTGGTACAGAATCTCTCCAGCACATTAACTTTCAGGTTGCACTTGAAGGGCCCCTCCTAATTACTAAGACCTATTCTTAGGTTGTTTTTGTTTTCCTCCCCCTAAATGCAGGGTCTCATTCAATATGTAGACCAGGCTGACCTTGAACATGAGATTCTCCTGCTGCCTCTGCCTTCCAAGTGCTGAGGTTACAGGCGTGCATGGCCATGGCCTGCCTGAGTTCTTTTTAATTCTTACAATGTTCTCATTCGTCTATTTTTGTTTGTTTGTTGGAATGCTGGGGATAGGATCCAGGCAAGCACCCCACCACTAAAGTACATCCCCTTCTCTGCTGTTGTTCTCTTTCAGGGCAAGTGCTTTGAATCAGAATGACAGGTATTGCTGAAGGAGGCGCAGGAAAACTGTTTGCTTTGTGCTCTGGATGGATGCTGGGGGGATGGGGAGGTGGATTAGTAATCCTTTGACTTCGGTCAGGATTCCCTGATTACAAAGACTCACGCAGTGCTGTCATCTTTACTATTCCCAAAACAGAGTGATGATTCTGCTCACTTTTAAATGCGAGAGGATCCACATAGCCCCAGTGTTTTAGGACGACGTAACACTGTATCACTGTATCACTCTGTACCGGCTGAGGGGTTACTAGTGAGAGGGTTACACAGAGTGAGCCTCACCCACTGCAGCCGCTCTGCTCAGGGCCTGGGAGAGAATACCTGCTGCAGCCAGAGGGGAAGTGACTCAGCCAGGGGGAAGTGGGAGGGGTGCTCACAAAGGCCCTGCACAGCTCCCCCAAAGTACATCCGCTGCCATTAGGCAGCCTTTCCTCAGCAACACTAGATCTTGCTGAGCTCTGCAGATGGGTACCAGAAGGGGCCTAAAAGCCCCACTCTGCAGCGTGGGGATCCAGCTCTGTCTTCTGTCCTCCAGGAGGCAGCCTTACAAATTAGCTTGGCACAAGGAGATTGTGTAATCACCTCACTACCCTCAGGAGTCCCCAGTGGGCTCCACTAGAAGACCAAGGTGCTGGCCAGGGTGGGCTTGGAGCGGTTTTAGGGAAAAAAAACCCACAAGGCTGTGCACCCTATGGGGTTTCTCTGGGGAAAAGACAGGGTGTCGCTAGTCCCTCTGGATGCTGAAGGAGGCTGGCTGTTCCTGAGGGCAGGTTTCACCAGCAGCCACCAGAACGGGATCCATTGTCAACTGTGCTGTCACCAGCTGACCCCCCCTCCTCCTTGCCTCCGGAAGCAGCTGACGTGACAACAAAAATCTGTCAGGGTGTGTGGGTGTCAGAGGAAGGGACAGTCTTAATAGCCCTTTCTTGAGCTGTGCTTGCCTGGTATCTCCCACTCAGAAAAGCAGCCAAGCACACTGGCTTGGTAGACGTTTATGATGGGCCTTGGTTCTGCAAGGGGCCTTGAGCCATAAGCAAGGGACACTAGAGCAGGACTCTGACAGCTCTCCCTGGTCATACCAGTCTGCCTCAGCTCACTGGCTAGAAAAGAAACTCACAGCAAGGAAGATCCTAGCATGTGACTCAGGGGCCCTTCAGCTCAAAATATCAGTTACTTCTTTGTGTGCTTGACTCAGCCCCTGAACAGGCCTGCCACAGGGTCCCATGTGGGGTTCAAGTACTGTTACCCAGAATAGATGAAATCAGGCAAAGAGAAAGCAACAGGAAGTCAAAGAAGGGTTGGTTAAGTCTGAGAGTCACCTCACCGTCCACTTTGTGTCCTGGACACCTATTTCGAAGCCTCCTCTCCTAGAGGAGAGGGGTGGCACTGCCTCCAAGAAGGGTGCACCCTTAGGGACTGTCCTCAGAACCAGCATGCACATGAGGGACCAAGCAAGTGTCTAGCCAGATTTTCAGAGTGACACTGGAAAGCCTAGGCTGAGCACACATGCAGGCAACTTTCCCCTTACAACGTCTCCAAGAGCTGGAAGAACCCTGCTATTGCCCTGCCAGAAAGGCGATTTCTTTCTTTTCTTTTTTCCAGAGACAGGGTTTCTCTGTGTAGCCTTGGCTGTCCTGGACTCACCTGTAGACCAGGCTGGCCTCCAGCTCACAGGGATCCACCTGCCTCTGCCTCCCAAGTGCTGGGATTACAGGCATGCGCCTCCACACCCGGCCAGAAAGGCAATTTCAATCAGAGCTATAAATTAACTATGTTTTAAAAAAGAGCCTCTATAAAAAGTTAAGTAAAACTTCACAGCTTTGGGCTAAAGACATGGCTCAGCTGCACTCAGAGCTTACCTGCACTCCCATCACCACAGAAACTGGGCATGTGGCAAGGGATGCACCTGTGATCCCAGTACTCAGAGGCTGAGGCAGGAGATTCAAAAGTTACAGCCTAGCATAGGTTTTATGAGACCCTATCAAAAAGCAAAAAGCAAGGCTGGCAGTGTTGGCGCATGCCTTTAAGCCCAGCACTAGGGAGGCAGAGGCAGGTGGGCTAGAGAGGTCCAGTACAGCCAAGGGTACACAGAGAAATCCTGCCTCAAAAGAAGAAGCAAACAACAAAAACTAAACCAACAACAACAAGAACCATCTCCAATAGTGAACAGTACAGGTTGGGTTTTTGAAGTTTCATGAGATGCTCCTTTCTGTGTGGCGGGTGGCCTGTATGATTACAGCCACAGGTAGGTGCTAAGTAGGCCCAGTCATCTCAGTGCCCCTCAGATGCTTGGTCACTCAGGTGGATGGACCCATGTGACCCCAAGCCACCAAAAAGCCAGAGCAAGCTATCTCAAGGACCATAACCCCCCACCCAGAAACTAATGTGAGCATGTGTTTTGCTTGAGTATATATTGCTTGAGGGGTCTTTACCCCAGGCCATGGCCAAACTTAGCAGCTATGCAGAAAAACCACAAGCTGTGTATGAAGCCAGACCCAGCAAAAAGGAAACTCACATGCTGTGGGCAGAGTACTTCCTGGGGATTTAGTCTCTAGATATGTGCATACACATTCACAGAGATAAATTTAATTTGGGTTCCATGCATTGCAAAAGAGAAAAAAAACAAACAAACCACACACATACAAATCAAAATACCCATAGAGCCAGACAGGAAATGATCTAACTGCCAACAACAACAACAAAAGTTAACTAATTATGGCCCATCTATACCAGAAGTTCTCAACCTGTGAGTCGTGACCCCTATGGGGGTCATATATCAGATATTCTGCATACCAGATAGTCACATTATGATTCATAATAGAAGTGAAATTAGTTATGAACTGGCAACAAAGTAATTTTATAGTTGGGGGTCACCACAACATGAGGAACTGTATTAAAGGGCTGCAGCATTAGGAAGGGTGAGAACCACTTTCTAGACAGTAAAAAAATACTATGTAGTCTTTTCTTTTTTTTTTTTTTTTTTTTTTTTTGGTTTTTCGAGACAGGGTTTCTCTGTGTAGCCTTGGCTGTCCTGGACTCACTTTGTAGTCCAGGCTGGCCTCGAACTCACAGCGATCCACCTGCCTCTGCCTCCCGAGTGCTGGGATTAAAGGCGTGCGCCACCACGCCCGGCCTGTAGTCTTTTCTAGACATGGAATGCAGACTTTCTAGACAGTGAAAGACTAAGCCATACCAGCAGAGAAAAATGTCTATGATACATCTACTATCCCTCAAAAACCAAACTGCAAGCAAGGCATACCTTTAATTAAAGGCACACCTTTAATCCCAGCACTCAGGAGAGTAGGCATCGAGATCTCTGAGTTCAAGGCTAGCCTGGTCTACAGAGTGAGTTTCAGGACACAGAGAAACCCTGTCTAGAAAGACCAAAAAAAAAAAAAAAGAGGAGGAAAAGAAAAACTAGCCACTAGGCATGGTGGCGCACACCTTTAATCCCAGCACTCAAGAGGCAGAGGCAGGCGGATTGCTATGAGTTCGAAGCCAGCCTGGTCTACAAAGCGAGTCTGGGACAGCCAGGACTACACAGAGAAACCCTGGCTCGAAATACCAAAGAAGAAAAGAAAAGAAAGATAGATCAGCCAAACAAACTGTAATAACGTAAGTACATATGATCCTATTTTGTTTCAAGAAATTACAAACACCCTTGAATGTACATAGGAAATTTTTTTAAAGAATCCAAGGAAGGAACGGGGATTTTTTTATTTCTTATTCATGTTCTGCATTATCTGGTTATTTCCCTATAGATTATTATAATGATAAATTTTGTTTGTTTCTTTTTCTTTTTCGAGACAGGGTTTCTCTGTGTAGCCTTTGCTGTCCTGGACTCACTTTGTAGACCAGGCTGGCCTGAACTCATAGAGATCCACCTGCCTCTGCCTCCTGAGTACTGGGATTACAGGAGAGTACCACCACACCCGACTAATGATAATTTTTATGAATCTGAAATTTTGCTGAATCAATTGTTACTGATAAATACAATAATGGCATCTAATGAGGATGGGGCTTCTTGAGAAGGTATGACATGGTGGCAGGTGGAAGCTAAGTGCCCCAGACGTGTGGAGCTGTGTGATGAGGCAAGGGGGTCCCAGGATGGAAGGGTCATGGCCAATGCTCCTGGAAAGTATACTCTCCCTCTGACAACTTGCAAAGATGCCTAAGAACCTTCCTGCTTGCCATCTGGTACCCATAGGACTGAAGGCTGCCTTGAGCTCTCACTTTAGGCATATTTAATCCACTAACAGAGACAGCACCAAGTTACCCCAGCCCTGGGCCAGGAGCCTGACTATACGCTAGGCAATAAACTAAACTTGCTATCACAGTAACCTGCTTCCACCTCAGTGCAGGGATGGCTACATTCCTTTTACAGGAGGACAGGGTCAGAATGACTTGTTCAAGGTCATTTGGCTAGCATGTGACAGAGCTGGGTTCTGAAGCCAGATCTGACTGTGGCTACAATGGTTTAAAGTGTCCCTACCTATTCCCCACAGGGAAAGAGAGAAACTTGTCTCTGGGTAATGGCAGTTCCACTCTTCAGGCTAGGGAGGGCAAAGAGTTCAGCCCTAACACGGATCCTTCCAGCTCTGTAGCTCTAGGACTCCACGGTTCTGGGGACTTAGCTCCCTGGGGCCAGAGCCTGGCCAGGATAAAGGAATGGTTGGGTTGCGTGCGTTCCAGAGTCATACAAAGATGGATGGAAAGTCCCAGCTCCATCCTCACTGGCTGGCTCCTTAATCCCACTGATCCCAGCCAAACTGTCTGTAGAGCAGAGACAAACCCTCCAACTGCCCCCATCCCAGGTCATACAGTGTCCTCAACCGGGAACCTCTGTTGATTCCAAGCCTTTTGTTGTTCTTGATTTCCTTCCTATTTCTTCAGGAGAAGACACACCCCTTGCTCATGATGCACCCCCTAGCCTGGGATGTACTTTTCTTCTGTCCACATCTGACCACAGAAATGCTCTTTGTCAAGTCTCAGAAACTGCAAGGTATTCCTTCAGTCTGCCCATAGCTGCCCTGATCAAGCTACAGCCAGAGGGTCCCTAACAGTCTCATTTAGAGGAAGCTCTCCCAGCTACCTGTGGAGGTCCTGGACAACTTTACTGCATCAAACTTACTGTAAAAATAGCAGGACTTTCCTGGCCAGATCTGGCAGGTGCCAGCCATGAGGTCCAAAGTCCCACTGAATGTTGGACCAAGTCTTCCAAGGGCTGAGGAATCCTGTCCCTAAAAACATTGTTATACCTGTAACACACCTCATCGTACCAGCTGCATCCAGATGAAAAGACACAGAACTGGCAGCTCAATCCTGCACTTTCCAGTTCCCACTCCAATGATGAGGAACTCTCTTCCTCCTGGACCGTTGGGCAGCAAACGTTTTTGTTTGTTTGTTTGGTTTGCTTGGTTTTTGTTTTTTTGAGACAGGGTTTCTCTGTGTAACAGGCCTGGTTATCCTAGACTCACTAGACCAGGCTGGCCTGAACTCACAGTGCTCCGCCTGCCTCTGCCTCCTGAGTGCTGGGATTAAAGGCGTGCGCCACCACGCCTGGCTTGGACAGCAAACTTGGTAAAGGTTTAAGAGTCTGTCTATCAGCCGGGCGTGGTAGCGCATGCCTTTAATCCCAGCACTCGGGAGGCAGAGGCAGGCAGATTGCTGTGAGTTCGAGGCCAGCCTGGTCTACAAAGTTAGTCCAGGACAGCCTAAGGCTACACAGAGAGGCCCTGTCTCAAAAAAAAAAAAAAAGAAAAGAAAAGAAAAGAAAAGAAAAGAAAAATAAAAGTCTGTCTATCTCTCTAGAAGGGTAGGTAGCAGTCCGTATGCATATTTCGAGGGGACTGTTCATCAGCCCAAGGGGGAGCTAAGCCCCTGCAGTCTGCATTCCCACCCACCCACTAATCCCCCTATGTGCCTCAGGCAGGAGAGGGATGGGCTGCTCTATGTGCACAACCAGGAGAGGCACACCTGTTGGGGAATAGGAAGGCTTAGCTCTCAGGAGGCTGAGAAAGGAGGAAGGTGAGTTCAAGGCCAGCCTGGGACAACCCAAGCTATTATGGCAGGACTTCGTCAAGGCAGCAGCAGAAACTGTTCTTTGAAGTGGTAGCCTTTCCAGTAATTTGTTCCCTTATATATTTGGGTGGGGCTAAATCTTATGTATGAACAAAGTCAGGATTTGGAGAAACGCCTTAGTGGTTAAGAGCACTTACTGCTCCTGCAGAGGACCTAGGTTCAGTTCCCCATACCCACATCAGGTAGCTCATAGTCTCCTTTACCGCAGGCTCCAAGGGGTCTTGATGTCCTCTGACCGCCACAGCCACACACACTCTCAGTGCACATAAACTCACGCAGCCTCATGCACACACAAACAAAAAAAAAAAAAAGAATGTCTGTACCTAAGAACTTGTTCAGTTACACTCAAGATGGTGCATAAAGTATACTAGAATGACATGTGTATAAATGGAACCATCTCTAAAATCACATGCCAATCAAACACGTAATACTAGCCTCTCCCCTCTTGGCTCTGGATTCTATCGCCTGGGGACCACCCCAAAGCTACAATCTCACTGGAGCTGGTGGCAGAAGAAGAAGACATGCTCCTGTTTCAGACCACTTCACTTTTTAGACAGTCTAATGTAGCCAAGGCTGGCTTCAGATTTGCTATGTAGCAGATGATCAGCAATTTGTAAGCCTCCCACCTCTACCTCCCAGGTGCTGAAGCACAGGCATGCACCAGTACGCCTGCCTTTGATGCAGTGCTAAGGACGGAACCAGGGCTCTATAAATGCCAAGCAAGGCTTAACCAACAGAACCACATCCTGCCGGGCGTAGTGGCACACGCCTCTAATCCCAGCACTCGTGAGGCAGAGGCAGGAGGGTCTCTGTGAGTTTGAAGCTAGCCTGGTCTACAGGAGTGAGTCCAGGTCAGCCAGGGGTACACAGAGAAACCCTGTCTTCAAAAATCAAAAAAATAAAATAAAATAAATAAAAATAAAAAATAAAAAGAGAGCCACACCCCAGATTTTGTTTGTTTGAGGTTTCTTGTTTGTTTGTTTTTTGTCCCCTTCCCCCAAGATCAGGCTGGCCTGGAATTTGAGAGACCAGCCTGCTTTTGCCTCCCCAGGGCTGGTATCAAAGGCTTGTAACGACTCCGGGTGAGGGTTGACTTTTGATCAATGTTGGAAAGTTATTCCAATCTCGTAGCCTGTCTAGGACCTCCACAGGTAGCTGGGAGAGCTTCCTCTAAATGAGATTGTTAGGGACCCTCTGGCTGTAGCTTGATCAGAGCAGCTATGGGCAGACTGAAGGAATACACTGCAGTTTCTGAGACTTGACAAAGACCATTTCTGTGGTCAGAAGAAAGGAAAAGACAGGCAGGATGCCCTCATCCATGGTACAGAGGCAGGCAAACCAGCAGGAAGCCTGTCCCAAAGCTGGGTAGGGTTCTGCAGGGCTGCGCATTTGAACCCTCTTCTCCCTTGCAAGTAAACTCGGGGCTTATTGAACGGAGCTGGCTGATCCCACTGGCTGTTAATCTTCTCCCTAAACTGCCTTACTGCTGCACCACCATTCCCTCTACCACCCAAACCAAGATCTGCAAGTTACCGCCAGCATTTCTCATCCTTCAATCATCACTTAGGGATAAGGTGAGAAACCAGCAGCCTTTCCCACAAACAGGACTGACCTCTGCCCGTCTTCCCCATCTCTGCCACCTCTGCCCTGATCCAAGGCCCCACTAGCCTGCTGTCATTACTGCAGCATTCACTTTCTCCTCAGCCCACCATTCTCCTGAAGCCAGAGGACTCTTTGGAAGCTGCAGGTCTAACACGTTCCCAGCATGAAAGCATCCATCACAATAGAATATCAGAGCTCGAGCATCTTCACTGGGTGCCGGCTTATCTCACCAGTTTCTCTTTTCCATATGTCCTGTAGCCAAGTAAATCCTGTTACAACCTGCGATGGGACCCCAGTGCTACACACACACACACATACACACACACACACACACACACACACACACACACACACACACACACA
>OU015754.1:59391883-59410289 GCA_907169655.1 Acomys percivali | reverse complement strand
CACACACACACACACACACACACACACACACACACACACACACACACTGTGTCCTACTCCTTCCACTGCCTAGAGTGCTTCACACAACCCAAAAAAAAAAAACAGGGCCCGGTGAGGTGGCACACACCTTTAATCCCAGCACTCGGGAGGCAGAGACTAGCAGATCACTGTGAGTTCGAGGCCAGCCTGGTCTACTAAATGAGTCTAGGACAGCCAAGGCTACACAGAGAAACCCTGTCTCAAAAAACCAAAACAAACAAACAAAAAAGAACCCCAAAACACTATCTATTCCTCAAAATTTTAAGGGCTCTCCAAACTTCTCCTTAATATCCCCACCCTCAGGAAAGTGATTCTTTCTACTCCCTTGATTTGCACTTCATGCTGCATAGACTTGTGAGAAAGACTCCCTAATACCCATACAAGTGCCAATGGATTGGGGTGCCTGCCTCCACTGGACACATCCTTCTCCAGGGGACAGCTGTCTCTCTCCTCCTCTTCCTTGCCCTTGTACCTAGCACGTGGCAATCACATGTGGGGAATTCACAGGTATACGGCAGATTCTCCACATTGAACCACCATACACTTAAGTATGATGCACCACACATACATCATGTATGATGCTTCCCAATGACGTAACTTGGGTTCTAGACCAGACTCATTAGTCGAGATGCCAGAGAACTTGACATACATTTTCTCCACTTCAATAATGAAAATGATATTTATCAGCCAGGTGTGTGGAGGCACAAGCCCGTAATCCCAGAACTGGGGAGGCAGAGGCAGGAGGATCAATACAGGTTTGAAGCCAGACTGGGCCACGTAGAAAGACCCTATCTCACAAGGCCAAACACTTTCATCTCTCAGCAACTCCACTTCTACTTTTCTGGGGGTTGGGGTAGGGTCTCTTCATGTAGCCTTAGCTGTCCTAGAACTCACGAGGTAGACCAGGCTGGACTGGAACTCATAGAGATCCATCTGCCTCTGCCTCCCAGTGCTAGCATGCCTAGCTCTGCTTTTCCTTTTAAAAAAAGATTTTTTGTTTGTTTTTGTTTTTGGAGACAGAGTCTCTGTGTAGCCTTGGCTGTCTTGGACTTGCTTTGTAGACTAGGCTGGCCTCGAACTCACAGTGATCCACCTGCCTCTGCCTCCCCAGTGCTGGGATTAAGGCATGAGCCACCACACCCGGCTTAAAAAAGGTTTTATGGGGCTGGAGAGATGGTTAAAAGCACTGTCTGCTCTTCCTGAGTTCAATTCTCACAACCATCTATAATGATCTAATGCCTTCTTCTGGCATGCAGGTGTACATGCAGATAGAGCACTCATGTACATAAAATAAATAAATAAATCTTTGAGGGGCGGGGTAAGTGTTATGAAAGATCAAATCTGCATTGCTCCTATACAGCCTGGTAAAGTGTCCATTCTCTTTTCAGAAAGAATATAATAAAAGCCAGTGCTCCTGTGCCCTCTCAGGACAGTCCTGACAGCTCAATGGGACACAGCTTTAGTTCCTGGGACTTGCTACAAGTAGTTTCCAGAAGGTCTCCCTCCCCAGCAGCCTGGGAAACACCTAGTACTCAGTGACCCTCCAACACCTATCCTAATCCTCACAACTGCCCTGTTTGGGAGGTCCGGCTGCTTCTTTTTACAATGAGAAATCTGGGCATAGAGAGGACATGTAACCTAGTGGCTGGCAGGGCTGGGATCAGAAGCAGATCTATTTGAGGCCAAGGCAAGCTCCTAGCTTCTACAGCCTACTATCTTATTTATGAAAGGTACAAGAGAGAAATGTAACACCCTCTACAACTGGCCTTCTGGGAGGAAAGCCCTACCTTCCCAGCAGTTTAGGCAACACGAAACTTCAGAGAGGGGCACATGTGCAGACACTGCAAGGGGTTACCCACCTAGCACTGGCTAGCGTCTCAGCCCAGATCTAGTGTGTCTCTACCACTCTCTCAGAAGCATGTGGTGGTGTCCGATAAGGTGTCTAGCTCCTTCACCTTCCCTGGCTCTTTACCTCTTTTGCACAGAGAATGCTATCTCAAACATGGATCTCATCATGTCCCTCCTCAGCTAGAAACATTTTACTGGCCTCTCACTGCGCTGGACATAAAAGTCCCAAGTTATCAATGGGACGTTCATTTCCTTGTTAACTTAGTTTGCTTTACTTTGTACCATAGCAGCTTCCACACCACTATACTTAATGGGCTGAGGTTTTTGGAATCAACTCAAATTTTTCTGACTCTCTGTAATTCCATACAACATCTTCCACGTTATTCTCACCTGGGTAAGCCTCCCCTGCTTTCTATCCTTCTAGACTGGACTCCTGTCGCTGCTGTCCAGTTTTCCTGGAACACCCTTCCACTCCACGCCTCCCTGCCCCAGGCTGGCTGGCAGCTTTCCTTGCTGGGTTCCCTCAGCACTCAGTTCCCCTTGCTCTTGTAGATCACATTTCAACCATCTGCTAGCAGGTCAGTTTCCTCTCACTAGACAGTGAATTAGTTCAGATAGAAATCTCTTTATTGCTGTTAACTTAACTCTCCACAATAACTCTTTATCACCGCCAGTGTTTTGCAAATGACGACACTGAGACAACCAGTCCAAGGCCACATACCCAGAAAGCTGATGCACTGGAATTTCAATCTAGGGTGTAAGGGGCCTTTAATCCCAGAATTTAAGAAGCATGGCTCCAAAGCCCACTAATAGTACACAGCATTTGCCTCTGCAGGCAAGGTCCTTTTGTTATGTGAAAAAACAAAAGAAAGAAAGAATGAATGAATGAACGAATGAATGAGGACTATTGCTGGCAGGTCCAGGTCTAATCCACAAACCACTGAAATAACAGGGCCATTAAGGAGGGAAGGAGGAACTCACAGCACTGTTTATAAATTAGGGCTCTACGACTGTGCTTTTCCTTATCTAATGCAAAACTACTCAGGCAAGAGGGAAAGGTGCCCAGCCCAGCATGACTACCCTCTTCCTCAATGATTCTCAAACCCAGCAAAGCCAACCGGTTTTCTCCGGTGACTTAAAACAGAGCAAAGTCTATCCTGCTACTTAAGGTGGCTGTCATCTTCTTCCTTCCGCCAACAACCTGGGGGGGAGTAGGGGCGGACAGAAGCCACGGAGAATCCGAAAGCTCCTACCCAGTGTTGAAAGGTGGGGCCAAGCAGCGTAGGAATGGGCGGGCCTGACCAGGACGGCAGGTGAAACACTGACCACAGCAGCAAGCTCTCCCACGGTGAAAAGACCGGCCCAACGTGGATCTGGCAAGCAGGTAGCTGTGACTCGCACCTGAACGCCGCCCAGGATGTGAAAATTCCCCAGCAGGGATGGTGTCGGTGCCAACGGGTGAGGGCTCCAGGAGGAAAGCCTTGGCTGGCTCTCCCTGGGGACTCGTCCTAACTTCCAAGTCACTCTCTAGGTCAGGAGAGAAGCTTGGAGAGCAGGAGAGGGGGTGGTGGGGTCTCTCTGGGGTAAAACCTAGAGCGGGTCAAACGCCGGCTGCTTCACTGACTGACCGACAGGGTCCTGGGCAAGACAGGCAGTGCCCACTTTCCAGGGCTGCGATGAAGACCGAGGCTCCCTGCGGCCGCCCGCCCCCGCCGCCGGGAAAGACAGACCCCTCCAGTGGCGGAGGGGGAATTCGCTATGGCCATTCTTGTAGCGCCGGTCAGTTTCGGGCTGTCACCCGGGTCCCTCCGCCACGGCTACCCAGGCCCGCCCCGCCAGCACGCAGCCCCCACCTGGCTCCGCGTCCCAGGACACCCGGCTCACCTTTCCCGGGTGATCAGCGCTGCTCGCCCATAGTCCGCAGCCCGGAGCCGGGGCTGCTCGGCGCTCCGTCCCGGTGGCCCGGGCCCGGCCGGGGGCGTGGGAGCCGCTCACCGCCGCCTCCCAGCGCAGTCGCCAGAGCCGCCGCCGCCGCCGCCTCCTTCCATGGCTGCGGCGCCGCCACCTGACAACGGAAGTGACGCACCGTCCTGCGGCCCCCGCCCCCCCCTCCCTCTTGCCTCAGTCTGGGGTTGGTGTGCCATCTTGAGGATGGGCGGAAGCCTTCAGGCAGGAGGCCCAGATAAGATCGCCGATTGGTTCTGGGTGGAGTCTGGGTCGAAATTTGTAAAACCATTGGGCAGCCAGGGGGAGGTACTTATGGCTAATCTACATCTACAGTGGGACTAGGACGGAGGCGCCGCCCAGCCTCGACTCTGCAGGACCTCGACGACCCTACGTTTTGTTGGAGTTGGGGACGTCACTAAGTGGCTGCTAGAGCCGTGGACCACACTGCAGTCAATAGAGAGGCGGACTTTCCTTGATCCTCATTTCTCGGCTTCTGGAAATCTGTACGAAAAAGCACTGAAGTTGGGTTTAAGAGAAGACAGGAATTGCTGTCGCTACGTTCACAATTATTTCACTGTACGTTCTTTAGAAACCCCAGAGATGGCCAAGTTCATCCTGGACATCCCTGGAGCCAGGGAGATTACAGTGAAGAGTTCCAATGAACGATTTCTGTCTACCTCACTCCCTCCTGCCAGTTTCCGTCCCTTTCTCCTCCTCCAGGAACCACGCCCTCCATGAATCAGCTTCTTGCACCAGCAGATGAGCCCTTTAAAGGGATTGCATCAGTCTGGTGACTCACTGGGGGCCCTCGGAAAGCTTGGCTTCCCTCCACTGCCATGTAGAAGCAGCCAGAAGGGCTCGGTGGCAGCAGTACCAGCGGCCATAGTCCCTCTCCTTTGACTCAGAGTTTAACAAGACTCTCAGTTTTTTCCTTCCCTCCCCTTGGTCAGTTTATATCCACGTGTAGAAACATGTGGTCACGACTGTGCCCTGCTAGGAGTAAGCGTGCATTTGTCATCTTACAAGGTGCTGCCAGGACATGAAAGCAGGTGTTAATAAGGTCTAGCTGTCCTAGCCTGCATCCTCAGTCCCTTTGAATCTTTTGGTGGCTACTGAGCTACAGATAAGGCTGAATAACAGTAGTCATCAGAGCAGCTCCCAAGGTCTTGACTTATGAAAAGTGAAGCACTTTAAAGTCCTGTTTACGGATGTGGAAGCTAGTGCTGAGACAGAAAGAGAGACAGACAGACAGACCTTTGCAATGACACTCCGCTAATAATGGTTAGGCTGTGGTTTGAAGAAAGTTTGGTGGGTTCCAAAAGGCTAGAGTTTGAATCCCTGTTGTATCATTTACAAGCTAGGTAACAGTGCAAATCCTGGCTGTCCAAATGGAGCTAACACATCACTCTATCTCTGGGAGGACCCAGTGAGTTTCAGATCCAGCTCACCACACCCTATGAATGTCCACTGGTTTGTCAGGGAACCTCTGTGAGGCACGTGACCCAGAAGCCAGGCCCACTTAGCTCCTCTCTCTGACAAAGGGGGAAGGACTAAGGATTCCGGAAGCCCTGACTGACAGGAATGAGTTTTGGGTTTTCCATTTCTCTAATTATCAGTCAGATGAATCACTGGGTGCTGACACCACCACCCCAACTCCCTGTAGACTTTCAGCTGACTCAAAATATAGGATTTTGAACAAAGCAGAGGAGGAGAAAGAGGGTAAGGAATAGGAAGTAAAGGTGCCAGCCAGAGGAGATTAAAAACAAAAAACAAAACAAAAAACAACAACTGTCTTCAAGACACCAACTCAAGGATCTCTGAAATATATATGCATGGTGACAGTATCTTGCTGGCTTTCCAACTCTGGCTCACTGGCAGATGGTGCTGCCATAACAAAGTGACACCTGTCATAACAGCTCAAGATGGCTTCTTGACAAGGTATAGGCAGATTGGACTAGCACAGAAGGAGGGGAGGAGACCTCACCCCCAGAAGCTCCTTCAGATGACAGAACCCCAGGTCTCTGTAGTGGCTGGTTTTTAGCTTACGTCAAAGCTCCAAGGTTTGGTGGGTTTTGGTTTTGCCTTTTTTAGTGCTTGGGACTGAACCTCTATGGCCTCTTCTGTGGTAGCAGATAGTTCACCAGTGAGCAGCCTCCGGTCCTTTTGTGTTTGAGATGGTCTCTATGAGTTGCTCAGGCTAGCTGTCCACTCAGTCTGGCCTTGAACCTCTAACCTGCCCTCACTTCCTCAGCAGACCGGATTATAGGCCTGCACCACCAGATCCAGTGGCATGAGCAATATAATGTCAGTAGTACTGGGAAACAGAAGAGTCCCAAGGTGGCTGGTGTTGTAGCCCAGATGGTACAACTTAGCAGGCCTTAGTAAGCCTGAAGCTCTGAGTCCCATCCCTAAGTATTGCAATAAACCAGGCATGTAAGCCTGTGTCCTGGGAGGTGAAGTAGCTAGCTTGGAGACCGTGTGTTCAAAACAAACACAAAAGTGGTTAAGACAGCCAGCTGTGAGCCTGGCGTGGTATCGTGTGCCTTTAGGAGGCAGAGGCAGGTGGATCGCTGTGAGTTAGAGGCTAGCCTGGTCTGTCTACAAAGTGAGTCCAGGACAGCCAAGGTTACAGAGAGAAGCCCTATCTTGAAGAAAACAAAAACAAAAACAAAAACAAACAAAAACAAAGTGGTTAAGACATGAAATCTGGTACTAGGCAGGCCTGATTTCAAATTCCCCGGCTGTTGTTCACCCTAGCCCATCATTTTGCATGATTGTGTGACAAGGCTGTTAATACACATGGTGTAAGTCTGCAGCTCTGCCCTGGTGGAACTCACCAAGTTCCCAACCCCCCAACCCAGGGTGGAGCAGCAGCAACTGCTTCTGACTACCATTCTGCTGCCCAGGGGAGCATTCGGTTTCCTTAGCCACCTGCTGAGGAAGAGTCCCCTCCCTCTCTGGACCTGCTTTCTGAAGGGTGACCTAATGGAGTGGGTCAGTGCTTCTTAGCCTTCCCACCCTTAAAGACCCCCCTTTTTTTTTCCTCCAAAGGTTATTTTATCCTTTATCCTCCCCCTTCGGAGACAGGGTCTTACTATGTAGCCCTGGCCTAGAACTGTGTAGGCAGACCAGGCTGGTCTTGAACTCAAGATCTTAGCCGGGTGTGGTGGTGCACACCTGTAATCTCAGCACTTGGGAGGCAGAGGCAGGGGGATCCCTATGAGTTCAAGGCCAGCCAGGTCTACAAATTGAGGTCAGGCTAGCCAGGACTATTAAGAGAAACCCTGTCTCGAAAAATCCAAAAAAAGGAGCCAGACGAGGTGGCGGCTGACACCTTTAATCCCAGCACTTGGGAGGCAGAGGCAGGGGGAATCTCTGTGAGTTTGAGGCCAGCCAGGTCTACAAAGTGACAGCCAGGACTATAATAGGAGAAACTCTGCCTTGAAGAAAGAAAAAAAAAAAAAAAAGTATGTATCTCTGGGTCTTCCTGGAAAATTAATGAGAACTTCAAGGGCCCTTGCCTGCCCTTTAGCCAGGGGTGCCAGACTAGAGCTCACTGGACTGGTTTAAGTCCAGCCTGCTCAGCCATGCTGAGAAGTGGGTATATCAAAGTCCCTTGTATGTCTCTGGTGTGAGCCGACTTGGTTTTTTTGTTTTGGGGTTTTTTTTTTTGGTGGTGGTTTTATTTTTTTCCAAGACGTTTCTCCTTGTAGCCTTGGCTGCCCTGAACTTGGCTTTGTAGACCAGGCTGGCCTCGAACTCACAGCGATCCACCTGTCTTTGCCTCCCTCCCAGAGTGCTGGGATTACAGGCATGCGCCTCTGCCCCTGTGAGTTAGCTGATTTGTAATCTGCATGCTTATTCAGCCTTCTAGCTTCAGTGCTCCCCTCCCTACAAATAACAGTCTTCCCTACCCCCCCCCCCCCCCCCCCCCAAAAAAACCCTCTTCTCTCCAGGAACGAAGTAGATATGAATGCTGCTTGAGTATGCAAGAGTTCTTGGGGGGCTCTGCCATCATTGGGAACCCCACTTTGGCTGGAGCAGCAAATAGGGTGAGATGTGAAAGGTTGAGCAAATGCTGTGACAATCTAAACTTCAATACCCTCTTAAAACACACTGCCAGTTTTCCTTGGTGTTCCTGGGCTTCTGTTCCATTTGTTACCTCCGGGAATAGGAGACACAACAGAACACAGAGACTATTTTTAGTATATGAATTCCAAAACCAAAAGCCCAGCCTTCAAGAAGGAATGGTAAGAATGTCTACGTAGACACAAACTTAGGAAAACTGTGGAAAAGGTGTGTGTGTGTGTACAGACACTCCACATGAATCTCAGGGGCTGCCAGGAGACAAGAGCCAGCTCATTTCCCACTGCGAGGTAACAAGACCCTCCAGAGATCTATAGCTTTGGAGCTGTGGGCTGCATTTGGGCTAACTGATCTAAAATCCAAGAACTTCCTGGGACTAAAAGGACTTAGGGAGAGCAGTGAAGACCAGGATGCCCGAGCGGGCTGGAGTGGTGCACTCCTACAGTACCAGCACTTGGGAGGCAGAAGCAGGAAGGTCATGAGTGCAAGCCAGGCTGGGATGCATGAGACCGTGTCTCAAAATACTAAAGGAACAAAAATCTAAAACTTCTGGGTGGAATGTACCCTTTAACCCCAGGATTTCGGAGGTAGAGGCCGAGGCACGGGGCTACATAGTGAAACTGTCTTTTAAAGAAATCAAAAGAAGAAAAAAAAAAAAGGTGCTGTGCTGGAAAGACAGCTGAGCAATGTAGGGCACTGGTTGTTCTTGCTCAGGACCCAGATTCGGTTCCCGGCATCCACATGGTGATCACAACTATTCATGACTCCAGCTACAGGGAAGCCAATGCCGCCTTCTGCCCTCTGAGGACACTAGATGTACATACAGTTGCCTGTACATGCATGTAGGCAGAACACTCATGCAGAGGAATTTTCATTCAGAACATGGCTGTTCAGGCAAAAGATGACATTCAAAGACTTTCAGGTCTCTGGTGATCTGTCTAGAATACAAACACACCTTTAATCCAGGAGACAGAGGCAGGCAGTTCTGAGTTCAAGACCAGCCTGGTATAGAGCAAATTTCAGGTAAAGAAAAGCTTAGGTCCAGGTGTGGTAACACCAGCCTTTAATCCCAAACAATGAAGGTAAAGATACTTTGTAGAAGCACCCTGCCTGGTGGTGCACACCTTTAATCCTAGCACTTAGAAGGCAGAGTCAGAAAAAAAAAAAAAAAAGGCAGAGTTAGGTGGATCACTGTGAGTTCGAGAACAGCCTGGTCTACAAAGTGAGTCCATGACAGCCAAGGTTACACAGAGAAACCCTGTCTCAAAATAAATAAAAAGATAGATTTATGGCTGGGCAGTGGTGGTGCACACCTTTAATCCCAACACTTGGGAGGCAGAGGCAAGTGGATCGCTGTGAGTTCGAGGACAGCCTGGTTTTGAAAGTGATCCAGGACAGCCAAGGCTACACAGAGAAACCTTGTCTCAAAAAAAAAAAAAAAAAAAAAAAAGATTATTTATGCCAGAGTAAGATCTGACAGAATAGGATATGCCCAACTCTCGGAAGCTACTTAAGGGAGCAACACAGAGAATGAAGACAGAGGAGGCAGTTTTACCAGGACAGTAATGAGAGACAGGTTGCAGAAAGAGAACTCAAAGACCGAATGAGCAAGAGAATGAGAAGGAGCCAGGATTAGAGCAGACTACTGGAGTTAGTTTGAGGCCAAACAGAGCAATTTAGGGGCCAAGAGAGAAGCCAGATTGAGTAAGTCAGGTGGGAGAGGAGTTTGGGCCCGAACAGCTGAGCTGAACCAGCCAGCCGAGAGCCCAGTAAGAACAAGAAAAGGTGAGCTTATGAAGCAGTAAGTCTCAGAGGATAAAACTTCCTTTTACACACTCATACACATGGGGGAAAAAAATCCAGCAGTGGTGCATGCCTTCAAGCCCAGCAATCAGGAGGCTGAGGCAGGTGGAGTTGTGAGTTCGAGGCCAGCCCGGTCTGTATATATTTGGGTTAGGAGTGACTGATGGAATGGAGGAGTCTTCTGGTCAGGGAGCAGCAACATTTGAGGGTTGATATGAAGCACAGAATTGCAGGGGATGCTAAATAGATGACCCCCAAGTGAGACTTCCCTGTCAGGGCAGAAAAGACCCTCAGCTCCAAATAAAGAAAATAAGGGGGCTGGGGCTGGAGAGATGGCTCAGAGGTTAAGAGCACTGGCTGCTCTTCTAGAGGTCCTGAGTTCAATTCCCAGCAACCACATGGTGGCTCATAGCCATCTGCAATGAGATCTGATGCCCTCTTCTGGCCTGCAGGTGTACATGCATGCAGAGCACTGTATACATAACAAATAAATAAAAATAAGGGGATTGCTAAAGTAATTAAGGCCTCTTTTCAAAAGAAACCGTAACCAGCCCTCCTTACCCACAGCCTCACCTCATTTCCCCACCTCCCACTGTCTTGCCCACCTGCCCTTCTCAGCGCAGGTACACAGAACTTCCATTTACAAGCATTTCCAACTCCAGGTCTTTGCACTGGCAGTTTTCACTCCCTTTTTGTCTTACTTCCTCAGACAGTTTTCTTTCTCCTTGTACTGTTTTTGTTTTTCGAGACAGGATTTCTCTGTGGAGCCCTGGCTGCACTGGAACTCACTATGTAGAACAGGTTTGCCTTGAACTCAGAGAGCCTCCTGCCTCTACCTCCCTAGTGCTAGGGTCAAAGGCGTAGCCACCACTGCCCAGCTAAAATGTGTACCACAGACTGGCCTCAAAGTCATGATCCTCTTGCCTCCAGCTCTTCAGCAAATTCTACCATGTGTACCACTAGAATCAGTCGGTTTTGGTGTTTTGATATAGTATTTCACTATTAGCCCAGGCTGGTCCTCCTGAGAGTCAGGATTGTAAGTGTGAACCACTATGCCTGGCTGGGACTAATTTCTTATTAGCTGAACTCTCCATCTCAAGAGCCTCAATGACTCAAAAAAGAAAGGCCACTTTCCACTAGATCTCGTTCATGGTACCTGGGAAACCTCAAGTCCTACTGCCTGGGCCACATTCTAGACCAAGTAAACCGTGGTGTGCTCCCCAGCTTGAGAGCCACACTCTGAACTACACAGGAGCCAGTAGACACCAGGAAGATGATCAGGCACAGCCTTGTATATATCCAAGTTTGGTTTTATGAGAAAAGAAACAAATGTCAAGAAACATGGAAGAGTTACAGGTGATTCATTCCACTCTCAATAATCCTCACTTCTTCATAGTTTCGGTCAATCAGTGACTGGAGATCCCAGATGCAAACGATCAACTATAGAGGGATCCTCACCTACCCACAAGGCCACAGACAGGAGGAATTCTGGGTCCCAAGTTGTGTCAGAAAAGAGGAACCCTTTGAAAGGCAGCTGTGACAGGTGCTGTCAGACACCAGGCCATTGGTGGGGAAAAAAAAAAAAAAAAAAAAAAAAACCGGCAGGGAGCAGGCTCGGAACACTCAAGGAGCCTGAGGTGGAAGCAGAACTTTAACGAGGAGATGGCCTCACGACCTTTTGGAGGGAAACTCGCGCCGACCTCGACCACCAAAGTTGCGCACACGGTGGATGATGGCCAGCTGCTGCTCGATGGTGGCAGTGATGTTCACACCGTCTGGGATATGGACGTAGCGGACATTACGACCTGTCACAAAGAGGTCATCCAGTTCGACCTGATGTCCTCGTCGGTCAGTATAGGTGACGTTGGCCAGGCGGATGTTCATAAAAGCATCGACGTTGTCAATGCGTCCTCGGGCCACGCTCTCGTCTCGAAGGTCCACAGTGGTGACCTGGCCCTGGAGGCCCTGCAGCAGGATGATGAGGCTGTTCTCAGAGATGGTCCGCTCCTTCACGGAGTGGCTCAGTGCCATCGTTCCACATGGGCTGGCTGCTCACTGTGGGCGGGAGCACACAGATAGATGTAACTGACCTCTGTCAAGCCCTGAAACTCCACACTTGTGTGTGGTCCAGAGGCCCCGCTGCACACTAGAGTCACCTAGGGAAACTTTTCCTGGCCTTTACGTCCCGCACATCCCAGAGGTCTAGGGAGGAGAGGCCCAGGCTTTCATTGTTGTCTTTATTTTGTTTTTTTGGCTTTTCGAGACAGGGTCTATGTCAGCCTTGGCTGTCCTGGACTAGATTTGTAGTCCAGGCTGGCCTCGAACTCACGGAGATCCACCTGCCTCTGCCTCCCAGGTGCTGGGATTAAAGGCGTGCACCACCACTCCCAGCTCATTGTTGTTTTTAAAGACAGGATCTCACTATACAGCCTTGACTAGCCTAGAACTTGATATGTAATGACACGTAGACCAGTCTGGCGTGGAACTCACAAAGATCCACTTGCCTCTTCCTCACCAAGTGCTGGGATTCAAGGTGTGTGTTACTACATCCTGCCAAGTATCCTATTTTAAAATTATGAGACAGGAAGCCAGGCAGTGGTGGTGCACGCCTCGAAAAGCAGCAAGTATGTAAGTAAATAAATAAGAGGCAGGGTCTCTCTACATAGTTCTGGCTGTCCTGGAATTCTCTATGTAGACCAGGCTAGCCTAGAACTCAACGAGATCTGCCCATCTTTGCCTCTCTTTTTTCTTTTTGGAGACAGGGTCTCTCTGTGTAGCCTTGGCTGCCCTGGACTCACTTCGTAGACCAGGCTGATCCACCTGCCTCTGCCCTCCGAGTGCTGGGATTAAAGGCGTGGGCCACTATGCCCGGTGTGCATTTTTTTTTTTTTTTTAAAGATTCCCCAAATAATTCTAATGTGCCAATAGCTTGGGAACCATTGCTGTAAACTGTAGTTTATTTCTGTCCTTCTGCCAGGTACTTGTTAATACATAATCTAACCAAACATGGTGGCGCACACTTGTAATACCACCACTCTAAAGGTCTAAGCAGTAGGAGCATCCCAAGTTCCAAGTTGGCATGAAGAACATCCAGGACTATAGAGTGTGATACTGTTTCAGGACAAAACAAACCAAACCTAGCCAAGACGCATGCCTTTAATCCCAGCAGTCAGGAGGAAGAGGCAGGCTGATCTCTGAGTTCCCGACCAGTCTGGTCTACAAAACGACACTCTGTCTTAAAACAAACAAAACCCAACAAGACCTTTAGCTCCGGCTCTGCCACTTCCTAGGGCTTGCCACTAGCGGTCAAGCTTGTTAGTTCCATCCGGAAACCCAGGGTGCCGAGTGCGCCCCTCTCCTCACGGCGTGTAAGGGGTTTGGGAAGAAGAGTCCGCGGCTGGTGCGCCAAGGAAAGAGGCCGCCCGGGTCCCAGCGCACCAGGATCCCGCACACTCGATCTCCCCACCTACCGCGTGATGCCTTCCGCCTTCTGCGCGCTACGTCGCCAAAACCCGCCTTGGTCTAGGGGCTCCACCCACCGCGGCTCAGAGAAGCCATGGCAACCGCGGGTGCCCCAGCACTTCAGAGCATGCGCCTCACAGACTGCGAACTACAAGTCCCATGAGGCCGCGCGCCGCAACCCCCCCCCCAACCCCCCCTCCCCCCGCTCCCCCAGTCTGGTTTCCCACCTTTTGTAGGCGCTAGGCTTGTAGCTGTGTCCCCATCATAATGGCATCCTATGTTGATGGCGCTGCGTGGGAGAGAGCATCTGTAAGAAAATAATCCGAAAAAGCAGGGTAAACGTTCTTCACCTGATTAAAATTGCGGGAATAAAACCCTGTCTCCAAAAACAAAAACAAAAAGGAAGAGACTGGAGAAATGGCTCAGAGGTTAAGGGCACACTGACTGCTCCTCCAGAGAGCCTGAGTTCAATTCCCAGCAACCACATGGTGGCTCACAACCACCTATAATGTGATCTGATGCCCTCTTCCGGCCCGCAGGTGTGCATGCAGACAGAGCACTGTACACCAAGCCGTCATGAAGAACACCCAGGACTATGGAGTGTGATACTATTTCTAGACAAAAGTCAAAACCAGCCAAGATGCGTGCTTTTAATCCCAGCACTCAGGAAGGCTGAGGCAAACGGATCACTGTGAATTCAAGGCCAGCCTGCTCTACAAAGCGAGTCCTGTACAGCCAAGACTACACAGAGAAACCGTGTCTCCAAAACACCTAAGTAAATTAAAATAAATAAAATTGTGGGAATGTGGCCGGACATGGTGGCACACTCCTTAATTCCAGCAACTCCGTGGGCAGAGGCAAATGGATCACTGTGGGTTTGAGGCCAGCCTGGTCCTACAGAAAGTTTTTCAGGACAGCCAGGACTATGTAGACAGACCTTGTCTCAAAGAGGAAAACACAGGGCTATGGACAGATGGTTTAGCTGCTAAACTTTAGCAGTTTAAGATCACATACTAGGGCTGGAGAGATGGCTCAGAGGTTAAGAGCACTGGTTATTCTAACAAAGGTCCTGAGTTCAATTCCCAGCAACCACATGGTGCCTCACAACCATCCATAATGAGATCTGGTGTCCTCTTCTGACCTGCTGGCTCACATGCAGGCCAAATATTGTATAAGTAATAAATAAATATTTTTTTTAAAAAAAGATCACATACTAAGGCCGGGAGTGGCGGCGCACACCTTTAATCCCAGCACTGGGGAGGCAGAGGCAGGTGGATCCCTATGAATTCAGGGCTAGCCTGGTCTTCAGAGTGAGTCCAGGACAGCCAGAGATACACACAGAGCAACCCTATCTGGAAAAACAAAAGCAACAACAAAAAGCACATACTATTGCAGATGCCTTTAAATAGGTTTCCAGCTCACAACTGCATGTCATTAACAATTAAGAATAAAATCTAGGACCCGGGCGTGGTGGCGTAAACCTTTAATCCCAACAGAGGCAGAGGCAGGTGGATCTCTTGTGAGTCCAGCCTGGTCTACAATGGGAGTCTCGCACAACTAAGACTACACAGATTAAAATAAAATCTTGATCTGGGCATGGTGTCTCGAAAAACAAATAAAAAATTTAATTTTAATTTACCTGTTTGTGTCTGTGTAAAGGTATACTGTGTGAGAGAGGGGTGGGTGCCCTCAGAGTTCAGAAGAAGGCATCAATTCTCTGGAGCTGCAGCTAGAGGTGGCATGGTTCTGGGAATTGAGCTCTGGTCCTCTGAAAGAGCAGTATGTGCTCTTTGTTTTTGTCTTGTTTTGTTTTGTTTGTTTGTTTGTTTGTTTGTTTGTTTTTTTGGTTTTTTGAGACAGGGTTTCTCTGTGTAGCCTTGGCGTTTTGTTTGTTTTTCGAGACAGGGTTTCTCTATGTTATCTTGGCTGTCCTGGACTCGCTTTGTAGACCAGGCTGGCCTCAAACTCACAGGGATCCACCTGTCTCTGCCGCCTGAGTGCTGGGATTAAAGGTGTGTGCCACCACGCCCGGCTATTTTGTTTTTGTTTTTGTTTTTTTGTTGCAGTATGTGCTCTTATTAGCTGAGCCATCTATCCAGCTCCTAAAAATAACATCTTTATTTAAAAAGTGCGTGTGTGCATGTTGGCCACAGGAACTAGAAGAGGCTGTCTGATCCTCCGAAGCTGAAGTTATAGTTGTGAGCCTGTTGTGAGCTACTTGATGGAACTCAACCCAGGTTCTCTGCAAGAGCAGTAGGTGCTCTTTGGGACAGGGACTCTCTCTATAGCCCTGGCTGTCCTGGAACTTGTTGTGTAGAGCAGATTTGGCCTCAAACTCACTAAGATCTGCCTGCCTCTGCCTCCTGAGTGCTGGGATTACAGGTGTGTGCCACCACATTCTGCTGGATGGAAAGTAACTACTATTAAAATGTGATTGTTTAATTTTTGTTTCGTTTTGCGACTGGGTCTCTAGGTGGCCCATGCTGCCTTGAATTCACTATGTCCTGGAGGACCTTGAACCTGATCTTCTGACCTCTGCCTGCCAAATATTGGGGCAATGCGTACAGGCCACTGTGCTGGCCCTGGCCATACTCTATTTGATTGTATTGTTTGTTTTGAGTAAGGCCTGCTTTGCTCACTGTGTTATGCCAATCCCCAAACTGATGAATTTGGGGAGGGGAAGCTAATTTATGGGTACCCAAATATGAGACAGACCCCACACTGTTGAAGATTATTTATTTTTTTGTTTGGTTTGGTTTTTCAAGACAGGGTTTCTCTGTGTAGCCTTGGCTGTCCTGGACTCACTGTATAGACCAGGCTGTCCTGGAACTCACAGCAATCCACCTGCCTCTGCCTCCCTACTGCTGGGATTAAAGGCGTGTGCCACCATGCCTGACGAAGAGTGTTATTTAATATTTATTATTTTAATAAATCAGTGGTTACTCCTTGGCCAGCTTTAAACTAACAGCAACACATGCCCCCACTCTCCAACCTGCGTTCCCCAGATAGGTTGGCCTAACCTGTAGGGAAACGATCTGTGTTCTGCACATCAAACCTCACGGATCTTCACAGAGAAAATTCCAGAATTTTCCTGTTGGAAATGTGGAGTTTGGTCCTAATCCAAAGGTCACCCAGCAGACACTTGCACAGGCCCTGGGGAAGGACTGGTGCTTTCAACCAGTTGGAATGGCTTCCAAGTTCCCTTTAAAAAAAAAAAAAAAGGTAGGCAACTATTCCTATCAGAATCTAGGTCAGAGTGTCATCTGCAGTAAAACTACGGGGTGTAGACTGCTAAGTAACCTTTGGTGACAGGGCTTTATCAGGTTTCCTTGGACGCAGTGCCTGCTTCCGTGCAGCCTTCTCTGCCACTCCAAACCCTGTGCCTAGCACTCAGCCAGACTGCTCTACAGATGCCCTATCGCCAGGCATCTCTGTGGCATATTTTCATGTCCTTCTGGTACTTAGAAATCACCAGAGGACAAATTCACCTAGACCTTACCCAAAGTAGAGTTGGGTTGTTTTTTTTCCTGTTTTGTTTTGTTGTGCTTGCTACCACTATTTTTTACTACCTATGTTGGGTACCTTCAGTAAAATCATGAAGTCCTTTTCCCCTTCCCGCCTGCACCCCCTCCCTCCCTTCACCCCCTTTTACATTATTTCTTTTATGTGCGTGTGTGTGTGTGTGTGTGTGAGCCTGAGCATAGGTAGTGAGTGTGCCATGCTTGTGCAGTACCTGAGGCCAGGTGGTGTCAGATCCCCCGGAGGTGGAGTTACAGATGCTTATAATCCACTATGTGGGTGCTGGGAACTCAACCTGGCTCTACCCTGGAAAAGCATTCAGTATCCAGTACTCTTCACTGCTGAGCCATCTCCCCTCAATACCCTGCTTCCCCCCCTTCCCCTCCCCCATCATTTCACTTTGAGACAGGGTCTCATGTAATCTAGGCTGTCTATAAACTCCAGATCTTCCTGTTTCTGCCGCCCCCACACCCCTACTTCCCCCATCCCCCCTACCCCTTCATCTCCCCCCACCAAGGACTGGGATTATAGGTCTGTGCCTCTGAACCTGGCCTCCTGGCTCTTTTCTGTTTTCTAGTGCTGTTGTACCATGCTGCAAACACAGTTGCATGAAAAACAGATGGCTCTCTGACTTCCACGCCAGCCACGGAGACAAAGTATGATCCTGCTCCTTGCTCCTCCAATTTTTTTAAATTGTGTGTTGGGGGATGGAGTTGCACACATGAGTGCAGGTGCCCTTGAGGGTGTCATTGGATCACTTGGAGCTGGAGTTACAGGTGGTTGTGAGCCTGCCTGACATGGGTCCTGGGAACTGAACTTGGGTCCCTTGGAAGTGCAGGCCGAACTGTTGACCCATCTCTCCAGAACCCAGGCTTGAATTTCTGACCCTCCTGACTCCACCTCCGGAGTTCTGAGACTAGTCCGGCTCTGCCACCCTCGGCTCACGGTGGGAGTGAGACTGTAGGGTAAGAAGAAAGGCCCAGCTTTTGTGCTTCTGTGATGTGCCACAGCCCTGTCAGAGTCAGGGAAGGAAGCAAAGGGCTTCTGCAGGTTGCTGACAACAGGTGTGTGGGACAGTCAGTCTGTGACTGTTCCTTTTGGTAGGAGGGGGCGTTCTGCTGCCCACGACAGATGATTGGAAAGACAGATACTGTTTCTGATCCCTGTTAAGTACTCTATGGACTTGTGACCTCCTTAGGGCTTAGCAGGCTTTAAATCTGGAGCCAGTGACAACTGTTTCAGCTCAGTGCTGGTGTTGGTGTCACATGTTAATGTGCCAAGGCACCCATTGGTCCTCTGTAGCTGAGGCTGCTCCTGAACTTTTTTTGTCTTGTTTGTTTTTGAGTCAGGGTTTCTCTGTGTAGCCTTGGCTGTCCTGGACTCTCTTTGTAGACCAGGCTGACCTCGAACTCACAGGGATCCACCTGCCTCTGCCTCCTAAGTGCTGGGACTAAAGGTGTGTGCCACCATGCCCGGTTGCTCCTGAACTCTTGATCCTCTGTTCCTATCTCCCAAGTGCTGAGATTACAAGCAAGTGCCAGACAGTGTACTCATCTTACCTTGTATTTTATTTTTGGAGTCAAGGTTTGGCTGTGTAGTCCAAGCTGATCTGGAACCCACAACTCTCCCATCCTCCTGCCGCAGGATTAGAGGCTGGAGAGATGGCTCAATGGGTAGAGCATTTGCTTCTTTTCCAGAGGTC
>OU015754.1:59376741-59391873 GCA_907169655.1 Acomys percivali | reverse complement strand
TATTCATATACATAATAAAATAAAAATGTAAAGTTTTAGGATTAAAGATGTGTGTCACCAACCTCAGCCAAAGTTTTATCTTTAAAAATGGTTACTTTTAGCAGCTTTGTCACAAGGCGTGGTGGCACACACCTTTAATCCCAGGATTTGGGAGGCAGAGGCAGGTAGATATCTGTGAGTTCAAGACCAGCCTGGTCCACAAAGCAAGTTTAGGACAACCAGGGCTGTAACACGCAGAAACCCTGTCTCAAAATGTGGACCACAAAAAATGATTTTCCTATTGGAGCTGAGAGCTAAATACTTTTTTTCTTTTTTTTTTCCCCCCGCCTCTTTGGTTTTTTGAGATAGGGTTTCCCTGTGTAGCCCTGGACTCACTTTGTAGACCAGGATGGCCTCCAACTCACAGAGATCCACCTGCCTCTGCCTCCCAAGTGCTGGGATTAAAGGCGTGAGCTACCATGCCTGGCCCTCTTCCCCCCCCCCCCCCCCCCCCCCCCGGGCCGCTTCCCTTTTAAAAAAAGATTTATTTACTTATTATTATGTATACAGTGCTCTGTCTGCATGTACACCTACAGGCCAGAAGAGAGTTTCAAATCACATTATAGATGGTTGTGAGCCACCATGTGGTTGGTGGGGATTGAACTCAGGACCTCTGGAAGAGCAGGCAGTTCTCTTAAATGCTGAGCCATCTCTGCAGCCCCTTTTCTTTTTTATTCCAGTTTTCTTTGAGCAACTTTTTTTTTCTTTTTTGGTTTTTTGAGACAGGGTTTCACTGGGTAGCCTTGGCATCCTGGCCTTACTTTGTAGACCAGGCTGGCCTCGAACTCACAGCGATTCACCTGGCTCTGCTTCCAAGTGCTAGGATTAAAGGCACATTCCACCACCGCCTGGCTTTGAACAACTAGTAAAGCCTCATCTTTTCCACAGCCTTGCCACTTTTACCTCTAGGGTCTCTAACTCTGTAAAAATAAGAGGGGGCATTAGCCGGCTGTGGTGGCGCATGCCTTTAATCCCAGCACTCAGGAAGCAGAGGCAGGTGGATTGCTATAAATTTGAGGCCAGCCAGCCTGGTCTACAAAGTGAGTCCAGGACAGCCAAGACTTACACAGAGAAACCCTGTCTTGAAAAACAAAATAACAACAAAAAATATGAGAGGACAATTTCATTTTATTTTTTGCATTTAAGGTACATAGATGTTTCTCCTATATGTTTGTCTGTATACTGTGTGTGTACCTGGTACCTGTGAAGGCCAGAAGAAACTGATTCTGGAATTACAGACAATTGTGACGCAACATGTGGGTTCTGGGACTCGAACTTGGGTACTGAGTCCTCTCTTCAGCCAGTACCATTTGAGAAGAGATCTTAGTCACAACAGAGCCAGAAGGGCAGGTGAACACAGGGGGAAAGCAGTGCAAGGCTGCATGGAGAACATTCGAACCCCCAGGATCTCACCTGGGATGATGCCTAGACTCTGGAGACTAAACACACTCAATTGGGTCAGCAGGGATATAGCATTGAACTAGGTCTCCCTCTTTTTCTTTTTTCTTTTCTTTTCCTTTTTTTCTGAAACAGGGTTTCACTGTTTCTAGAATTGCCTTGTTGACCAGGCTGGCCTCAAACTCATGGAGTTCTGCCTGTCTCTGCCTCCCAAGCATTGGGATTAAAGCCGGTCATGTCACTCTCTTACAGTCGAGAGTACTGATGCTTTCTTGATGTGGTAACTGGCCCAAGACAACACAGTGAATTTGAGGCACAGAGGGGATCAGAGCACAGTGTCCCAATTCCAACCAGGTAGGGCATGAGGCCCTTGTAACCTTTTGGTATTCATTTATTTATACATTCATTTGTTTGTCATGAGAGAGCACCTGACGCGTGCATGCACTCTTTGGTCTGATTCTAAATGGAGACTTGTATATATATTACTTAGCTGAAATTTTAGGTGGAGTTTCTTTTTTTGCCCCAGTGCTAGAAACTGAGCCTAGGGGTTCACACGCTATGCTGTACCACTGAGTCACACACCAGCTCCTATTTTTTTTTTTTTAAATTCCCTTTCTGACTCCCATGCTTTAAGCGGCATGCAAATAAACTTGTTTTTCTCAATATTTGTGCAGGCCTAGAAGCATGAAACTCAGGGATTGCTTCATCAGCAGAGATGTTTATCTTTCTTGTTTATCTACTGAGAGGGCAGGTATGTTTCAGATTGTCAGCATCTCTGCAGGGCAGGTGGAGGTGGAGACCAGGATTTCTGGGTAGTGTGTGTCCCCTCTTCTAGATCCAGTCCCAGATGACAGCGACATCTACATCTGTGACAGTGTTGAGAGTCGCAGACCCTTCCCTTTGCCTTTCCCCAGGCAGTCCCCAGGTGCGGGCCGGAGTGCCGAGAGGCTAAACAGAATGCACGTGCTGTGTTGGAACACAGAAACAGGTGGCTCTGACCTGCAGCCCATGGGATCCATGTGCCTCAGGATAACCATGAATGCAGCCTGACATGACATAGAACTGTAATTTAGCTGCACTCCTTTAGTCCCAGCACTTGGGAGGCAGAGGCAGGGGGATCACTGTGAGTTCCAGGCCAGCCGGGCCACATAGTAACAGGAGAGTCAGAACTACACAGTGAGACCCTGTCTGAAAAAGCAAAAAACAAAACAACAAACAAAAAACAATAACCGAACAACAACAAACCCCTTAGAATTGTAAACTAAGACATTAAAAAAGAGGCCAGTTTAAAAAAAAAAAAAAGAAAGAAAGAAAAAAGAAAAGAGCCGGGCGTGGTGGCACACGCCTTTAACCCCAGGATTCGGGAGGCAGAGGCAGGTGGATCGCCGAGAGTTCAAGGCCAACCTGGTCTACAAAGTGAGTCCAGGACAGCCAAGGCTACACAGAGAAACCTTGTCTCAAAAAAACAAAAAGAAAAGAAAAGAGGCCAGTGATGTGGCTCAGTGGATAAAGGTGCTCATTTCTAAGCTGAATGATCTGAGTTTTACCTGTGGGACCCACTGTGGAATAAGAGAAAAGACCCTGAAAGTTGCCTTCTAACCTCCACATTCATGTGTCACCCACATTAATACATTTGGCTTGGCTGATGAGCAGTTATTTTTTCAGCTCACCAGCCAATGTCAACTCATGTGGTTTATTTTTTCTTCTTTTCTTCCTTCCTTTCTTTCCCTTTTTTCCTTCTTCCTTCTCCTCTTCTTCCTCCTCCTCCTCCTCTTCTTTTTTCCCAAGACAGAGTCTCTCTGTGTAGCCTTGGCTGTCCTGGACTCGCTTTGTAGACCAGGCTGGCCTTGAACTCACAGCAATCTGATTGCCTCTGTCTCCCAAGTGATGGAATTAAAGGCATGTGCCACCGCCGCCCGGCCCTCCTCCCCCTTCTTCCTCCTCTTTTTCCTCTTCTTCTTGTTTGTTTGTTTTTGTTTTTTTGGTTTTTAGAGACATGGTTTCTCTGTGTAGCTTTGGCTGTCCTAGACTCACTTTGTAAACCAGGCTAGCCTTGAACTCACAGTGATCCGCCTGCCTCTGCCTCCCAAGTGCTGGGATTAAAGGCATGCGCCACCACGCCCGGCTTTGTTTATTTGTTTTGACAGCGTTTCTGGTTTACTGTTTTGGGACTTAATTTGTAGACCAGGCTGGCTTCGAACTCACAGAGATCTGCCTGCTGCTGCCTTCCAAGTACTGGGATTAAAGGCTTACCACCAGCTAAAACATGATTCAGAAAACAAAAAACAAAATCAAACAAACAAACAAAAAGTCCCCCAACTCAGTTGTGCTGCAATGTGGTTACAATGTCAAAATGCTGGACACACCTGGTGGGAAGGGTGGCTTTCCTGGGTGAGAAATACCCAATGTATCTGGTGGCCTGATCTTGCATTCCAAAACTATATCAGCATCCTTCCCATGGGGTGTGGTCTCGGTGGTCCTTCAAGTTGTCCCTCAGTGTGTTCTTCACACAGTGGCCTGCTCAGTTGTGCTTCTCTGCCATTCACATACTCCTCTCATAGGAACGGAGACTCTGACCGCTCACAGTTGGCTGGCCCTGAGGGAACTCAGGGTTACTTGGTCCCTGGAGGGAGCTTATGGGACAGGGCTCCTGGCCATTCGGAGCAATCTCAGATAGCGCTGACCTGAGGCAGCTCACATGAGTCCCTTGGGGGAGGCACTCCACATAACACTTGCTAGGCACCCAGCCTAAGGCTTGGGCCTGGTGTTTGATGGTGATTTTGAGGATCAGATGTCACAACACATCAAGCCGATGTCTTTGCGATAAAGGTAGATGCAGGGGAAGAGTAAATGCATGGAAGGGCAAACATCTGGGCCCCCTGCTGTCCCTTCTGGGCCCAGCAAAGCCTGTCTTGCCATCGCCTGGCTTACTCTGCCTCTCAGAGGGTGGGGAGTGGGAGGCAGGGTGCCTTTTAAGCTGAGCTATGACAGACTGTCTTAGGGTTTCTATTGCTGTGATGAAACGCCATGACTGAAGCAAGTTGAGGAGAAAGGGCTTATTTGGTTTACTCTTACACAGCATTGTCTATTATCAAAGGAAGTCTGGTTAGGAACTCCAATAGGACAAGAAGAACCTGGAGGCAGGAGCTGAGGCAGAGGCCATGGAGGGCTGCTGCTTACTGACTTGCTCCTCATAGCTTGCTCAGCTTGCTTTCTTATAGAACCCAGGACACCCAGCCTAGGGTTGGCCCCACCCACAATGGTTTGGGCCCTCCCTGTCAATCACTAATTAAGAAAATGCCATGGGGGTGTGTGGGCGTGGTGGCACAGGCCTTTAATCCCAGCACTCAGGAGGCAGAGGCAGAGGCAGAGGCAGGAGGATTGCTGTGAGTTCAAGGCCGGCCTGGTTTACAAAGTGAGTCCAGTACAGCCAAGGCTACACAGAGAAACCCTGTCTGGGGGCGGGGAGAGGGGAGGGAGGAGGAGAATGAGGCCCCAAGTTCAGATTCCAGAACTCACATGAAGCCAGATGCTATGGCATGTGCCTGTACTCTCAGTATCCTACAGGCAGATTTGAAGCAGAAATTGGAGAATCCCTGGAAGCTCACAGGCCTGCTAGCCAGGCTTTCACAACAAGAACCAACTCCTGAAGTGCAGACTTCCACACACGTGCCATGGCACACATAGCTGAACTTCTTACACATGTGCGCACACACACACAAAGATTTTTGAAATTTTTGAAAAATAGTCAAAGTTTTTGGTGGTGTTCTGTTCAGCTTGTCTTGCAGGTGAGTTTGAGGTCAGAGAAAAGAACAGTTACCTCAGTGTATGACTAAGCTTTACGTGAATTTGACACTAGCTAGAGTCACTGGAGAGACCAGAGCCTCGGTTGAGAAAGTGTCTCCATAAGATCTGCTGTAGGCAATCTTGTAAAGCCATTTTCTTTCTTTTTTTCTTTTCTTTTTTTTGGTTTTTTGAGACAGGGTTTCTTTGTGTAGCCTTGGCTGTACTGGGCTCGCTTTGTAGACCAGGCTGGCCTCGAACTCACAGCGATCTGCGTGCATCTGCCTCCCAAGTGCTGGGATTAAAGGCGTGCACCACCACACCGGCTGTCAGGTCCTCATTCTTGTGCTGTTCATTACCCACTGAGCCATATCCCCAACCCTGGGTTTGCTTGCTGGTCTTAAACTTATATTGCTGAAGCTGGTCTTAAACTCCTAATTCTCTTCCTTCCCCTTGTCGTGTGTGTGTGTGTGTGTGTGTGTGTGTGTGTGTGTGTGTGTTGCATGCATGCTTTGCATGTGGAGGTCCCGGGACAATGTTCATGAGCCCCTGGTTTCTGTTCTTGTTACTTACATACCCCAGGTGACCTGGCCTGCAAACTTGCAGAGCATTCTGTCTCCACTTCGCATCTTGCAGAAGAGGAGCTCGGATTACAAATGTGTGCTAGGGCTGGAGAGATGGCTCAGCAGATAAGAGAGCTGTCTACTCTTCCAGAGGTCCTGAGTTCAATTCCCAGCAACCATATGGTGGCTCACAACCATCTATACTGGGATCTGGCCCCTTCTTCTGGCATGCAGGTGTACATACAGATAGAGCACTCATACATACGATAAATAAAATATTTATAGATGTGTGCTACCACATCAGCTTTTAAAAAATTAACTAAGTCGGGAAGTGGTGGTGCATGCCTTTAATCCCAGCACTTGAGACGTAGAGGCAGGCAGGCAGATCTCTATGAGTTTGAGGCCAGCCTGCTCTACAGAGCAAGTTCCAGGAAAGCCAGAGCTATACAAAGAAACCGTCTCAAAAAAAAAACAAAAAACAAAAACAAAACAAAAAAAAAACTCCACAAAATTAATTAATTATGCATTTTGTGTATAAGTACACAGTCTGCATGTATGCTTGTGTGCCATAAGAGGGCATCAGAACCCATCATAGCTGGGTCCTGGTGTCACATGCCTTAATCCCAGCACTTGGGAGGCAGAGGCAGGTGGATCTCTCTCTGAGTTCGAGGTCAGCTTGGTCTACAGACCGAGTTCCAGGACATCCAGGGCTACACAGAGAGACCCTGTCTCGAAAAACCAGAATTAAACAACAAGAAGAAGAACATGAGCACCCATCCTAGCTGGCTGTGAGCCACCGTGTACTTGCTAGAAATTGAACTCAGGACCCCTGGGAGAGCACCCATCTTTTAATTGCTGAGCCATCTCTCCACTCCCCACATCAGATTCTTTTTTTAAAAATATTTTATTTAATTTTTAAATTTATGTGCGTTGGTTGTGAGGGTATCAGATCCTAGAGTTACAGAGTTGTGAACTGCCATGTGGGTGCTGGGAATTGAACCCAGGTCCTTTGGAAGAGCAAGCAGTGCTCTTAACCGCTGAGCCATCTCTCCAGTCCCCCACATCAGATTCTTGACATGTAGGTTCGAGGAATCAAATTCTGGTCACCAGGCTTGAATGTCTAGTGCATTTGCTCACTGAGTCCCCAACCTTTTCTGTTTTGTTTTTGTTTTTTTTCAAGACAAGGTTTCACTATGTAGCCTTGACTGTCCTGGACTCACAGTGTAGACCAGGCTGGCCTCGAACTCACAGCAATCCACCTGCCTCTGCCTCTCAAGTGCTGGGATTAAAGGTGTACGCCACTACTGCCCGGCTACCCTTTTTGTTTTTTTGAGACAGGGTTTCTCTGTATAGTCTTGACTGTCCTGGACTAACTTTGTAGACCAGACTGGCCTTGAACTCACAGTGATCTGCCTGCCTCTGCCTGTCAAGTGTACCACCACTGCCTGACCCTTTTTGTTTTTTAAAAAAGGTGTTATGTTATGTAGCCAGAACAGACCAGAACTTCCTATCCTCCTGCCTCAGGGCAGGGATTTCATGTGTTGTTTGTCCTTCTAGGCACTTGTGACACGCAGGTCCCTGCAGGAAAGCTGCCATGGTAAACCCACAGTGGTAATTAATGGCCATGCCTCGTTGACTTGGGCTCAGCCTCTGGTCCAGGATGCTTGCATGGTCACCATAAAATTAATTATAATGAGAAAGGTCTGGGTTAAGAGCCAGAATACATTTTGCTGAAAATACACACGTGTGTGGCTTCAGAAATGGATACTCTGAGAGATCTTCAGCTTGTTCGACGTAAAAGTGGACCACAGGTGCCTCAGTGGAGAGAATCCAGCAGTGGCACATTGGATCCGCAGCCATCTGTCCCCGAGTGCCCATCTGCATGTCTACAACCTGTCCATCATGGCAAGCAAGTCATCTCCCTTGCTTGCGCTCTGCTCTGGCTGCTCTGTGATCTCAAATTCCCCCATGATCCGGGCCAACTCCTCATTCCGTTGCTGGTCCTGTGGGAGAAGGGAGGGTGGAGGGAAGGAAAGGATGTGTCTGCAGGGCCCCGAGGCAGAGCAGAAGCATTCACATTTCCATGCCTCCAGATTGGGGAAAAACAGAATAGGGGACTTTTGGCAATTGTATGTTTAAAAGATTTGTTTTGGGGCTGGAGAGATGGCTCAGAGGTTAAGAGCTCTTCCAAAGGTCCTGAGTTCAATTCCCAGAAACTACATGGTGGCTCACAACCATCTAGAATGAAATCTGGTGCCCTCTTCTGGCCTGCAAGTGTTACATGCTGGCAGAACACTGTATACATAATAAATAAATAAATCTTAAAAATTTGTGTTTTTTTTTTTTTTAGTTTTTCGAGAGAGGGTTTCTCTGTGTAGACCTTGGCTGTCCTGGACTCTCTTTGTAGACCAGGCTGGCCTCGAACTCACAGCGATCCGCCTGCCTCTGCCTCTGGGGTGCTGGGATTAAAGGCGTGCGCCACCACACCCTGCTTTGTTTTGTTTTTGTTTTCTGTGCATAAATGTCTTGTCTTCATGTATGTATGCGCATCATATGCATGCTTAGTGCCCAAGGAGGCCAGAAGAAGGCATCAGACCCCTTGGAACTGGAGTCACACAGACGGCTGTGAGCTGCCATGTGGGTGCTGGGAGTTGGACTGGAGCCCTGCAAGAGCAGCCAGTGCTCTTAACCACTGAGCCATCTCCATGCTCCAAAATAGTTAAAAATTTTAATTTATTATAAATTATTCAGATTACACCCCAATTCTTATCCCCTGACTTGTGGCTTCCTGTTCCCACCCTCTATCCCCCTTCTGCCCTATTCCCCACCCCTAGACCTGTGACAGAAGGGGACCTCCACCCCCTCCACATGACCACAGCTTATCAGGTCTCATCTGGACATGCTCTAAAACTTCAGAGCTTTTGGAGAGGAGTTTTTTGTTTTTTGTTTTTTTGTTTTTTTACAAGACGATGTTGATGAAGACAGGTCTGGACCCTGTGAGGCCCTCACGTACCTGTGTAGCCTGTATGCTGATGACTTCATAGGACAACTCCTCAGGCCTGGACTGCGCTGCATGTCTGGATGGGGCAGGAAGAAACAGCCCATGGTTACAAGGTTAGTGCTCCTCTTCTTAGCATGGTGAACCACCTCACGAGAACATGCTAACCTGTTTGCTTCATCTTCTGTCACTTCCCCTCGCCTCTCCACCCCACCTCCCCTCCACATTCCTATAGTTCAGAAAATGACATGTGTTTGCATGTCTGCCAACATTTCCCCTCTCTGCTCCACAAGCTCTGAGGCTCAGGTCATGTGCCAGCCCCTTCAGACTACAGTGCCAGTCAGCCTTCACTAAGGCGTTTGTGACCAGCAGCTGAAATCCTCCCACCAGGCTGGGAGCCTAAGGCTGGCTCAGGGTCCTGTACCCCTTCCTCGTATGTGTTCACGAGCGGGTGCACACGTGCCATGGCAAGCACGTGTGAGTCAGAGAACAACTGTGGGCATCAGTTCTCTCATCCTACCGTGTGGGACCTGGGGCTGGAATTCAGGTGCCAGACTTGGGACCGTTAGCTGCTCAGCCATCTCGGCTGCCCGCTCAGCCTGGTCACCTCCGAATGTTTCTTGTTTAGCTTTGTGTTCAGTGAGACTTTAGGGCTTTTGGGGGAATGACTTCAGGAAGCTCCAGCTGTTTAATCCCCAGGGAGCCTTTAGCTAGGACAACACGGATGGCTGGGATTTCACTTGTGGTTCTTGCATCTGTGTTTATGTGCGTTGGTCTGAAGTTGTCATGTCTGGGTTTTCATCACACCTAGGGGTTTACATACGTATTTACACTTGGTCTAAGCCCTGGGGACAAGACATGTGTTGTGTATCTTTAAAGACTAGGTTTAGGGCTGGAGAGCAGCAGGGCACTAGCTCCAGCATGCACAAAAGCCCTGGATTCGATCCCATATAAACGGAGTGTGGTGGTACACACCCGCAGTCCCAGCGCTTGGGAGGCAGAGGCAGCAGGGTCAGGAGTTCAGAGCTACACAGTGAATTTGAGGCCATCTGGGTGCTATGAGACCCTGTCAAAAGAGAAAGAAAGAAAGAGAGAGAAAGAGAAAGAAATGAAAGGGAAAAAGAAAGAAAGAGAGAGAAAGAGAAAGAAATGAAAGGGAAAAAGAAAGAAAGAAAGAAAGAAAGAAAGAAAGAGAAAGAGAAAGAAATGAAAGGGAAAAAGAAAGAAAGAAAGAGAAAGAGAAAGAAATGAAAGGGAAAAAGAAAGAAAGAAAGAAAGAAAGAAAGAAAGACCAGATTTTAAACGTACTCCTCCTCTTCATCAGTCGTAAACAGATTCAGCCGGAATCCTGGTTCAGGGCCACTCAGTTTCTTGATCTCCATCCCTCCCATTAGCCTGGCCAAGAAATTCAGCTCTTCTTTGGCAAGAGGGTTTGGAGCAATGTTTTCCTGTAGAAACAACTGTGTGATTTGTAGCCACACAGGGCGCTCACATTTCCTGCCAAGACCCCAGAGACCCAGGAAGGAATTATACAACAAGGCAAAAAAATAAAAAATAAAAAATAAAAAATGACGGTTTAAATTATTTCTGGGCTCAACTAATGCACAGAAAGTAAGCTGAGCCAGAAGAGTAATCCAGTCAGCAGCAGACAGGCTCCAGCAAAGAAGCAAACTGCTGACTCTCAACTTTGAAGCTGAGTGGAATGCCCCAGGGAGCCACACTTCTCAGACTACCTTCCTCCTTGGAGGAGAGAAGGCCCCACTTCCTCTTCAATTCTGTCAGTCCAGTTTCCTCTGCCAAGTGGCTCCTGTCAAGTTTGCAGGTCAGAGGTACCACTCTAGAGAAACTCCCATACTGCCCTCTGGTGGTAACATCCAGGAACACAGACAGACTCTAGGCCTTTCCTCTCTCTCTCACTCTCTCTTTTTTTTTTTTTTTGGTTTTTTGAGACAGGGTTTCTCTGTGTAGCCTTGATTATCCTGGACTCACTTTGTAGACCAGGCTGGCCTCGAACTCACAGCGATCCTCCTGCCTCTGCCTCCCGAGTGCTGGGATTAAAGACGTGCGCCACCGCGCCCGGCTGGCCTTTCCTCTCTTACCACCACCTTTTCCAGACTTTACTATTTACCTTCCTACACAGCTCTGGGCTCTATCTAATCCGCTACCACCAGTTACCGAAAACAACAAAGCCCCCTATGTCTTGCATAAAGAACAAAATAGAGGCCGGGCGGTGGCATACACCTTTAATCCCAGCACTTGGGAGGCAGAAGCAAGAGGCCGTTGGATCTCTGTGAGTACAAGGTTGGCCTGGTCTTCAGAGGAATTTCAGGACAGCCAGGGCTACAGAGAGAAACCCTGTCTTGAAACACCCCACCCCACCGCATCCCCCACCCCCAACCTCTCAAAATATATAAACAAATAAAAAACAAAACCAAACAAAACCCTCAAATGGAGTTAAGACCTTTTAAAATCAGGCCCTACTGTCCTTGGGACTAGTAGAACCTCTGCCACCTGCTTCTGTTGTGCTATGGTCCAGCCACGTGGAGTCTAGCTGCCTCTCCAAACAAAGCATGTTCCTCCTGTGTGTGCTTGTCCTGCCACTGTGACTGCCACCCACTCCTCCTCTGCTACTTGCTGTCCTGCCTGCCCTGGAGCACTATTTCCACTCCTCCCCCCCTCTGAACGCCTCTTTGATCCCTTGTCCCCCTGATCCCACCCCAAGGGCAGAATACGAGGTCTTTTGGCACAGACTGTCAATGTGCTCCTTCCTTCTTGTTGCTGTTTGTTTCTACCATTGTCCTGCCCAGGGAGCCAAGAGCCTTGGCCGGCTACACCAAGCCTCTGTCCCAGTACCCAACCCACGGGCACAGCTCCACTAATGTGGGGCTAGTTGGTGAAAATTGTAGATATGGGAGCTCAGAGGAATGAAAACCTCATTTTTAAGGTGGCCATAATGTCATGACAACCAGGAAGCATTGGAAAGGGATGATTTGATAACTGCATCTGCTCACATGTTGGGCCCAGCAGCTACAGGCCTCATGGCTCTGGTACAAAACTATCTGTCAAGTCCTGCTATGTGGCTCCTATTTAATTACAGTGGTGAACCAATCCCCAAATTACCTAATTAGTCAGATCACTGGAAGGCTCTGAGCAAAGCGACAATTAAAAACCTATGTACATGTAAGGCTGAAGGGGAAGATGGTAAGCAATGCGGGGAAAGCTGACTGGCTCTGAGAGCCAGAGCTGCTCCCTCCTCCCCATGTAGACTGTTGTATGTAGAAAGAAGCAAGGAGGACAAGATTGGGGTGGGTGGGGGGACAGGACACTGAAGCTCACCTGTGTCTTGGAGGCTGAGTTCTTTGATGTTGCAGATATGTGGGTTTCTACAGGACGACTCACACTGTACCTGGTGTCAACAGAAAACGGTGCTGTTATTCAGCCTGCTTCACTGACTTCCTTCTAATTGGTAAGCACAGTTGTGGGGGGGTGTGTTTTAAGATTGATTTATTTGTTATTTATACAGTATTTTGCCTGCATGTGTGCCTGCATGCCAGAAGAGGGCACCAGATCTAATTACAGATGGTTGCCAGCCTCCAAGGGGTTGCTGGGAATTGAACTCAGGAACTTTGGAAGAGCAGCGGTGCTCTTAACCGCTGAGCCATCTCTCCAGCCCAGTACAGGTTTTGTTGTTGTTGTTCTTTGTTTGTTTTGGTTTTTGACAGTGTTTCTCTGTGGCCCTCCCCAGCAGAGACACTAACCACTTCTCCATGATTACTTAAGATTATGTATCTTGGGGGCTGGAGAGATGGCTCAGAGGTTAAGAGTACTGGCTGCTTTTCCAAAGGTCCTGAGTTCAGTTCCCAGCAACCACATGGTAGCTCACAACCATCCATAATGTGATCTGATGCCCTCTTTTGGCCTGCAGGCACACATGTGGGCAGAATACTATATACTTAATAAATAAATAAATCTTAAAAAAAAAGATTATATATCTTTTGCCTATGGAGGTGTTGCTAGGAATCTTTGGCACTTAAATGTCAGGGATTATATTTGGGGAAAGGACTCCGGTGGTTTTGTTTTTCCCCACACATGCTCTCATGTATTCCAGGCTGGCCTCAGACTCACTACGAAACCTGGAATGACCTTCGTGAACTTTTCATCCTCCGGCTTCCACACTCCGGATGTTGAGATTATGGGCTCGCACCATTATGGCACTTTATGTGGTGCTGGGGTGGAACACAGGGCTTCACACAGGCTCCGCAAGCACCCTATTAGCTGAGCCACATCCTCAGTAAAGTAGTGGGGTTTTTAGAATGGAAGGTTTTTTTGATTGTTTGTTTTTGTTCTTGTTTGTTTTGTTTTTCGAGACAGGGTTTCTCTGTGTAGCCTTGGCTGTCCTGGACTAACTTTGTAGACCAGGCTGGCCTCGAACCCACAGTGATCCACATGCCTCTGCCTCCCTAGAAGAAGGCTCTTCTTTTTTAATGAATCGAGCGACCTCTGTGTACTCAAGTTCATTCGGGAGGAGGAATTGCTTACATGTTAGTTCCCAGTTTCAAGACTCGGTCTCCATAAAGTTCAAAAGAGCCTTCCTTGTGTGCAGCCACAAAATTTCCACCATATGTGAATTTCATCTTCTTCACTTCTTCGCCTTTGTCATTGAACATTCTGAAATATAAAGTATGACGCGCCGGGGAGTTCTCTAAGCTTGGGCAGCCTCAGAGGCCAGCTCATCATTTGAACACAGCAGGACAAATAGGAATTTAATCCCCAAGATGCTAGGTTGGAGGCATAGCTCAGCACATTTGCTTAGCATGTGCAAGACCGTGGGTTCCATCCCTAGTACCCCGAAAACAAACCAACCAACTGTGTCAGTCGGGCAGTGACAAGAGCTGTGTAAGCACTTCAGAGTGCGGCCACTGATTCTCACTGCAACCACTTCGGTTGGGAAGACAGATGCTTGCCCCAGCATCCTCCCTTCCAGTGGCAAAGCTGAGATTAGATTCTTGATTTCCGCATAACTGAGTTTTACTGAAGAGGGGACAGAGAAGCAGAGCCTGAAGGGCTTGGCAGGGCTGCAGTCTGTGAAGTGGGGACGCTCTGGCCAGTCACCACAGAGGAGTTACCTGATCACTCCAGGAACTTCAGTTCCCCAGGGAACAGGCCCGGACACCGGCAACACAAAGTGACCGTTAGAATTCTGAACTTTGTCCTTTAGAAATGTGGATACCTGGAAAAAAATATAAATTTGGTGTCATTTTTCTGGTATGTTTTTTCTTTTTTTTCTTTTTTCTTTTTTGGTTTTTCAAGACAGGGTTTCTCTGTGTAGCCTTGACTGTCCTGGACTGGCTTTATAGGCCAGGCTGGCCTCGAACTCATAGAGATCCGCCTGCCTCTGCCTTGCCCAGCTGATATGTTTTTATAGACAAAAATCCTCTGGGGATGACCAGTGGGCAGTGGTTTGTGAATGGTATCTAGTGAGCATGTAACATAAGGAGAGAAACATACGCAAACTGACATACAGGGTTAGAGGTACCTCACCCACACGATGCCTTGATATATATTCATTTGTGCATATGTGTGAGCAAGTGTATGTACACTTACATATATGGGTGCCCGTGGAGGAGGCCAGAAGAAAGCAGTGGGTCCCCTGGAGCTGGAGTTATAGGAGGTTATGAGCCACCCAAACTATGTGCTCCTAATGGCTCAGCTCCTTCTCCAGCTCCGCGTGACTGGATGACTTCCGAACTTCATCCTAAACCCTGCAAAGTGAACAGTGTTTTCCTATTTTAAAGATGAGAAACAGTGTGCTGGAGAGATGGCTCAGAGCGCTGGCTGCACTGGCTGCTCTTCCAAAGGTCCTGAGTTCAATTCCCAGCAACCACATGGTGGCTCACAACCATCCATAATGTGATCTGGTGCTCTCGTCTGGTGTGCACGTGCACATGTAGACAGACACTGTATACATAATAAATAAGTAAATTTTTTTTTTTTTTCGAGACAGGGTTTCTCTGTGGAGCCTTGGCTGTCCTAGACTAACTTTGTAGACCAGGCTGGCCTTGAACTCACATCAATCTGTCACCACTGCCCGGCAATCTTTTTTTTTTTTAATAAGTAAATTTTTTTTGGTTTTTCGAGACAGGGTCTCTCTGTGTTAGCCTTGGCTGTCCTGGACTCACTTTGTAGACCAGGCTGGCCTCTAACTCACAGCGATCTGGCCACCTCTGCCTCCCGAGTGCTGGGATTAAAGGCGTGTGCCACCACGCCCGGCTTAGTAAATCGTAAAAAAAAAAAAAAAGACCTGGGAATGCAAGTCAGGAGTTGAATACAACCTAGCATGTGTAAGCCCTG
>OU015754.1:59351516-59376341 GCA_907169655.1 Acomys percivali | reverse complement strand
ACAGCCCATGTGAAAACAGGAGTTTTACTGTGAGAGGAAGGGCGGCTCAGAGTTCCACCTGCAGCTGCTGCCAGAGGGCCCTGTCCATCCAAGGACAGCTGCTCAGGACAAATGGATACTAAGCAATGGCTCAAACAAATTTGTAGGTTACAAACCTATAACCCCAGATGAAAACAGGCAGGTTCCACAGGCTTGCTAGCCAGCCAGTGTAGTCTAATTGGCAAACCCAGATCCCAGTGGACATCTGTATCTCAGGGGATAAGGTGGAAGGTGGGGTGTGGTGGTGCATGCCTTTGATCCCAGCATTTAGGAGGTGGCGGCAGGTGGATCTCCGTGAGTTCAAGCCTTGAGTTTGTTGATATGTAGCTGAAGGGGCTTGTGGGGCTGAGATGGTTGAGGGCCCTAATGGAAGTGGCCTTAGTGCAGTCTCTGTCCAGGTCCCTACAAACAGGGCAGGACCATGGCCACATTTATGATGCCTCATGTGGTTAAGGTATAGAAAGCGTGGTATTGGACATGGCAGCTTTGTATTTGTTCTAGTTTAAAAAAAAAAAAAAAAAAAGCAAGAGTTCTTGGTGCAGAAGTGTTTTCTTCATTTAGTTGGTTTTGCTAACAAATCTAAAAACTATCCATACTATTTTGAAAACAGAAAACTTCTACAGGCAATCACAAGTTGCAGCTGAACAGAAACATTATTAAAGACCAGACTTGGGAAGCCAGCCCAGATGTTCAGCTCATCGGAAGAGGGTTGCCTAGCTGTGGGAGTCGGCAGTCATCCTGCTTCCACATCCCCCACTCCCCACCCCCGCCGGGCTGGAGATGCAGCAGAGGATGGCCGTGAACTCCTGCTCCTCTTGCCTCCACCTCCAGAGTGGAGCATGTGCTGCCATGACTAGCTGTGAGTTTGATGTTTCCTTGTCTACCCATTTAGCAATTAAAGCCCAATATATTTAGCGGTATAATACATTTTAATGATTTCATTATAGAATTATGATTAGCCATGCCTTTTTATTACAATGCATTTTATCTCCTCACAACTGAGAAATCAATATTGCTGTGTATATTAGCACAATCCATAAACTATGCCTGAATATGCATGGTCCCGGTACACTACTAAGTGGAATTTTTATTATGTTCACATTGATTTTAAATCTGCTGCAGAACTTACTCTTGCTTGTACTTTCATAATTTTATATTTTCACCCATGAACATTAGAGACCTTAGTTTATACATTAGAGATTAGATTAGAATTTAGTTCTTGCTCCATCCATAGTGAATCCAATGAAATTACTCATGAGTGTTAAAAATAAAGTTGGCATTAGGGCTGAATGCCCTTCCTTGGAAGGAAAATACATTCAGACACAAACAGTACTCAAGTCCTTTTCTTGGTTTGGTTTGGTGTGTGCGTAGGTATGAGGCCCCAAAGGTGCAGAAGGGGTTGTGTTTCCTTGCTCTGCTTGTCTTCCACAGTTCCTCACTCCCAGGAGGTAGCACTGTGACCAATTTCTTGCATATTCTTTGTAGACGAGTTCTATACCATTCACATATAAGCACACACATACATTGTGTATGTTCCTTTACTAGATTCTTCTAGTGAACCCCAAACTGATATAGTCATTTCCACTTTTCAGGCCAAGGAGCTAGGATGCCAGAGCACATGGCTTGGCATGCAGCTGACACTGCCTAGCACCAGGGCCTCAACTTTTGGGAGGAACAGAGCCCCATCTGGGAGAGTCACCCCTAATCCCCTGCCCCAAGTTTAGAAGTGTGTTTTTTAAAGTTATGGCACAGAACTGTTTGGAGTAGGCATGGCACAATGAGAGAGGGACATTTAGGGGACAACAGATTGCAGGCTAAGGATGGAGCTCAGTGGCAGGGAACTTGCTTAGCCCACACAGGGGCTTGGTCAGGGTGTCCCAGAAACAGGGAAAAAAAATAATGTGACCCTAAGCTAATGTGTTGGCAGATTGGAGAGAGGGGCAGAGCTATAGGAAGAGCGAAACCTATGCACTTTAGAAGCAACTGGACAAACCAAGGATGGCGAGCCAAAGTGACACCGGTTCTGGGCCACATGAACGGTGGAAAGGAAGTCCTCAACAGAAGCCAGAGGGTCAGGCACAGCTGGCTTTCAGGGAAGAGTTTAGTGGCAGACATGGATCCTCAGGCCGAATGATGGATTTTGGCAAGAGGTGGATGGGTGAAGGCAGGAGGAGGGAAGCCTGGGGACAGGTGAAGGAAAGGCCAAAAGGGAAGTGGGAAAGCCAGAAAAGGGGAGCATCTCATGGGGCAGGAGGCAGCCATGCAACAGTGGTTCATGCTGGGACCTTGAGGATGGTAAGCTGGAGAAAAGCTTTGAGACGACACTACTACCTGGACAGCACCGCTCTTTTGTAGAAGCAAAGGATGAGCCCACATTTCAAAGCAGCTCAATGGAGCTCCGGGGAAAAAATGGCTTAAATCTATCATGAGAATGCTTATAGTCGCATATTCAAATCATGGTGGGCATCACTAGCTGGGCAAAATCCTGTCCCCAGTCTTTTTCCGATGACTGGTGTGTGGCTAGGCAGCCAGGTGTGTGTGTGTATGTCCAGGCACTTACCCGAATATGTAGGTCTTGGAAGAAGATAAGCAGTGTCTGCCGGATCAGCTGGAACTCCCCGGCAGAGAGACTCCCATATGTCTGCAAGGCGGTAGGAAATATTGCACTTTTCCATCATGGGCTGAGTTGTGGGGACAGGTGGGGTAGGGGTTGCTCCCTATGATTGAGCAAACATGCAACTCCCCACACCCTTTCAGATGTCAGGGAAAATTTTTTGTTGCTGTTTTCCCACTACAAAGGCAATAGCAGAGGGCATAAGATAACTGCCCATTGTAGTTACAAAATAGGCAGCTGTGGGATTTTAGAATGTTCTAGGAGAGTGGCAAGCTTTGGTCCTGTCCTTGTAATCATAGTCTGCTGGTTCTTACAGTTGACTGAGAACAAGGGCTGTGCCAGGGAGGGGACAGGCTGGGGGCATGCTTACTTCTGTCAGTTGCCGGAAGGTCTCGTCCACCTGATGCAGGATGGTTGGGGAGTCCTGGATGAATCCCTTGATGGAGTCTAAATGGTTGAAAGTGACCAGCAGCACATCCTTGGGACGTGGACACAGCAGGACTTGATATTTGAAAGCCATGATCATCAGGTCATAGAGCTGTCAACCCGGACACAGGGTAGATGGGATCATACAAGCAGCTTAGAACGGTTGCTGAAACGCACCCATGGGCTTGCCTCAGGTGACCACACGGATTGTCATCCAAGCCAGAGCACTTCTGAGAAGGCGAGGGGGTGTGTGATGTGAGTAACTAAGCTAAGACAGCAGGAATAGCCAGAAAGTCCCTGGGAAACTGTGGTTTCTGGTCATCCTTTGTCTTCCTGATGGGACACATCTGAAACCCGACTGGCTGCTGTGAGTTCTGCACTGGGCACCGGACAGCTACCCTGTTTCTGCTTCTTCCCTTGGGGTGTCCAAGCCCACTGTGTACCGGGGCTCAACGGCAGGGACCACCATTTGAGAGGTGGAGGCAGGAGGATTAGAAGCTTGAGGTCATCCTTAGCTTCACAGTGAGCTGGAGGCTGGCCTGGCGACGTTAAGACTCTAGCTAAGAGAAATCTCATTAGTTTAGTTTCTCCCCAACGCCCTAGATTTTTATGTCTAAGGCCAATGTTGTCCTTAGGAGTGCTACCCACCTCTTTTTTTTTTTTTGGTTTTTTTCAAGACAGGGTTTCTCTGTGTAGCCTTGATTATCCTGGTCTCCCTTTGTAGACCAGGCTGGCCTCGAACTTACAGAGATCCACCTGCCTCTGCCTCCCGAGTGCTGGGATTAAAAGCATGAGCCACTACCGCCCAGCTCACCCACCTCTTTTGAGGCAGGTTCTTTCATTGGTCTGGAGCTCACCGATTTGGCTAGGCTGGCTGGCTAGCAAGCCCCAGACATTTTCCTGTCTTTGTCTCCCTGGGATTATAAGTGCATGCCACCATGCCACCATGCTACCATGCCACCATTTGGTTCTGGGGATCAAACTCATGCTCTGGTGTCCTGTAAGGCAAGCACTTGTGACTGAGTCATTTCCCCAGCCCTAATGTCCCACTGGGCTGCAGGGTCCCTCCAGAACAAACAGTACATTTGGCTGCCAGTCTATCCGGGGTTCCTTTTGCCTCTGATGGCTTCACTGACTGTCCTCGTTGGGCACATTGATTTTTTTTAGATTTACTTTTTTTGTTTGTTTGTTTGTTTTTCTTTTCTTTTTTAATATTTATTATGTATACAGTACTCTGCCTGCATGTACACCTACAGGCCAGAAGAGGGCACCAGATCACATTATAGATGGGTGTGAGCCACCATGTGGTTGCTGGGACTTGAACTCAGGACTTCCAGAAGAGCAGTTAGTGCTCTTAACCGCTGAGCCATCTCTCCAGTCCCCTTGTTTGTTTTTCAAGACAGGGTTTCTCTGTGTAGCCTTGGCTGTCCTGGACTCACTTTGTAGACCAGGCTGGCCTCGAACTCACAGAGATCCACCTGCCTCTGCCTCCTGAGTGCTGGGATTAAAGGCGTGCGCCACCACTACCTGGCTAGATTTACTTTTATTTGTGTGTATACGTGTGTGTGCATGAATGTGTGTACAGGTAAAATGGAAGCTGAAAGAGAGTGTCTGATCTCCAGGAGCTGGAGTTACAGGCCACTGTGAGCCACCCCACCTGGATACTGGAAACTGAACTTCTTTAGTCCTCTGAAAAAGCAACAGATGCACTCAGCCACCGAGCCACTTGGCGGGCTGCTTGGGTTTGCATTTTGTAGCATGCCAGTGCCATGTGTCTGACACTTTTCTTGTGGTTAGAATGGGGCTAAGGGCTCTGTGGAGGAAGACTACAGGTGATGTGCCATTTTTATTCACGCCATGTAGGAGACATGATGCCAATGTCCCCATCACTGTTATGGGGCCCCTGACCACCTGCTGAAGAAGGCTGCCGAGTGTCTGCATGAGAAGCCCTGAACATGCTTGGTTTTTCATGGCAGAGCTGAAATTTATTGCAAATAAGGCAGTGTTAAAGTTTTTCCTTTTATGGAACTGGAGAGATGGCTCAGCAGTTAAGAGCACTGACTGATTTTCCAAAGGAAAATTCCCAGTGTTCAATTCCCAGTGTCCACAAGGTAGCTTACTGTTGTCTGTAACTCCAGCATCCAACACTCTCACATAAACATACAGACAAAACACCAATAAAATTTAAAAAGTTTTCCTTTTAAAACATGATGATGACGATGATGATGATGATGATGATGATGATGATGATGATGGTATTTTTTGAGAGAGGGCTTCTCTGTATAGTCTTGGCTGTCCTGGAACTTGCTCTATAGACCAGGCTGGCCTCAAACACCCAGAGATCCACCTGCCTCCGCCTCCAGAGTGCTGGGATCAAGTGCATGGTCACCACTACCTGGCTAAAGCCTAATTCTTTTTTTGTTTTTTGTTTTTGTTTTTTTTTTCAAGACAGGGTTTTCCTGTGTAGTCTTGGCTGTCCTGGACTCGCTTTGTAGACCAGGCTGGCCTTGAACTCACAGCAATCCACCTGCCTCTGCCTCCCAAGTGCTGAGATTAAAGGCGTGCGCCACCATCGCCCGGCTAAAGCCTAATTCTTAAGGTATGACTGTTGCTTCTATTAATGGGTTTCACCGTGGCATCTGCATACACGCACACCACGCTTTGGGCACACTGGCTTGCCTAACTGCTCTCTCGTACCCTCTTCCAGAGGTAAAGCTCAGGGGGTTGAGTCCTTGATCTGGGGCAGCATGTGCTCATGCCCATAAATAGGGATGTGAATGGCAGGGCTCTCTTTGGGCAGGTGCCACACAACAGAGAGATTGGGTACAGATGCCTCCTGAGATCCTGTTACCCTGGCAACTGGCCACAGCTCATAGTTTCATGTACCTGTTTCCCCCAAGACACTGCTGCATATGGAATCCTACTTGACCCCATCTGGGACTGTTCACAACGGGGCAATTGCGGCAGCTAAGCTAAGCGGCTGCCTACTCACCTTATCCATGCTGGCCTGGTTCAGTCGCATGATGGAGGCATGCGCCAGGCGGTCATACACAGTCCTCAGGGCCTTCTTGGAGTACAGTTCCTGGGGTTTGAACAACTCCTCTATAAACTTTCTGTTGAACATGGTTGAGATGATGTCATTCAGAACTGTAGAGACAAGAGAGAATCCCGATAAGCGAGGGAGGTACCGCAAGAAGCCTTGCTTCGGAGTGCTGTCTGTGTATGAATGGAGCAAGGCACAGGCAGAGCTGAGATACGGAGTGCTTAGTGAAAGCAGCCCAGGTGTCCAGGAGGAAGCAGGGCTCAGGGGTGCTCTGTGGCAAGCTTTCAGGGCAAATGTCCATGGTGACAATATTCCAGAAGACTGTGCTTTAGATGGTATACCCCACTTCACAAACATTCTCTGCCTTGATAAAGAAACTATTTCTCCTCTCTCTTTCTCTCTCCCCATGCCCCCGCCCCCTGCCCCCCCCCCCAGCTGTCCTGGATTCACTTTGTAGACCAGGCTGGCCTTGAACTCTGCCTCCCAAGTGCTTGGATTAAATGAATGCATTACTATGCCTGGCAGAAAATATTTCTTTAAAAAAAAAAGTACCACTTTGCTTTGCTCTGCAGTGGTGGAGCATACCTTTTGTCCCAGCACTCAGGAGGCAAAGGCAGGTGGATCTCTGAGTTTGAAGCCAGCCTGGTCTACAGGATGAGTTCCAGGACAGCAAGGCTACACAGAGAAACCATGTCTCAAAAAACAAAACCAAAAAAAAAAAAAAAAAAGAAAGAAAGAAAGAAAGAAAAGAAAAAGAATGTGGGGGGCTGGAGAGATGGCTCATCTGTTGAGAGCACTTGTTGCTCTTGCAGAGGACTTGTACTCAGCTTCCAGCACTCACGTGATGGCTCTCAAGTGCCATTAACTCCAGTTCCATGAGATCCACTACCCTCTTCAGATCTCTGAGGGCACCAGGCATGCAAACACTATACATACATATACATATGCAGGCAAAACACTTATACATACAAAATAAACAAATCCAAACCTTTTCTATTAAAAAGACTATTTAAACATATAAAGATTATAAGTTAGAGCATATCCTTAAAAAGAGAAACAGCACATACATTCTTTTAAAAAATTATGCCAGGCATAGTGTCCCATGCCTTTAATCTCAGCACTTGAGAGGCACAGGCAGGTCTCTGAGATCGAGGCCGGTGTGGTCTACAGAGTGACTTTCAGGTGGGACACTGTTTTAACAAAACAATAACAAAAATCAAATAAATAAATGTAAGTGTTGTTACTGGTTTGTGTGGGGAGGTATGTATGAGGTGTGTTGTGTTGTGTGGAGCTGAGAGTACAATTTTGTGCCAATTTGTCTTCCCTTCCACCTCACCAAGGATTGTGGGCACTGAAGTCAGGCTGTCAGGCTGCATGGTAAACATTTTAGCCACTGAACCAACCCACTGGCCCTTTTACCAAAAATAGTCTACCTAATTATTAGTGTGTGTGTGTGTGTGTGTGTGTGTGTGTGTGTGTGTGAGTAATGCATGCTGTTTTTCTTTTTTTGCAATCTAAACTATTTTTCTCCTAAAATTAAAATTCACAAATGTCAGGCAAACAATGACGATCACTTTTCGTAACAAGTATCTCATGAAAATAGATATGCTGCCCGCTGGTTATTGATTACAGCGTCTTTAGAGCTTCTAAAACAGTGCCCTTCAGACTGCCCCATGCCAGCACGCCCTAACTCCTCTTCGATCTATGATATTGACTTCATAGCACTGGAACAGATCCCACCCTGTTGGGCTGGTAAAACTCCTAGCTGTTGGGAATTAAAGACTCGGACAAGCCAACATGGCCTCAAGTCTCCTCATGTAGCCATTCTCATTACTCAGCAAGTACCCTAGTGAAGGTAGCAGGGACAGGCGAGTGTAGATTGTTCTTAATGTTTTTCATATTGTTACTGTGGGGTGTGGGTGCGGTGGGGAGGTACATGTGTGCTAAGGTGCATATGTAGAGGTCAGAGAACAGTGTGGCATTGCTTCATTCCTGCCCCCTTTGCAAGGCTTGTGGGGATTGGACTCAGGTTGGCACATTTGCTTGCCAGGTGCCCTGACTTGCCAGCCCAGATTAGTCTTGAAGAAAAATGTAAAACTTGTGTGTCTGTGTGGGTGTTATCTGCAGGTGCCCTCAGAGGCTAGAGGGGTCTGACCCGATGGATCTGGGATTGAAGGTGCTTGTCAGCCACCTGACATGGGTGCTGGAACCGAACTAGGGTCCTCTGTGACAGTCGTACATGCCCTAATCACTGAGCCATTTCTCTAGCCCTCCAGATTAGTCCTAGGCCAGTTATTTTAGAATAAAGAGGAGAGTATACAGAGATCAGAAGCATATATTCACAGACAACTGCGTTACCTAGTTACACAAAATGACTTAAAAAAAAAAAAAAGAATATTTTTAGCCAGGCATGGTGGCGCACGCTTTTAATCTGCCCCTGGGAGGCAGAGGCAGGCGGATCACTGTGAGTTCGAGGCCAGCCTGGTCTACACAGTGAGTCCAGGACAGCCAAGGCTAGACAGAGAAACCCTGTCTCTGTGGAGGAGGCAGGGAAAGAGTATTTTTAAAGATATATTTGTTGTTATATAAAGTGAAAATGCCAACCATTCAGTTTTACCAATGAAGACGCAGGAGCCAGATGCTGGGGTGAAACCTGCTAGCTCAGAGAAGTAGAGAAAGCTCCCAGCTGACCTTCCTACTCAGTTCACGTCCCAGAGGAAAAACTATAAAGCTTACTAGCTCAATTGACAGCCCAGGAGGAAAAGCCAAAAAACTAAAAGCCAAAGGCTTGCTAGCTCAAAGCTCAAAAAGCCACTTCTTATCCATGCAGGTTTTTTGTTTTTTTGTTTTGGTTTTTCGAGACAAGGTTTCTTTGTGTAGCCTTGGCTGTTGTAGATTTGCTTTGTAGACCAGGCTGGCCTCAAACTCACAGTGATCCACCTGCCTCTGCCTCCCAAGTGCTGGGATTAAAGGTATGTGCCACCACACCTGGCTATCCATGCTGTTTAAACACCCTTCAACTCAAAGTCCCTCCTACTCTTTAATCCCTGTCAACTTGTTTCTTGCTCTGCCTCTTGACCTAGGGTTAACTTTATTAAATCCTGTTTACAGAAAGTTCTTGTATTAAAGGTGTGTGCTAGGGCTGAACCATCCCACAACTAGAAACAGGTTTTTATAGTTCACAATCTTGGGATTCATAATGGGATCAAATATCCTCTCTCTCTCTATGTATTTAATCTATCAGTGCTCTAGCTGCACGTACACCTGCAGGCCAGAAGAGGGCATCAGATCACATTATAGATTGTTGTGAGCCACCATGTGGTTGCTGGGAATTCAACTCAGGACCTCTGGAAGTACAGAAAGTGCTCTTAACCTCTGAGCCATCTCTCCAGCCCCTTAACATATATTTTTATTGTTTTAAGTGTGTGTGTGTGTGTGTGTGTGTGTGTGTGTGTGTGTGTGTGTGGTATAGGCATGTGCGAGAGAATGTAGGTACCCAACAGAAGCCATAGGAGTCGGGTCCCCTGGAGCAGAGTTACAGACAGCTGTGATCACCTGATGGAGTGGCTATAGACTGAACTCTGGCCTTCTGGAAGAACAGCACACACATGTGCTCTTAACTGCTGAGCCATCTTTTCAGCCCTTATCTTTCATTTTTAATTTTATGTATTGTATCTGTGTATGAGTGAATGCAGGTGCCTGTGGAGGCCAAAAGAAGGCTTGAGATCCCTGTAGCTAGAATTATAGAAGGCAGTGAGGCACACAGCGTGGGTGCTGGGAACTCAGGTCCTCTGTGAACTCAGGTCCTCTGTGAGGGCAATGCATATTCTTCTTCTTCTTATTCTTATGCTTCTTCTTCTTATTATTATTATTAATATTATTTTGGTTTTTCCAGACAGGGTTTCTCTGTGTAGCCTTGTCTGTCCTACTCACTTTGTAGACCAGGCTAGCCTTGAACTCAGAGATCTGCCTGCCTCTGCTTCCCAGGTGCTGAGATTAAAGGCATGTGCCACCACTATCCAGCATGAGTGCTTATTTCTGAAAGCGCTAGGTGGTTGGCTCTGGTCCTCTTAGAGAACTAAGGCAACAAAGAGTTGGAATTGTTTATTATTATTTTTTTTTTTAAAGATTGATGTTGTGTATGCATGTACAAACGTAGGCCAGAAAAGGGCATCAGTACTCAGTATAGATGGTTGTGAGCCATCATGTGGTTGCTGGGAATTGAACTCAGGACCTCTCAAAGCGTAGCCAGTGCTCTCAACCTCTGAGTCATCTCTCCAGCCCATTATTTTAAAATCATTTTATAGAGAAAAGAGAAGCGGAGGGCTGTACTTTTATTATTATTATTATTATTATTATTATTATTATTATTATTATTATTATTATTATTATTATTATTTTGGTTTTTTGAGACAGGGTTCCTCTGTGTAGCCTTTGCTTTCCTGGACTTTGTAGACCAGGCTGGCCTCGAACTCACAGCGATCCACCTGCCTCTGCCTCCCGAGTGCTGGGATTAAAGGTGTGCTAAATTAATTTTTTTAAAGGCAGAGTCTCATGTAGTCTGGTCTGGAATTAAGTACGGCCTGTAGCTAAGGATGGCCTTGAATTTCTAATATCCTTACCTACACCTTCAGATTCAGAGTGCTGGTATTAGAGGCAGACAACTACACTCAGCTGGTACTTGACTTGCCCTCCACCCCAGACAGGGTTTCTTTGTGTAGCTTTGCAGACCTGGTGGGCCTCGAACTCAGAGCTGTGCCCGCCTCTGCCTCCCCAAGAGCTGAGATTACAGGTGTGTGCAGGGTGCCCAGCTGGTACTTGAATTTTAAATGGAATTGCTTCAGAGAGAGTGGGGAGGGGTTTTCTTTTCCTCCTGTACTGACTGTGTGGTGGTTTGAATAAGAATGGCTCCCAAAGGCTCCTATGTTTGGACTCTTGGTCCCACATTGAAACTATTTCTGAAGGCTTTCGAGGTGTGGCATTCCTGGAGCAGCAGTGTCACAAGGCTTTCGAGCTGTGGCATTCCTGGAGCTGCAGGGTCACTCAGTGCAGGCTTTCAGGTTTCTTTTTGTTTGTTTGTTTGTTTTTGTTTGTTTTTGCTTTTTGAGACAGAGTCTCTCTGTGTTAGCCTTGGCTGTCCTGGGCTAGCTTTGTAGACCAGGCTGGCCTCCAACTCACAGCAATCCGCCTGCCTCTGCCTCCCAAGTGCTGGGATTAAAGGCGTGCGCCACCACGCCCGGCTGGCTTTCAGGTTTCAGGAGCCCACACCATTATTCCTAGCATTCTCTCTCTGCCTTGTCCTTACTGATCAAGATGTAAGCCCTCCGCAGTTCCTTCACTGGTCATCATGGCCTCTAACCCTCTGATGTCATACTCTCAATTAACCACTTTCTTTTATAAGTTTTGTTGGTCGTGGTGTTTTACCACAGCAACAGAAAAGTAAGTAAGACATGGACACATACAGCCGATTCCTTATAGAATCGTTGAACTCACACTTGACCTTTGGACTTTCATCTTGACTGTCCTGCTCCTCAGACAGGAAGAATGAGACCCACAGGCAGTGCAGGAGCCCTCACCCCTGAGAACCCCAGCCCAGCATGGCTAGCGAACACTCCTCCCACAGGGCTGCTCAGAGACACAGGAAACATGCAGGGGCCTGCAATAAATTGGGTTTTCTAATATTTTTTTTCTCACCAAAGCCTTTGTATAAAGTACAGAATCTGCAAGGAACAGATGCCAGTGAAAACCCACAGAGTTCTCGGAAAAGAAAGAGTTTCCCACAGGTGACACGGGCAGGGAGGAAGGCGGCCAGTTAAGCCATTCCTTGGCAACTGTGATTGTGTTAAAGCTCACAGAGAGCTGAGTCATTTCTCTGGGGTCTTTGAGCTAGCTCACTCAGGATCCAGGAGAATAGCTTACCCTCAAATAAATTGGTTTGAAAAGTGACAAAACCCCAAGGCAATTGTTACTGACTTTGGCCAAGCAAAAAGAGATGAGAAGCCTTTCCCCAGGGACGCGCCTCCCCATGCCTCCTGCAGCAGACCTAAGCGATGTTCACTCCTGAGAACTGACGGCAGCAGGGGCTGTCCCAGTGGGCACAGCAGGGCACTCACGAGCCCCCGAGGAAGAAATGGAAGTTTCTGGGCCCTGGCATCCGGGATCCCTTGTCCCCATTCATTCTTTGTGAGAGTGTGGACACCCATTTTCCTCTGCCAGTTGGCTTTGTGTGGCACTTGGCCCAGGCAGATGTGCAGTGTACAGGACACTAAGGTGAACACCACAGGACACAGAGCCAAGAGCTAAGCCCTGAGATTCACATCTGTGCAGTAGATTTAGTCAGACCCCCAGTGTGCCATTGTCACCAGGCACTTAGAGTTCCCTGTCTTTTTAAAATATAAAAATGAGCTAGAGAGATAGCTCAGTGGTTAAGCGCACTGCCTGTTCTTCAAAGGACCTGGGTCCAATTCCCAGCACATACATGGCAGCTCACAATTGTCTGTATCTCCAAGATCTGACACCCCCACACCAACGCACATAAATTAAAATTAAATATTTAAAATATATATATAAAAATGAGGGAACTAGCCTGGTGGTGGTGTCACATGCCTTTAATCCCAGCACTCGGGAGGTGGAGGTAGACAGATCTCTGTAAGTTCGAGGCCAGCCTAGTCTACAAAGCAAGTCCAGGGCAGCCAGGGCTACAAAGAGGAACCCTGTCTTGAAAAGACAAACAAAAACAAAAACAAGGAAACTAAATTTGGGAATGAATCCATTTACAGTTTGCCTACATCAGAGAGAAAACGTCCACTTTCCCTTGCCTCCTCTGTAATTATAGAAAAGATAAAACAGAGGCCATCCGGTGCATATGCTAATTTGGCTGTGAGGTCATTGGCCAGAACTGTAGGAAATCTTTTCCTACAAGACAAGCCCCTCCTTTGGCGGATGCCAGTGCTTTACACAGCAGGGACTTAGGGAAATTTGAGTTCTTTGGAGTCTGCTGTTTCTACAGTATGACAGCTGACGGGAAGGGCACACATGTCTTCAAGTAGAATCTCTCTTCCCCTGACAGGGCCAGGCTTCCACCTTGGTGCTTGTTTCTGGCACTCAAATGAGCTTTGCCACCTTCTCATGAGGCGGAGTGGAGTGGGAGTCAGACTTGATCATAAGAACATGAAGCCGGGGTGGGGGTGGGGGTGGTGGGTGCGGGGGTGGGGTGGGGTGGGTGGGAGGACAGGGGCTGTCTTTCACAGAGACATCAGAAGGGCTGGGGATGAGGCTCCTGCTCTGGGCTCAGACAGATGATGAAGTCAGTGTCTGCTGAGTATTTTTGAACACTTAAGTTAAAATAAGCTCCAGCAATCTAATTACACACATGAAAAGTCCTCACGATCCACACTTCACACCTGAAATTCTGCCAGGCATTAAAGGACGGGCCAAAATTTGCTCAAGAGAAGTGTCAAAAGACGGTTGTGAAATATAATATAAGCAACCCAGCACTTCAGCTGGGCTCCTCTGAACCCAGTCTGATGAAATAATTATCTTGATGAAAGCAATTCAGTTTCCATCAATTACCCCTGCTCCGAAATCACTTGTTTATGGAAATACACCCAGTGGAGCCAAGGATCTGAGAGAAGCCAGGAACGGTCTGCACCATTACAATGCTTTCAATCTTTAGGCTGTTCTAGACATTGGACTTAGAACTTTACATGCATTACCTCATTTAAAGTCGAAGGCAAGTCTAAATTATCCCCATTCCTATATTCCACTGAAGAGGGACATTTATTTATTTTAATTTATTGTTATTATTATTATTGTTTTGGTTTTTCAAGACAGGGTCTCTCTGTGTAGCCTTGGTTGTCCTGGATTCACTTTGTAGACCAGGCTGGCCTTGAATTTACAGAGATCCACCTGCCTCTGCCTCCCGAGTGCTGGGATTAAAGGCGTGCGCCACCACCGCCCAGCTTTCTCTCTCCTCTCTCCCTCCCTCCCCCCCCCCTCTCTCTCTCTCTCACACACACACACACACACACACACACACACACGTTTTTTCAAGACAGGGTTTCTGTGTAACATCCTCGGCTGTCCTGGGAACTCACTTTGAGGATCAGGCTGGCTTGGAACTCAGAGATCTGCCGCCTCTGCCTCTCGAGTCTTGGGATTAAAGGTCTCTCTCTCTCTCTCTCTCTCTCTCTCTCACACCCACACACCCACACACACACCCACACACACACCATTGTTTATCTGAGAGTATGTAGCCCTGGTTAATCTGGAACTCACTAAGTAGACTAGGTTGGTTTTGAACTGTCTGCCTCTGCCTCCTGAGTACTAGGGTTAAAAGTATGCACTAGGGGCTGGAGAGATGCTTCAGAGGTTAGGGACACTGGTTGTCTTACAGAGGATGAAGGTTCAGTTCGCAGCACTTACATGGTGGCTCACATGCATTACTCCAGTTCCAGGGGACCAAATTCCCTCCTCTGACCTCTGTAGACACCAGGCATGAATATGGTACACATACATACATACATACAGGAAAAACACTCATACACATAAAAATAAATAAATCTGTAAGGTGCACCACCACATCCAGCCTAATTTAATGTGAGTGAGAGTGTTTGTCAGTGTGCTTATACAGAGATCAGGGGACAAAGGTCTAGGTCAGCTCTCTCCTACCATGTGGGTTCCAGAGATCAAACTAAGGTTGTCAGTCAAGCATGGTGGCGCACACCTTTAATCCCTGCACTCCGGGAGGCAAAGGCAGGTGGATCTCTGTGAGTTCCAGGCCAGCTTGGTCTACAAAGTGAGTCCAGGACAGCCAGGGCTACACAGAGAGACTCAGGTTGTTAGGTTTGGTAGCAAGTGCCTTTACCCACTGGATCCAGTGATGGCTATTTTTTATTTTAATTTTTCCCTTAAGAGATAGCATCTCGCATATAGCCTTGATTGGCCTGGAACTCTGTAGACTAGGCTGGCTTCAAACCCTGGATCTGTCTGCCTCAGCCTCCTGAGTGGTAAGGTTAAAGGTATGCGCCACTACACCCTGAGGCACATGATACTCTCACATATGGATTCAGAATGGTGTACTCCATTAATACATCATACTTAGATCCACTTATCAAAATTTGCTAAATAGATATTTTCCCTACTTGTCTCTGCTTATCCTGCTCCAAATTCTTCATTCCCTACCCTGGCATTATTTGTTTTAAGTTTATTTACATTCCAAAAGTAAATTTATATTGCAATTAGGAAAATATTTACAAACTCAAAAATATTATGTAATTATGCTAAAAACTTTCAATAATAAAGAAAGCAAACCTACACCTTTAAAGTCAAAATCAGAAATACGGAAATGCTTTCAGTGGGCCTTTCATATTTTAAGTATACATATATCTTATGCACAAAATTTCAAAAAAAGTTTTTATCTAATATATATTAATTATGCATAAAATGGGTTATGACGTTTTCACACATGTACATAATGTACCTTGATCATATTTACCATCACTATGCATTTAGGCATTATAAATATTCATAACTGGCATATCCGGTTTGATAAGAGATTTTAAAATACTGAGGATGGCCGACGGTAGGTGTAAACGGTTCCCATTGGTCAAAGGAAGGCATATAAAGATTGAGAAAAGCTGAGGTCTTGGTCTGAGCCAGCCTCAGCCTTTCCAGGTTTGTAGCTAGCTGTGGCTGAGGGGGGAAGCAAGATTTAACAAAGGGCAACAGTGCATGCATGATCCCATGCCTTCTGCCCACACTCCTGGCAGCCATGCAGCCACATGCTTCCATCCTCCTCAGCTGCTCCACAGGGACCTCTGTGTGCTAAGGCGAAGAGCTTGGGAGGGCCACTCACACTGAAGGGCACCTGGTTACATCATAGTATCAGAAGGACGTCTTAGGACTACCGTAGTACCCAGGAATGGAGCGTCTGCTCTGGCTGTCCCCGAAAGCTTGGCACAATGACGATGATGATGACGATGACAAGAAGGGTAGTGGCGGGACCTGGGTGGCGAGGCCTTCAGATGCAGTGTGGCCCCTCTACCAGAGCCTCACGAGTTTCAGATTACACACTGTGCTTACTCTTTTGGAGTAAAACAGCCCAATGTCCTAGCTGAAGAAAATCACATCTGTTTCCTACCTAGAAATACTTAAAGTGGCCTTGCTTGAAAACAAATCCACTAACAACCAACCGAGCGAACCTGTGAACGCAGACTGAACGCATGCAGCCCAGAAATTAGCATACCTCGTTTTCTGTCCACCTCTGTCCATTCATCTATATGAAGCATACAAAAAGAAAACACCAGTTCATGAAGCAAGAACATTAGTTACAAACACCACATCCACTTATCTGGCCTATTGAACTTTGTTTTCTATATGAGTTTAATGTCTTATGTGCACACTCCACCTTCAGTTGGAAACTTAAAAAAAATTCAGAGTTGGAAAAACTAGACAGATGACTAGTGAAAAAAAAAAGTAGTGCAAGAGGCGTCTCAGGAGAACTAGATACCTTGGGGCTCCTCTTGGAAGGCTGCAGAAGTAATGTTCTCTCTCCAACACTACAAGGACAAGCAGGAAGCCAGGTGTGCTGGCATGTGTGTTTAATCCCAGCACTTGGGAGGGAGAGGAAGGCAGAGCTCTTGTGAGTTCTGGGCCAGCGTGGTCTATACATTCAGACAGTTTCAAAACAAAACACAACAAAAATCCCAAACAAACAAACACTCCCGCCCAAACAAACAAACAAACAAACAAAAACACAGCAAGCTTTTAACACTAGCTCCCCAATGAAAAATAATTGCAAGGAAAGACAGAAGAAGGAATTTCTTTTCATACAGTCTGATTTGTCCCCCCAAGAGCTGAGGCCCTGGGCATTTTAGCAGGCATGTGTTACACAAGTCACCAGTCTCTCCCCTAAGCCCTGAAAATCAACTTTTCCCCTTTGTCGTTTCTTAAGTAGGAAAATTTCATTCTACACCTCTGCTGCTTGTACTTTCCCAGCCCAGCCCTTCCAACGCAGCGCTACACATACCCACATGTGGAAAACATTTCACAACTAATGGCGTTTTGGGAAACACTTGCCACTATATTGTTTGGAAATGATTTCTGAAGTACACTGAAATTCTGCATGCCTTCACCAGCTACTGGCACAGCCTCAACATAGAATACAAACAGCTCTTTTTTGACCAGTGGGTACCATGCAAGGCCAAATTCTCCTGGAAGTTGCCATCTTTCTCAAGGGCCACCCGCTCAGCTGGGCCTGGGGACACAGGACTGGAATTCTCATTTCTCAGCAGGCTGAGGCATGATCCTACACAGTGGATTCAAGGCCACTTAGTGAGACGATGTCTCTAAATCATGTGAGCTGGAGAGGTAGCTCAATGGCAGAGCGCTTGCCTAGTGTGCATGAGGCTCTCAGTTTGTTTCCCAGTTCTGGGGGCGAAGGTGGTGAAATCGCCGGCCTTTGTAGAGCGTTTACTAGGCAAGCAGGCCCTGTCTGGCCTTCCTAAAGCAGTTAATTCTTTTCTTTTCTTTTTAAAAGATTTTATTTATTTATTATGCATACAGATCTCACTCTAGATGGTTGTGAGCCAACATATGGTTGCTGAGAATTGAACTTATGACCTTTGGAAGAACAGTCAGTTCTCTTAACCTTTGAGCCATCTCTCCAGCCCCAGGTATTTCTTTTTGGACATTGTATCAACTGTTTTTCTGCAGTGTTAGCATCAAAGGCTTGCAGTAATTTAGAGATGAGGAGTTTTCATCCTCCTGAGGGTATGTCTGGGGAGAGTGATGTTCTGTCTGCTGTGGATAAAACAGCTGGAAAACACTGCAGTCACTCCAGTCCGCAATGGTACCCAGCGCCAGCAGAGGGCTCTAGAGAGCTGCTGGTTCCTCCTCAGTTTCCTCCTTAAAGAGTCATGCTAGGTACCCCAAGCTGTCTTCAGATGACTTGTTTGTGACATTCAAGTTTCAGTTATATTTTGCACGGGATGTAGGCCCAGGGGTCCCAGGGCTGGCTGTTCCATCTGAACTGGAAAAACCAGAACAGAGCTCCATTGCTAATTATGCCTTCAGTAGGACATGTCTTAGGAAAACACAACAAAACCCAAACAAACAAATCCAAGCAAACAAATAAAACAAAAACAAAAGGCCACGTCACAGTCATGTGATCACATGTCTCAGTTTCTCTCCTACAATGAGGAAGGTAAACAAAATGTAACAGGGTTTTAGTTGTACGGCTTTAACGAAGACAGAAGTGAGGCAAAAGGCAGCTTTTATTGCCCACCCTATTGCTTAAAATGTGGGACGGCATTTAGTACGCAACTCTCACAAGCCACGCTGTTAAGAGCACACTTCCTCTCTGTTCAGCACTAAACTCCGGCTGCATTGTGGGAGAAACTGCAATGTCTGTACTGGTCTTTTGGGAACAGAGAAGGCCTCCAGGAGACCAATTAGTTGTGTAAGATAATGAAAACAGCTCCAAGAAATACGAGTTCCTTCAAAGCATCCACGAGGACTAATTTATCACCTCTGGGTTTTTATACAGGCACTCGTTACAATGGCACTGGCTCTAGTTCCTACAGCCTCACTGACTTTTTTTTCCCCCCAGAGCCTTAGCTGTCCTGGACTTACTTTGTAGACCAGGCTGGCCTTGAACTCACAGCAATCCACCTGCCTCTGTGTCCCAAATGCTGGGATTAAAGTTGTGCATTACCATGCCTGGCTAAGACTATCACTCTTTTAAAAATGTCTTATTTCTGGGTACAGTGGAACACAACTGTGAGGATAGAGGGATCAAAGTTCAAGACCAGCCTTTGCTACATGAGACCCTGTCTCAGAAAAAACAAAATAGTGGTAGAAAAATTTTTTTTCTGTAGAAAAAAATATGTATATATTGTACTTTTGAGATAGGTTCTTGGGCTGGAGAGATGGCTCAGAGGTTAAGAGCACTGAATGTTCTTCTAATAGGTCTTGAGTTCAATTCCCAGCAACTACATGGTGGCTCATAACCATCTATAGTGAGCTCTAGTGCCCTCTTCTGGCGAGCAGGTGTACATGTGGGTAGAACAAGTTCGTTTTTTTTTTCGGTTTTTCGAGACAGGGTCTCTGTGTTAGCCTTGGCTGTCCTGGACTCACTTTTTAGACCAGGCTGGCCACGAACTCACAGCGATCCACCTGCCTCTGCCTTCCAAGTGCTGGGATTAAGGCATGTGCCACCACACCCGGCTAAAGTTGTTGGTTTTTTACATTTTTAGTTTTAGGGTTTTATTTGTTTGTTTGTTTTTTTGAGACAGGGTTTCTCTGTGTAAGGCTGTCCTGGAACTCTCTTTGTAGACCAGGCTGGTCTCGAATTCACATTGATTTGCCTGCCTCTGCTTCCTGAGTTCTGGGATTACAGGTATGTGCCACCATGCCCAGCTATTTTTATTTTTAATTATGTGTATATGTCAGGGTACGTGCATGGAAATGCAGGTGCTCTAGGAAGCCAGAGGAAGGTGTTGGACTCCCTGAACTGGATTGCAGGTGACTGCAAGCTTCCCAGTGGATGCTGGGAATGGAAAACTGACCCTTTGAGAGGATAGTAAGTGCTCCTAACTGAACTGATCCATTTCTTTTGAGACTACAGTTCTTTTTTTGTTTTTGTTTTTTGTTTTGAGACAGGATTTCTCTGTGTAGTCTTGACTATCCTGGACTTGCTTTGTAGACCAGGCTGGCCTCGAACTCACAGCGATCCGCCTGCCTCTGCCTCCCAAGTGCTGGGATTAAAGGCGTGCGCCACCACCACTCAGCTGTTAAAGAAAGCGTGGCCCATTGTACTCAGAGTCTTGCCTAGAACTCCTTGAAAGACAGACAACACCAACTACTAACTGCATGAACATGAACTGCACGTTCATTCAGTCCTTACAGCTTTGCATTCAGGTGTGTATTTTGATTCCCATTTTATAGAGAAACAGGCTTACAGAGGTTACACCTCAAATCATGCAACTAGCTAAACGTGGGATCTTGGCCTATCTTTCTCCAAAGGGTAGACTCAATCGCTAATTGACAAGATGCAGACTACCTAGAGAAATCTAGCTCCTGCCACTCCACTCAGGCCGTTAGCCTGAGTGGAATCACATAACACAGGCAGCAAGATACCAAGGAGCCTCCCGGGGAAGGAACACGGGGCCACATCAAACAGCCAAGTTGCTCAGCAAACCTTCACTGAGCACCGATTTATTCCATCTGGGTGTTGAGTGCTCGATGCTGAAGTACAAACACGAGTGGGTAGGACAAACAAGTGGGGAGACACATGTAAACGGGGGAGCATAAAACAGCCATGGGGTGAGGTGAAGAAACGCGCGGACAGGGCGCTGTGAGGCCTCTCAAAGGGTGATGAGTCTTCAGTGAATGGTAGAGGAGATCAGGAAAAGGGCAGAGGGGTAGGGAATGCAAGCACGGAGTCATGAAGGACATGCTTTAAAGATCTACAGACACTTTGGTGTGATTTGGGCTCAAAGTGTGAATCAAACAATGATGGGAAATCAGACTGGGAAGGGCCCAACATGTCCTGTATAGGACTCGGTCTCTGCTTAGGCAGGAGCGGGAAGTTGACTGCAGCTAAGCATATCTGCATTCTGTAAAGCCCTCTGGTAGCAATGCTCCGAACGAGTGGGAGGGAGTGATCTAGGGAGATCTCCTATCTAGGCATGAATTTACACAATCAGACACAATAGTTATTTTCTGAATGTGCACGTTTAACACCAACCGAGTGTGGACAAGCTGTGGGGAGAAAATAGTGTTTTCATCAGTGTTCATGTCAATTGTCTTTTATATAAACTTTTACTCCTCGACCTAGAAATATTATAGCTCATAATCAATCCCAGGAAATTTAGTGAACGAAGTTGCTTGCTGAGAAGAAAAACTACGGCAGAGTGTCTGAGTGGCCGTTTCTCTGTGAATTAATATGGCATAATTTTGCATTTTACATGTTTTCCAATAACATTTTCACAATTGCATTCCCCTCCAAACACCTGCAAAATAAAGAGGTATGTTTTCGTTGTTACCTATATTATTTTAGGACCCTACATTTCTAGAAATAGTTCCCGAAATGAGCAGACTAATCTTCAGCTTATGTGGGAGGACAGAGAGTGGGGTAATCAGAATCTGTTCCGTGGGGGTTAAAGAGGATGGTTGTACTAGCCAAAAGAAGATTGCCAGCTGGGAACTTCTTTTGGAAGGGGGCAAATTTCAAGAGACCTAGAAATCGATGGTTCAAGCACTTTAACTATGACCAGTGCATTAGGTTTCTCTGAGGGAAAATGTCCTTTTGGGGAATTAATTTGACTCCTGGGGGGCTTCCAACTGCATGCGCGCTGCGTCTTTTGAGAAAGATACCCGGCTGTCAAAGAGAAGTGCGCAGAGGCGCTGGTCTGGCTAGAGGGATGAAGTGAAGGGGACCAGGCTGGCCGTAGGTATGAGGGCGAAGGTGGGCAAGCGGGGCGGGCGTGGAGTTGTAGTGGGTACTAGGCTGCAGATCGGGATAGGGACATTTAGTGCAGTGATGAGGGACACCAGGCTGCAGGGGGCCTCTTACCTCTGCGGGCCTTGTCTCCAGGGATGTTCTGGGCCCTTAGTCGCTGGTCTAGGACGTAAAGCATCTCCCCGCCCAAGTTCAAAAAGAGCAGCGGCAGAGTCCGCACCGACATGGTGCTGGAAACCTGCAGGGCAGGTGATAGAAGAGCCCTCAGGGTTTGGGATTTCAGCAGCCTGGAGGCCTCTACGCGTCCCATAGCCTGGTTGCTGGGGCAACGCAGTAGCCAGAAAGGCGAACCAATCAGATGGCAGTTTGATGGGAGGTGGCCCGAGGACGGGCGCCCATTGGGCTAGGTGACAAAGACCGGTCCAGGGGAATTGTTCCGAAGGGAGGTTTGCGTCCCTGGCCTCCCTAGAGCGCTGTTTTTGAGTTTTCCCTCGAAGCCTCCTGCTGGCCCGGAGCCTTCCAGTCAGCCCCAGCTTCTTGGGAGCCGCCAACCCCGCAGTAGCCTGCTGTGTCGTCCCGGGCAGATTTGCGAACCACGGCCTAGGGACGCTCAGAGGAACTAGTGAGGTCTCTGCACGCGCCAAGAAGGCGCTCTGAGTTATATCATTCCCTCATCTCGATTAGGTATATCATTTCTATGTCCTTTCTAAAACCTCCCGGAAGCGATACCACACCGGATTTCCTACTTGGTGAAGCAACCTGGCCCAGTCCTCCCAGCGCCTTTAGTAGGCCCCGTAGATGTTTCTCCTCCCACTTTCCGGTCCAGGATCAAGTTCAGCTGGTCCTTTTCAGATAATTCTTGTAGATTTCTGCTAAGCATTCACCCTGCCAGCCACAGCAATCTCGAGTCTTTAGCTTTGACTCTCACACCCACCTCCCTGGATCTTATTAATAACCAGCCACCTACTTTACTTGCAGGACCCTCTCACGTTTATCCCTCAATTTCCTTTTTTTAATTCGTGTGTTCCTCCGTATCAGTGCTCTGCTGCACTACATTTCAGAAGACAGCACTCCCAACAAAACAAAACAAAAAACAAAACCCCACAGCACATTACTGCTTCTGGCATCCTCCATGTCACATTTTCCAGTCGTTTTCCTTTTTTTCTACCAGCCAAGCTTTTTGAAATTGTCTAGTACAACTTGATTTTTTAAAAAAGATTTATTATTATGTATACAGTGCTCTGCCTGCAATTATACCTGCAGGCCAGAAGAGGGCATCAGACCACATTCTAGATGGTTGTGAGCCAGCATGTGATTGCTGAGAATTGAACTCAGGACCTCTAGAGGAGCAGTCAGTGCCCTTAACCTCTGAGCCACATTTTTTTTTTTTTTTTTTAAAAAAACAGAGTTTCTGGTTGTCCTGGAACTTGCTCTGTAGGCCAGGCTGGCCTGGAACTCAGAGATCCACCTGGCTCCGCCTGAGTGCTGGGATCCCACCTGTAACACACATCTTTGTACACTGGGCCTTATACGTTTTGTTACCTGTCTAGCTCCCAAAAGTATTTGAAGCTTTGGCAACAGACCCCCTTTCTCTTAGACTTTTCCTTCTAGGTAATGTCAGATTGTAAATGGACTTTGGAATCAAGACAGAGCTGGGGCAAGGTCTGCTGGCTGATGCCTTTGATCCCAGCACTTTGTAGACAGAGTCTAGCCTGGTCTACACAACAAGTTATGGATAGTCAGGACTGGGAGTCTATCTTAAAAAACCAAACCTAACCAAAACACCACCATCATAACCCAAAACTAGACTTAGGCTTGTTTGTTTTGTTTTTGTTTTTTGAGACAGGGTTTCTTTGTGTAGCCTTGGCTGTCCTGGACTCACTTTGTAGACCAGGCTGGCCTCGAACTCACAGCGATCCACCTGCCTCTGCCTTCCAAGTGCTGGGATTAAAGGCATGCACCACCACACCCAGCTTGAGAGAGTTAGGCTTAAACTCTAATCAACTTGTGAATTTGGACAAGTTGTCTAAGCTTTCTAAGCCTGCTTTCAATAGAAAGACAATCAGGCTGGGCCATGGTGGCTCAAGCTTTTAATCCTTTGGGAGGCAAGCAGATCTTTGTGCTCAAGGCTAGTCTGGTCTACAGATCAAGTTCCAGGACAGCCAGAGCCACACAGACAAACCCTGTCTCTAACTGTACCCCCCACCCCCAAAGACAAATGAGTTTGAAGATTAAAGGATTTGAATATTAAGGCCGGGGTGGTGGTGGTGGCGTACGCTTGGGAGGCAGTGGCAGGTGGATCTCTGTGAATTCGAGGCCAGCCTGGTCTACAGAGCGAGTTCCAGGACAGCTAGAGCTGTTACATAGAGAAACCCTATGGGGGGTGGGTGGGGGTAGGATTTGAATATTAGGCAAGATAAAGGGCCCAAGGCAACATTCAAAACAGTGCCTTTCCTGCAGGCCAGATCCGCTAGTGTGGCCTTTTCTCCTTACCCTCTAAGTCTCCTGAAAGGTGGGCACCCGGTCCTGTAGCCCAGGACCTCTAAATAGGTGTTCACTCTAGGCCCATTTCAGTAAGGCCTTCCTTATTGTTCCTGGAGGTGACACCGAACGGTTCACCTCCGCCTGAGCCTTTCTACCCACTCACCTCCTCCTCCAACACATCAAGGGGCACTCTGTGCCTCAGGCATCATCTCCCTATCCTGATATGGCCTAGTTTTCTTATATATTTCTTTCCTGGGCAACTTAAATTTTTCTTTCTTTCTTTTTTGGTCTTTTTGAGACAGAGTTTTTCTGTGTAGCCTTGGCTGTCCTGGACTCCCTTTGTAGACCAGGCTAGCCTCAAACTCAGAGATCTGCCTGCCCTTGCCTCCGAATGCTGGATGACAGGCGTGCCCCGTCCACTCGACTAGTAGACAACTTGTAGAGCTGCCCTCTTACCCTGCCAGCATTAGCATTCTGAAACACGCCAACTGATAATCTGTTTCTATGACTGCATCCTCTGGGGTGATGGTAGGGAGTCCTGCTTCTGAGATCCCAGAACCAGATGAAAAAGAAATTCCTCGAGTTGGGCTTGGAGGTGCACGCCTTTAATCCCAGCACTCGGACTGCTGTGAGTTCAGGGCCAGCCTGGTCTACAAAGCGAGTCCAGGACAGCCAAAGAAGGAGGAGGAGGAGGAGGAGGAGGAAGAGGAGAAGAAGAAGAAGAAGAAGAAGAAGAAGAAGAAGAAGAAGAAGAAG
>OU015754.1:59340480-59351506 GCA_907169655.1 Acomys percivali | reverse complement strand
AAGAAGAAGAAGAAGAAGAAGAAGAAGAAGAAGAAGAAGAAGAAGAAATAATTCCTCTTCCTCGGGCTGAAAACAAGTCCATCTTCTATCATTCTTCAAGGCAGAACAGACGTTACTAGTTCTCTTTGGTCACCTCTGGTAGGGCTTTGGAAGGGTTCTCTGGCACCCCCTGGTTATTTTGTTTTTTGGCAGCAGCTGCAGCAGCTTTTTGCTTCTTCAGCTTTTGTACCTCCTGGAAAACCTGGTGGTTGAGAGGGGTTAGGAAAAGACTTTGTAATTTTATGTAAAGCCTCAGATTTGGAGCTGGGCTGAGGGAACTATCTCGATGGAAACCTCGTTCTTTCTCCATGTGCTGGTGGCCTGGGCCAGTTCTTGGCCTTGGTCAGAAACAGAAGCAGACAACTTATCCCTTCTACTCTTTCCCTCAGTCCAGGGAGGCCGACCAAAGCAACCAGCCGCATTGATTCATACCCGAATGCACAGGGCCTTCTTGGCCAGGAAGCGGCGGTGGACCTTCTGGAAATGCAGAGGGGGTAAGGTAAATTCCACCCCCAGCTCCTTGCAGGTCTTCTCAAAGACATCATAGTTGGTCTGACGGAGGATTCTCAGCATCTTTTTCCGCCGGTCAATGCTCATTAGCAGATGGCGTTTGTGGGCTTTGTCCTAAAGAAGAATCTGTGTTACTATTATTATTTGTTGTTCTGAGACAAGGTCTCACTCTGTAACCCAGGCTGTACTCAAACACTTGGCAATTCTGCCTTAGCTTCCAGCGTCCTGGGATGACAGGCCTAAGCCATCACACTCACTCTTACTTTTAGTATTCTGTAAGTATTAACACTGTTTACTATTAACGATATATAGTCATTTCGTCATTTCACTGAAACATCCCTTCAATCTTATGCAATCATTACTCTGGTTCTGCAGGGGTACTGTCATTGTTCATAGACAAGAAAATAAAGGTTTAGAGAGCGTATTTGATTTCTAATAGTTCTTTAGACTGTGACCTTGAGGTCATCTGGAATCTGGGTCTACTGACTTGTGTGACTTCAAATCTCACAGCATCCCCTGTATCATCCACTCAACTGCTCCAGCACTTAGCACATTGTCAGCTTCAGTAGCGAGATGTAGTACTTTATCTTCTGTTCTAGGTCTTGCTGTGTGAGGGCCTTTGCAATGGAGCAGATTCTATACCTCAAATGAGCAAAACTGTCACTTCCAAAGAGCATGCTTAGCCAGCTCCTGGGAGCACTCAAGGCTAGACCAGTCTGTGTTCACAACTGCATACTTAGTAAAAAAAATAGCAACCACACACAGTAGTTGGGTATGATGGCACATACCCTATAATTTAGCTCTCAGGCAGCTGAAGTGAAAGAATGGAGAGTTCAGCCTGGGGTGATGGCACATGCCTTTAATCCCAGCACTTGGAAGGCAGAGGCAGATTGATCTCTGTGAGTTCAAGGCCAGCCTAGCAAGTCTAGGACAGCCAAGGCTACACAGAGAAACCCTGTCTGGAAAATCCTAAAACAAAACAAAAACCAAAAAGGACATGGTGACATTGCTCCTTTGGAAGACTGGAAAGAAACAGTTTTAAGGCTTACCACCGATGATGCTAAGACCCTAAAGGAGTGTTATGCACCATACCAACTGCTAGCGTTAGTTCTGGTAATCCTTGCAGTCCTGTGGCAGGATTTCTACTTTACAGATGTGAGAACACAGGCTCAGACCAATCAGCTTCCCAAAGTCACAGTGACTTTAAGTAAAAGTGACAGAGCTATTTATCCATGCATTTAAAAAAATATTTATTAAAGCCAGGTATAGTGGCACAGGCCTTTAATCCCAGCACTCAGGAGGCAGAGGCACGGGGATCTCTGTGAGTTCAAGGCCAGCCTGGTCTACAAAGTAAGTCCAGGATAGCCAGGGCTACACAGAGAAACCCTGTCTAGGAAAAAAAAGAAATTATTAAGTACCCACTATGTGGGAGACTGGCCATGCTACGGTTTGTTTCCTTGACCACTGGTGAGCACTGTAAGGCTCTTTTTGTCCCTCTGCAGGCAGGAAGGGAGTGTTTTCCTACTAGAGTTGATGCGTGGCTGGCCTCTGGCACCACAGTCACTGGCTTCTTAAGACCAAGAACCTTTTGCTCCCAGACTCCCCTCCCCCAGCCATTGTGGTTAGTTCTGAGTGAAGCCCAGGGTTTACCTTTCGATGTTTCTGCATATGTTCTTCATAACTGCGGATCCTGACAGTCAAGGCAACAACTGAAACCACAAACCACAGAGGGTGAGAGTTGGGCACAACGGAAGGAAGGCCCAGGCCCACCTCCTGTTTTAAGAACCAAAGGAGTAATATTCACCAATGCTTTTGTATAATTGTATAAATCCCAAAGCACTCTGAATTGCAAGATCTCAAAAAACTCAATTACTGGCCAGGTGGTGGTGGCGCACACCTTTAATCCCAGCACTCGGGAGGCAGAGGCAGGTGTCTGTGAGTTTGAGGCCAGCCTGGTCTACAAAGTGAGTCCAGGACAGCCAGGGCTACACAGAGAAACCCTGTCTCAAAGACCCCTCCCCCCAAAAAAGATTACTAGCTATTCTTCCAGAGGATCCAATTTGATTCCCAGCACATGGTGGCTCATAGCTGTCTGTAACTCCAGTTCAATGGGATCTGAAGCCCTTTTCTGACTTCCTCTGGCATCACACATGCACATAGTTCAGAGACATAAACACAGGCCAAACACCCATACACATTAACACATTTTTTAAAAAGTGAATGAGGCATAAAGAGGAAGGAGGCAATACAAGCTGTAGTGTAGGCCAATGGGAAGAAAACATGCAGACACTGCATAAGGCCACCAATTCACCCCACTGCTACTCCTTGGTTCAATGATAGAGGCAGGCTTTCCCATCTAATGAGAGATATTGCCAATTCCAGCTGGAAACCAAAATAGGAACCTGGAAATGTTCCATGCTGGCGGGCACGGCAGCACTCTACAGCTAGTCTCGATGATGTTAGCCTGATTGTTTCCAAGGTGTGTGCATAGTCTCCAGCTTCTCAGTCTTGCCATCAGGTAGGAAATAATGCTTCAGCCCTGTCCCCAGCCAGCTCTGTCTCCAGACTAGGAAGCAGAGACTCCAGAGAAGACAGGAGACTTCACACAGAGAAGTGGGCAGGACGGAGCTGACAACTCTAGCATCACTGAATCTAGAGTTCCAGCCCACCATGCCTCTCTCCTTCCCACGCCACACCAAGAGCCCCAGGCCAGGCACCAGCTAGCAGACTCCTCTGTACCCCAATTTCCAAGGGCCCCTGGACCAACTTTTAGCTTCCAAGGTTCTGGAATCCTCAGGGTTTTCCGCAATCTTGTTCATCAATTGTTCTTGTTTGACTTTTAGCTTCTCTTTCTGTTGGAGAAAGAAATTTGGGGAAATCTGTGTTTATGGTTCTCTAAGGACTGACCTTCCTGAATGGAAGCTACAGTTATAGCATCTAGGCCCAGAAAAATTGGGGTAGAGTTACATGACCTTGGTCTACCACACAGCCATCCAGATCCTCATGAGCCCAAGGCCAGGGCTAGAGATACTTGCTTCCTCATTCATGTACACATCTGTGGTGGTTTGAATGAGAAGGAGCCCTATAGGTTCGTATGTTTGAATGCGTGATCATCAGGGAGTGGCACTACTTGAGAGGGGTTAGGAGCTGTGGCCTTGTTGGAGGAAGTGAATCACCTGGAAGGGCTTTGACCTTTCAAAAGCCCAAGCCAGTCCCAGTGTCACTCTCTGCCTGTGGATCAGGGTTCAGTTCTCCGCTGCTGCTCTGGTGTCTGCCTGCATGCTGCCATGCTGGCACCATGATGATACTGGACTAAACCTCTGAAACTACAAGCAAGGCCCCATTTAAATGCTTTCCCTTGGTCACAGTGCCTCTTCCCAGAAACAAGCCAAACCCAACAGTGCCTGAGACAACAGCTTTACTGCGCGCACCAACTGTTTATCAGCCGTCAGAGGCACAATGGAGGAGCACAACATTCCTGGGAATGACAGTGGGATAAACGTTCTGACTGGGGAAGCTTGGGATGCAGGGATGGAGGGAGTTCGCAGGGAGAAGCCTGAGGAAAGCTAAGACTCAGGGTGGAACAGGCACTCACCTTGTTGGCCATTTCCAAAGACAAGATTCTTTTCACAACATCATCAACCCTGAAGAAAAACCAGAGCAACGAGACAAGTATTGGAAGGGGAAGATATGCTTTTCTCTTTAAGAATTTATGAAAAAAAAATTTATGTATTTTTATGTCTATAGGTTGCACTCATGGGCACCTGGGTGACTGTGGAGGCCAGAAGAGGGTGTGTGACCCCCTGGGACTCTGACTTATAGGTGATTTTGAGCTGTCTGGTATGAGTGCTGGGAACAAAACTCCTGTCTTCTGGGTGAGCAGCAACACTCCTAACTATGGCGTCATCTAGTTTGTCCAGAAATGCTATTTTTACAGTAGTTTAAAAAGGAAGAATGGCTGGGCGATGGTGGCGCACACCTTTAATCCCAGCACTCGGGAGGCAGAGGCAGGCGGATCATTGTGAGTTTGAAGCCAGCCTGGACTACAAAGTGAGTCCAGGACAGCAAAGGCTACACAGAGAATCCCTGACTTGAAAAAACAAAACAAAACAACAACAACCAAAAAAGGTGGTGCACACCTTTGATCCCAGCACTTGGGAGGCAAAGACAGGAGGATCTCTGAGTTGGAGCCTGCCTGGTCTACAGAGTGAGTTCCGGTATAGCCAAGGCTACACAGAGAAGCTCTGTCTCGAAAAACAAACAAACAAACAAAATGGCAGAGTGGGCAGACTGAGAGCGTATCTTAGAAGGGGTAGTGGTGCTAGGGAGGACTCCTCAGTGGTTAAGAGCACTTGTTGCTCTTGCAGAGAACCCAAGTTTCCAGCCCCCATATGTGGCTATAACCATTCATAACTTCAGTTCGGGGGGACTCAATGCCCTCTTCTGACCAATGTAAGTACCTGGCACACACGTGGCGCACAAACATACATGTGAGCAAAACATACACATAAATAAATAGCAACAATCGAAGCCTCACCTACCCAATCAAGAATGGTGCTGGTCAGATGTATAAAGGTGCTTTCTGTGGAAGTCTGACCATGGGGATTATAAAGTCGTAAAGGAGAAGCTGTCCTCCAGTTACACGTGGGAGCTTGGTAGGAGGCCCCCCTCCATTACACACATGCACAATAATAACAAGTACAAATTGGAAAAAGCTAAGGACTGGAAAGATGGCTTAGTGGTTAAGAGCATGTGTTCTGGGCCGGGCGGTGGTGGCGCACGCCTTTAATCCTAGCACTCAGGAGGCAGAGGCTGGTGGATGGCTGTGAGTTCAAGGCCAGCCTGGTCTACAAAGTGAGTCCAGGACAGCCAAGGCTACACAGAGAGACCCTGTCTTGAAAAAAAAAAAAAAAAAAAAAAAAAAAAAAGAGCACGTGTTCTGGCTCATTTTCAATGACAGTTCCTTCTGGAAGGAATAGCTCTCTGGAAGCGGTAGTCATTTCTCAGGTACCCAAAGGCAACACGGCTCTGATTTGTTGGGCTGAAGACAGAACCAGATAACTGGGGCTGTTGGCTTGACTGTTCAGGCCTTATCTTAGCGAAGGCAAAGGGAAGAGCTCCACCTCAGCTAGACATAGCCAGACTCACAGTAAGGAAGAGTGGAGCCAGCCCAGCTCCCACCGTGCAGAGGACCGGGGCTTCGGTGTCTGTCAGCTCTGGACTCTAGTCCTAGTTCTGTCTCTCAGATGTGTAATACAGAGCAGTTAATACTCTATACAAATAGGACACAATTTCTTCTCTTACAGGGCTTTTTGAAGTTAAAGAAGAGAGATCTCTACCAAGATCGGTAGAGCATGTTAGTTCTTTGGCATCTATTGGTACAAGGTCTTCACTCAGAGTACAGAGAGAAAAGGGCAGCTGAGCTCTGTGATCACCAGCTGCCCCAGCTGCCCACCTGAGCCCGCCACATCCAGGGCGCTTACCAGTGCTCACCACACCCAGGGCTCCACATGAGCAAGCTTCAAGCACAACAGGCCAAGTTTTTAAGTTGCCTTTTTCCTACTCCCTGCCCACCCTCCCAGGAACTCCTGTATCCTCAAGAAAGTTTCTTCCTGCTTACTTTTCCATGTTGGGGATGATGTCCTTGTATTCTTTGATGAATGTGGTAGAGGGTGGCTCATCATCTCGGCTGGGCTGGACTGTCAAATACAGGGTCGGAAAACAGTGTTAACGCTCCTTCTCCCAGCCTCCTCTCTTCTCCCTCCCTCCCCAAATGTGTGAGAAGTACCCACGGCCTCAACAAGGCAATGGGCGTATCAATGCGCAGTTTCTCTTCTGCAGGCCCGTGGGCACCTGCTTTGATATCTTCATGTGGCAAACAGACGGCCTTTCCCAAGACATGTCCTGTGCTTGCGCTTCTCACAGACCCGCTTGGTTCTACAGTTATCAGATTCCTCACTGGGACAGCAGTGGGCTTGGCTTTGTGTGAGCCACTCAATTGCCAGTCTGGTCCATGGTCTGGCCTACAATCAGCACTTGCCAAAGCTTGCTGGTTGACCACATGAATGAAACAATGAGGTAGAGGAAGTGCAGCTGGCTTTAGGGGAAATGTCAGTATCCAGTACAGGTCTTTCCTGCTGTGTCCCTTGGAAGTGAGTTTGAGTCCAACCCAGTCCAGCCCAACCACGATGCTCTATCCTCCCTGGTCAGACTCTGTTCTGCCACTATGCAAAAGACACTAACGGCAACAAATACTATTATATTTTACAGTTTATTGTGCACAGGGCTAAGAGTGCTTTTCACACACCATCACGATCAAATCCTAGTAACAGTGTGTTCCAACGGATCCTTGGACACCCACTCATTTCAGCACTGGTCCACAAAAAGTAACTTGCCTCAAATAACATGTGTTCGTCAGAGGGCCCTAAGGCATACTAACTTGGGATGAGAAACTACATCCTTCACCTCAGAGTGGCAGATAAAAAGTGTTCCACTCTAGGAAGGTTATCAGTGATGCCAGTCAAGCGCCCACTCATTTTCACTAATATCCCACTCCTGCCTGCTCGTGCTCTCCCAAAACAAAGGCTTCTTCTGGCTTAGGGCTCTAGGTGACGTGGGTGCAGGGGTCTTCCGGCCCGACCCTTTGCTCAGCCTCCTTGCCCAGCCCAAGGCTTCCAGGCGGTCTCTCTTCTGCCTCAAGCCTCAGCCCGAGTCCTCCTACCTGGTTTCGGTTTCTGGGTGGCGTATGCTCGGGCGGCCTGCAGGAGACCTATGCAGAAGAGAAAAGAGCCGAGACTCATTTCCTTCCGCAGCCCAGCGTGACCCTTGTACCACCGACTGCGTGCACCTGCACCTAACGAGCGCCCTACTTCCATCTCTCCCGCTTCGTCACCCCTTTCCTAGCCACCGCCCTCTGTTTTTCATCCCGCCACTGCTCTTCTCCGGGCTCCGGGTGTCAGGTGTCCTCCATCTTCCAGCCCCACAGCTCCCTCCCTGCTCACTCGGAGGTTGCAGGCCACAGCGTGCTGAGGGCTGATAGGCGCTGCCTCCGCCCCGAAGCACAGAGACTGGGGTTTGTGCCACTGCCTGGGCACGAACACAGCTCAGCGCGCGCCATGCGGCCCGCAGCATGATGGCTCCTGTCCCCGCAGGCCCGCGCTGCCTCCGTCCCTGCCGCGGTGGCTCCAGGTTACTCGGGCGCAGCCATGACAGTTCAGGCTCGACCAATCGAGGCGAGAGCTCGACAGGAGCAGTGGAGGGCTGAGCGAATGGATTGACTCTGGAGCGCCTAGGAGCTGGGTGAAGCCTTAGGGTTTGGCCTGGTGGGTGATCTGGCTCTATAGTTACTGGTATGGAACGCTCTGTAAGCTCTAAGAAGTCATGTATTGATCTTGCAACCTGCCTTAATCACGTCCTATGTGCTTGACCTTAGGCCAGTAGTTCTCAACCTGTGGGTCGGGACCCACAGAGGGGTCAAACAACCCTTTCGCAAGGATCCCACAGCCAATATCCTGCATATCAGATATTTACATTATGATTAATAGCAGTAGCAAAGTTACTGTTATGAAGTAGCACTAAAAGTAATTTTATGGATGGGCATCACCAGAACATGAGGAACTGGTCGCAACACTAAGAAGGTTGAGAATTATTGTCTTAGGACCTCTTAGTTATTTGGAGGCTTCTGTGGGACAGGCCATACCCTCCCAGAGGTTAATATTCTTTCTTGGCCTTTTTTCTCCAGAGTCAGGGGCTCCGTAAGAACCCTAGGTCCTAGCCTTTTTTGGGGCAGCTTTGTATCCCAAGGACTAAGGATGGAGGTTTTGAAAGGGTGCTAAGCTATTACTATGGGACCCTGTGGACAAAGTCCACTGTTCTGGGCCACAGTGTAATCAAACATAAAATGGGAATGGTAATAGCGCCTTTTAGGTTGTTTAGCCTGTAAACTCAGGCAGTTGTGTACAAAATACATGGTTAAATACTCAGCACTCTGTATTCAGTTAGCTGAGATAACAGTGAAGGGGGGAAAAGGGGCAAGGAAAGAACACCCTGGCCCTGACTTGATTCTAAGCCCAAGGCCGGTGCTGGGGGAAAGTAGATGTAGGCTTTTCTAAAACACAGAACAAAAACCAAACCAGGAAATAATCCCAAGAATTGATTAATGTTGTTGCCTGGAATTAAAATGGCTTTGGCCCCTGGGGATGTAGTTTTGTTAGTAGAATCCCTGCCTAGAATGCACAAGCCTGGGTTGGATCCCCAGCAGGACATAAAAATTGGGTGTAGTGGCATACGCCTGCAATCCCAGGACTTTGGAACGGAATGTCAGAGGATCAGAAATTGTTCAAGGTCATTCTTGTTTGCATAGCAGGTTTGAGGCCAGCCTGGGCTACTTAGGACTCTGTCTCAAAGGGGGGCGGGGCAGGGAAGATGGTTCAGTTGGCAAAGTGCCTGCCGTGTGAACATGAGGATCCATGATTAGACCCCAGCAGCCGTGTAAAAGCCAGGCACAGTACCCATCATTCCCGGGCAGGGGTTCAGGGAGGTCAGGTAACGAACCCCTGGAGCCCACTGGCCACTTAGTAAGGCTGAATTGAGGGGCTCCAGGCTCAGTGAGAGACCATGCTTATAAAGTGAGGTGAGAAGCTGGGAGTGGTGGCACATACCTGTAATCCCAGAACTGAGGAAGGCAGAGTCAGGTGGATTCTCTGTGAGTTCGAGGCCAACCTGGTCTACAAATAGAGTCCAGGACAGCCAAGGGAACAGAGAGAAACCCTGTTTCAAAAAGCCAGCTGTTGGGGGTTGGTCCAGCCAACCAACCAACAACCAACAAACCAACCAAAATAACCCCACCAAAACAAAGTGAGGTGAGGGCTGGAGAGGTGAACTCTTGTTGCTCTTGCAGAGGACCTGGGTTTGGTTCCTAGCACCCACATGACAGTTTACAACCTTCTGTTAACTTCCATTCCTGGGGATCTGATGCTCTGTTCTCACCTCTGAGGGTGCCAGGTGTGCACATGGTGCACACACACATATATATAGTCAAAACACTCATACATGTAAAATAAGCAAATCTAAGAAAAAGAAAAAATAAGTAAGGTGGATGGGCACTGTGGTCTCAACACTTAGGAATCAGAGACAGGTGGATTTCTGTGAATTTGAGGCCAGCCTGGTCTATTTAGCAAGGTTCAGGCCATCCAGAACTAGTGAGATCCTGTGTCAAAAACAAAACAAAACAACAACCACAGAAAGTAAAGTCCAACCTTTGGTCTCTACATGTGTGTGGAGCCTACAAAACGGGAGAAAATTTGGCCAGTTAATCTTCTAATGAAATTATATATATATATATAATACAAAGAACTTTAAATAATTAAACTCCCCATACCAAATCATCTGTTGACACACAGACAAATGAATTGGTCAGATAGTTCTCAAAAGAAGAAATTGTCAATAGATAATTGAAAAAAATATTCAACACACTTGGCTACAATGTATGTTTTGGTTGTGAGCCTAGCCTTCAATGGCTGAGCCATGGGCTACAATGTAAATGCAAATTAAAGGTGCATTGACATGCCGTCTCACTCAGGAAGAATGGCTGTCACCAGGAACATAAGTGACAACAGATATTGATGAAGATGTGGAGAAAAAGAAAAAAAATTTTTTTTTGTTTTGTTTTGAGACATGGTTTCTCTGTGTAGTCCTGGCTATCCTGGAACTCACTCTGTAGACCGAGCTGGCCTCGAACTCAGAGATCTGCCTGCCTCCTCCTCCCGAGTGCTGGGATTAAAGGCATGCACCACCACTGCAGAACTGAAAAATATTTTTTTTTTCTGAGACAGGGTTTCTCTATGTAGCCTTGACTGTCCTGGACTCACTTTGTAGACCAGGCTGGCCTTGAGCTCACATCGATCCACCTCCCTCAGCCTCCCAAGTACTGGGATTAAAGGCGTGTGCCACCACCGCCTGGTGAAAAAGAAATTATTATACATTGCTGCTGGGAATGTGTGTAATCACCACAGAAATCAGAATTGGAACTTCCTCACAGTGGGGAGAAGGAGAACAAAACCAACCAACCAAATAACACAAACCAAACCAAACCAAACCAAATACCCTAAAAATAGGGCTGGATAGGAGGCTCAGTGGTTCGGAGTGCTTGCTCATCTTGCAGAAGACCAGAGGTCAGTTCCAAGTGGCCACATGGTGACTCACAACCATCTGTAACAACAGTTCCAGGGAACCATGTCCTCGTCTGACCTCTCTGGACACTGTGTACATGTGGTGCACAGACATAGATGTAGGCAAATGCTCAGACACGGAAAAGTAAACATAAATTAGCCCTTAAAAAATGGTCTGGAGAGATGGCTCAGCAGTTAAGAGCACTAGCTGCTCTTCCAGAGGACCTGGGTTCAATTCCCAGCACCCACATTGCAGCTCATAACTGTAACTCCAGTTCCAGGGGATCTGACACCCTTACACAGACATA
>OU015754.1:59307684-59324972 GCA_907169655.1 Acomys percivali | reverse complement strand
AGAGAGAGAGAGAGAGAGAGAGAGAGAGAGAGAGAGAGAGCCATGGGCCAGCAAATGGTTTCCCATGGGCTCTGCAGAGAAAAGCAACTCCTGACTTCTGTTGGTCACTTCCCATGGTGTGAATGTTCTCCATAGTGTGAACATTCCCCTGAGGTACGAACACTCCCGGAAGTATGAATACTTACTGCGGTGTAAATACTCCCTGGCCTGTGAGCACTTCCTATCATGTGAGTGTGCCCCATAGTGTGAATGTGTGGTGTAACTACTTCCTGTGGTGTAAACGCCCTCCCCATGATGTGACTACCCCCTACAGTGTGAACCTTTGCATCCCATGCCCTCCCTGAACGCAGTCATGAGTGCAGTCTAGTCCTCCTAGCCAGCTCCAATTCCCCACAATGGAGGGACTGGGTGGTGAAAGCCACAATCAGACTGATAAGAACCCCCAAGGCCACAGCAATCCTTGTCAAGTTCAGATCTGATTGTAAGAGTCCGTTTTGATTGTGCCACTTCAAAGGCATGTGTCTGCGTGCAAAGGCAGGCTGGTGTGATGGGTGTGAGCCTGGACTAGATTGCATGCCTTATGTATTGTTAGTAACCCCAGTAACATGTACTCGGGACTCCACGTTCCTAACTTCTTTCATCTGCGAACAGAGACTAAAGCAAAAACAAACCAGTCTCTACCAGTTAGATCCCAGAGCTGTCCCTGTAGAGTGCCTCAGCTGCGGCTTACATTCTGTCTGGCACTTTCCCAAAGCTGCAAGGCATGTCACTGCCCTGAGGTAGGGTGGGACAGTAGGGTTAGCTTCCTACTGGATAGCCCTCTATCCTAGCCAGTGCCACTACTACTCTGATAAATCCAGAGATTACCCCTGCACTCTAAAGTAACTTCCTCTGTCCCATGGGCTGCTGTCCCATCTCCACCATATTCCAATGTCCTGTGGCCGGGCAGCTGGCATTGTTGAGGACCTGACTACTGGCAATTAAGTCTCAATGCCTGTCTGTGGTGAGTCAGCTTCAGGTTTGCTCTCCTCCTTTATCTATATTTGTGTCACTGGAAAAAATAAAAAAAAAATATTTTGTTGTGTTTGTCTTCCTTGTTTGTTTTTGTTTGTTTTGAGACAGTTTCTCGGTGTAGCTTTGGCTGTCCTGGAACTCGCTTTATATACCAGGCTGGCCTCAAACTCAGAGATCTGCTTCCCTTTACCACCCTGAGTGCTGGGATTAAAGGCGTGTGCTACCGCCACCCAGCTAAGAGAATCACGTGCTCTAACACAGTTGTGCGGAACAGTAGCTGGCAGGTCAGTACATGCTGCCAGATCCTTCACGTAGCCCCTGGCCTGGCCCTGGCCCTGCTCTCACTGTGTCAGCTCAGACTGTGGTTTCTGCTCACAGACACCGGGTCTGTCCCTGAAGAAACAACACGGTGTCTCCCATGTGGGGATCTTCGCACCTGCTGTGCCCCTCCTCTCACGGTGCCCTCTTGAAATTGACCCTCTCTCACCAGGTTGGCACGTGGGCATTCTGGTGAAACCAGGCTACATCCTGGAGTTCCCCCACCACTTTGTAATTAGAGTCCTTAAACCTCATACCTCTAGTTTCTGTGATGTAGAAGTTTGGGCTGTTTGGGTCATTGCCACACTCCCAGGGTCTGGCACACAGCAGTTTGGGGACCAGTGTCTCCCTCTGAATCCTCCTCTCCAGCTCCTGACTTACCTCTGGGGAGCAGCAAGAGGATCAGGGTAACTCCAGCCAGGCTGCAGGCTCCCAGCCCCACCATTGCGCCAACGTGGTGTTTACCTGGAGGCAGTGAGAGACGGTTAAGAACAAGCTGTGTGGCCAAATCCTTGCCCAGCCGCAGCCTGGCCGGGTTGCCTGACCCCTGAGTCTCAGTGTTTGCAACATGGAGGAAGCACCACTTGTGCTGCCTAGGACTTTGAGAGGAAGACATGAAATGGTTCAAATCAAGGTGCCCTCCCCCCACCCCCACCCCCAGCTGGGCATCAAGGAAATAACTGTGTGTGTATACCACACCACCACGATCAAACCTGCCCCCCAGAAAGAACAGGCATCAGAGGCATGAGCAACGCAAGCTCTTCCGCTGTCTTGCCCTGGTTATCTCTGTTTACTTATCCCTGTTTGGAAACTGTGCTGGCTAGTTCTGTGTCAACTTAATACAAGCTATAGTCACTTGGGAAGATGGGGCCTCAGTTGAGAAGATGTCCCCGCAACAAGATTAGCTTGTTGGCAAGCCTGTGGTGCATTTTCTTGGTTGATGCTCGATGTGGGAGGACCCAGACCACTGTGGGTAGTGTCACCCCTGGATTGGTGGACCCAGGGCTATAAGAAGGCAGGCTAAGGCACACCACGGGGAGCAAGTCACTAGGAGCACTCCTCCATGACTTCTGCCTCAAATTCCTGTCCTGACGTCCTTCAGTGATGGCCTGTGGCCTGGAAGGATAAAGCTGAAATAAACCCTTTCCTCGACAAGCTGCTTTTGGTCAGGGTGTTTTTTTTTTTTTTTGTTTTTTTTTTTAATTTTTTTAAATCACAGCAATGGAAACCTTAACTAAGATAATCATTACCTCACCTCAGCACACCAGTTTGATATCTCCTGATATCACAAGCACACACATGTGTACACACTGGGTGAGAAAGACAGCACTTCCACCCCACCCCACCCCACCCCCGGGGCTCAGGATGCTATTTCCCCTCTCCACTTGTTTGTGGTTGTAGCAGGCCTAGCCCATACCTGGTATCACCATGTTCTTCCCACAGGTTTATGCCAAGAGCAGATAACTGAACAGTGAAGACCAGCCATCCTCCATAGGTTGCCTGGGATGGGCATGTTTAGCATCAGAATAGTCCCTACAGAAGCCCTGGGAGTGGCCCAAGTTGAGTAGGAGGAACTTGGGCCTGCCGGAGCCTATGCCTATTGTTTAGGGAAGAAGTAGGCAAAGAGGCCGGGAGCCCAGTTCTGAGCCTGGCTCCACCACTTACCTGCCTGGTGACCGTGGATGAGTTACTTCACTTTTCAGCACCTCGGTTTCTCCATTTATGAGAAAGGGCTTAACCATCACACTCATGGCTCAGCAGGGCTGTAACGATGAGGTGAGACAGTTAAGGTTAGAGCCTTTGGCACGGGGCTGGGGGAACAGGCTCTCAGAAGCAGCGGACTTTATCTGTATGAGTCCTAAAGCAGGAAATCAGCCAACAAGATTTAGTGCCAGTCCCCACGGCCTCCTGGGGCAGCCACCTTCTCTTCATCTGCACTGCACTGCATGGTCCTGTCTCTGGGGCTACTTTTAGTTCCGAGGGTCTCAGGTTCCCATCACTCTGGCCACCTGTCGGGCTCTGCAGCTGCTCACTGTGCCCACTGTGGACACAGCTGATGCCGTAAGTCACTGCTGCGGCGGCATCTTCCCTTCTCGCCTTTTACTCGCCGTTGCCAACTTTCTCCCTCGGCTCCCTTCTCCTGATTCCTTCTGAAATCCTGTCTGTGGGAAGAGAGGGAGGAACAGAACATTGGGAATAAACGAAAGGAGAGGGCTTCCCAGGTGCGGCAGAGATAAAGCTAAGGATGGGTGGATAGACAGCTGCACTGATAGGTGGATGGGCTCGGGGAAAGGGATTCACAGAGATGGACTGAGGCAGAGCCTGGCCCAGTGGCATGGACCTGAGATCCCAGCTGCTACCCTGGAAGTGGAGGCAGCACTTGTATTACAAGTTCAAGGCCAGCCTGGATTACCGATGCCATTCAAATCTATTTTGAGCAGCTTGGTGAGAACACGTCTCAGAAATATAAAGCAACCAGGGATGGGGATATAGCTCCGTTGGTAGAGGACTTGTCTGGCAGGCACAAAGACGTAGGCTTGTACCCCAGGACCACGCTGGGTACCAGGCATGGTGGTGGGGCAGGCCTGTAGTCTAGCAGCTGGGGTGCAGGAGGGTTCTTATTTGCTCACATGGAGATGCGCCTCATCTGCCTGAACGCTACATACCTCAACAACAACAACAACAACAACAACAACAACCAACAAACACCAGGCTGGGGAGACTCAGAGTGAAGTGGAGAGGCAGGCGGAGAAAGCTAGCCCCAGGGGATCTAGAGAAGCAGAGGCACGGCAGGCCTAGTCTTGCCCTTAGCTGTGTAAAGAGGCAAAGGGAACTGCGAGAGGAAAGAGAGGCCCAGAGACTGAGACAGACAGCCACGCTTGCTGAGAAGAAGCCGGGGGGTCCAGGTGGCTGAAAACAGGAATTAGGCAGAGAGGGAAACTGGCGGAACTGGGCAAGTAGAACCCATCCGAGGGACAGAGACTCCTCATCACACACACACACACACACACACACACACACACACACACACACACACACACACACTCCCATTTCCCAAGGATCACCTGTCCCATGCCCCGCGGATGTCACCCTAGCAATGCTGGGGACTGGGCCGAGGTGTCCAGGGCTCTGCCCTCCTCTACTTACACTGGGGCCAGGGCGATGTGCGCAGCCTCCGTGCGTGCTCTCTCTTCTCTTGTCTCCACTCCTCTTGGGGCAAGTTCCCGAAACTTCTCTTTCTAGCCCGGTCGTTAATGACAGGCCAGGGGACCCAGGATTGCGACACCTTCCTGGCTTCCCTCCTGTACTACCCTAGGCCTTCACCCTTGGGGGGGGGGGCATAAACAGCCCCTTCCTCTCAGGAAGGAGGTTGAGGGAAACTGGTGAGCTAGCGACCTTCCTGCCTCGGGGGTCTTAGAGGGCTGGGCATTGTGGCAACCTGGCCCGAGGAGGCCCTCTCTCCCTCCTCTCCGGATTTCCTGAGCTCTAAGCTTTGAGGCTGGGCAGGGCACCCAAGACAAGACCGGGCCAACGGAGGGCCGGGGTCTTCGAGTGTTTATTAAAAACTAAAGCAGGACAAAAAGAAAGGGAAATTAAGGGGCGCCCTCACCACTGAGTCTGGTTGAAGCCCCTGCGGGTGGAGAATCAAGATTCCACAGGTAACATTTACTTAAGGTTTTCTTCCCTTAACAGCTTAAAACCTGCTGTTTTCTAGGACTTTCACCAGAAATCCCACCCCTACCTTCAGTAAAAGGTCATGTCCTCACTCCTTCGTCTAATCCCAGTGGCTTCTGGTTGTTTTGTTTTGTTTTGTTTTGTTTTTCAAGACAGGGTTTTCCTGTGTAGCCTTAGCTGTCCTGGACTCACTTTGTAGACCAGGCTGCCCTTGAACTCGCAGAGATCCGCCTGCCTCTCGATCCGCCTGCCTCTGCCTCCTGAGTGCTTGGATTAAAGGTGTGCGCCACCATGCCCAGCCTTTTCTGGTTTTATTTTATCAGCTTGTAATCCCTTTCAAAATGCCTCAGGACCCATTTATTTGCTTTTATTTGTATTATTATTTTTTTCCAATTTGTCAAACCAAGTTTATTGGAGTTATTTACAAAAACATGCATGCCTCAACAGGACCCATTTATAACTTCTTTCTTTCTTTCTTTTTTCTTTCTTTCTTTCTTCCTTCCTTCCTTCCTTCCTTCCTTCCTTTCTTTCTTTCTTTTTTTGAGACAGGGTTTCTTTGTGTAGCATTGGCTGTCCTGGAGTCACTTTGTAGACCAGGCTGGCCTCGAACTCACAGTGATCTGCCTGCCTCTGCTTCCCGAGTGCTGGGATTAAAAGCGTGCACCACCATGTCCGGCCCCATTTATGATTTCAATTATCAAGGAAAAAAACAAAAACAAAACAAATAAACAAACAACAACAAGAAGAAAAGAAAAGAAAAGAAAAGAAAGAGAGGTTGGGAAAGCTCTAGTTTGAAAAAAAAAATCACCAAAACAGTATATATTAGTATATCAGTCAGAGTTCTCTAGGGCAGTGGTTCTCAGCCTTCCTACTGCTGTAACCCTTTAATACAGTTCCTCATGTTGCAGTGACCCCCCCCCCATAAATAAATAAAATTATTTCTGTTGCTACTTCATAACTCACTTGTTATTGTTAGGAATCGAAATGTAAATATCGTGTTTACCAATGGTCTTAGTCGACCCCTGTTGAGAGCCAACATAGTGTACACACACACACACACATACACACACACACACACACACACACGAATTTATTAAGTTAGCTTATGCAATACAGTGGAAGTAGTAGGAACAGTCATCATATACCCAAGTGAGAACCCACCTGGGGACCCTGGACATGCTGAGAACCTCAGGCCTCCCAAGGTGGTACTGAAGACCTGGAGGGTGTCTGGATGAAAGCCTGGAAGCACTGGTTTTGACTTGAGCGAAGGAATCATCCCCATTGAGGAAGCAGCACCAGGGCAGATTAGCTACCAGCAGGAGGAAGGTCGGGTGAGCAGAGGCTGAACAGTCTTCTGTCTTCCATGTCCTGCATTTGACCTGGGCTTCGGCAACCAGAAGGTGACACCCATATTTAGGGTAAGTCTTCTCACATCAATTAAGGCAGTCAAGATAATTTCTCAAAGGAGGGTTTCTGCTCAGGTTGCTCTGAACCATGGCAAGTTGACATTTCAGATCAAGCATCACCATCCATCCCTTGTCACCAGTACACAAACAGGTCACTTTGAAAACCATAACCTTCCACCCCTTATACCCCAAGTCTCATGTCTATATCACAATAAAAAAATATAGTCTGGCTGGGCATGGTGGCACATGCTTTTAATCCCAGCACTTGGGAGGCGGAGGCAGAGGCAGAGGCAGAGGCAGAGGGCAGAGGGCAGTGGGCAGAGGCAGAGGCAGGGGCAGAGGCCAAGGGCAGAGGCAGAGGCAGTGGGCAGAGGGCAGAGGGCAGAGGCAGAGGCAGAGGGCAGAGGGCAGAGGCAGAGGGCAGAGGGCAGAGGGCAGAGGGCAGAGGCAGAGGTAGAGGGCAGAGGGCAGAGGGCAGAGGGCAGAGGGCAGAGGGCAGAGGCAGAGGCAGAGGCTGAGGCAGAGGCAGAGGCAGAGGCAGAGGCAGAGGCAGAGGCAGAGGCAGGTGGATCCCTGTGAGTTCGAGGCCAGCCTGGTCTACAAAAGGAGTCTAGGACAGCCAGAGCTACACAGAGAAACCCTGTCTTGAAACCCCGTCCCTCCAAAAAAAGATAAATAAAATAAAATAAACTCTTTGTTCCCCAAAAATGCTTTTGGTCATGGTTTTTATCACAGCTACAGAAAGCTAATTAGGACAGATATTTATTTACTTAGTGCCATAAACTATTGAAAGTGTGATTTGCTTTTGATATTTCTTTAAGTTCACAGTTAAGAGATTTGATACTTCTGCTGTTGTTTTGGAGACAGTATTATTTTTTTCTTTTCTGTGTGATCTGCCTGCCTCCGCCTCTCAAGTGCTGGGATTAAAGGTATGTACCACCACCACCCAGTGGAAAGAGTTTATATTAATGTAACACTTCCAGGTCACACTCTAGCTTTGAGAGAAGTTAGGGCAGGAACTCTAGGCAGGAGCAGAGGCAGGACCCATAGAGGAAGGCTGCTCACTGGTCCATGATCAGCTACTGTTTGTATAATCCAGGACCTCCTTGCCCAGCGATGCTTCACAATGTGCACCAACCAAGACCGTCTGATCTGGGCATCTCCTTCACTGAGGTTTCCTCTCTTACTTTACTTTTAGATTGTGTTAGGTGGCCAATCAAAAACCAACTAACTAGCACACATGGCTAAGAGAGCTAAGTGTGTCTATTTTGGGGACGCTCATAGCCACCCTGTTAGGTATGTTTTATTCTTTCCCTGAGGGTCTTTCTTATGTGTATGTATGAGTGTGTGTGTGTGTGTGTGTGTGTGTGTGTGTGTGTGTGTGTGTGTTTCAGACAGGGTTTCTCTGTGTAACCCTGGCTATTCTGGAACTCATTATGTAGACCAGGTTGGCCTCACAGTCACAGAAATCCACCTGCCTCTGCATCCCAAGTGCTGGGGTTAAAGACTGGTGCCACCATGTTGGGCTTTTCTACCTGTTTTTTTTTTTTTGTTGTTGTTGTTGTTTTGTTTTTCTTGAGACAGTGTGACTCACAGTGGTTCATAGACATGAATGTTTTCCACAGTTGGAGTTTTTTGTTGTTCATGTCCACAATTCTCTTGCAGTTATCTACAGGTATCTTTCTGAGGATTCAGCCACTCACAGTTATATACAATTCATCACTTGATAAAGGTTAGGCACCAGCACACTGGTACCTGAAACATGTTAATCCCATGACTCCTCCTTCACAGTACACCCAGCATCCTGGGCATGTGAGTGCTCACAGTAACAGTCAACTTGGCTTCTCTGTGTCTGAATATTTTAACAATCACGTGTTGGAATGGCGACTGCCATGTTTCCCTCTGCCCCAAACTCTGTGATGGCTCCCATCTCACTTGGAGCCAAAGAAGAGGACTGTTCAGTGATCTGCGTGGCATCCTTTGCCATCCACAACCCTCTTCTCCAACTCCAAATACCTCTCACTGATTTCTTCTAGCTTCTCTGCTTTCCTTGTTTGTTGAACTTGCTAGATGTTCTGATACCTCAGGACCTTTGTGCTTGCTGTTTCTTTGGTCTGGATACTTTCCCCTCAAATGAGAGAGAAATGTGGGGTCACTCCCTTCCCTTTTCAGGTCTTTGCTCAAATATCACCACCCTATTGAAGTCTTCTGGGTACCCTTAAAAATTGTATCTTGTCGGGGCTGGAGAGATGGCTCAGCGGTTGAGAGCACTGACTGTTCTTCCAAAGGACCCAGGTTCAGTTCCCAGCACCTACATGGCAGCTCACAACTGTCTATAACTCCAAGATCTGACACCCTCATACAGACATACATGCAGGCAAAACACCAATGCACATAAATTTAAAATAAATTAAATAAAAAAAATTGTATCTTGTCCCTTATTCTCTCTCTCTTTTGTCCCTTCTATCCCCTCCACCCTCTCTTTCCCTCTGACATTGATTTCTCTCACCCCTGCTAGAATTGAACTTCCATGCTTTAAAAATTTGTGCCTGTTCTGTTCAAAACAGCAGCCCTAGATGATGGTGTTGGCACTTGGGAGGCCGAAGCAGGAGGTTAACTGTGGATTTGGGCCCAGCCTGAGCTTCATAGTGAGTTCTAGTTCAGTCTGGATTACAGAGGGAGACCCTGTCTCAAGAGAAACGGGGCTCGAGAGATAGCTCAGCTAGGAGCACTCAGTGCTCTCTCAGAGGACCCAGGTTCAGTTCCCAGCACCTACATGGCAGCTCACAAGTATCTGTAACCCCAGTTCTAGGGGATCTGATGCCCTTTTTTTGGCTTCCTTGGGCACCAAGCACATGTGTGGTATGCATGCACACATGTAGGTGAAATATACATATAAGAGAAATAATTCTAAAAAAACATTAAAAAAACACATACAAATAAAGCAAATGAAACCCCAAAACCAAATCAGCACCCCACTGTAGTCTCAGTCTCTACAACTTGCTCATCACAAGGTGAGTCTGCAACCCATGCTTACTGAGTTATTGAAAGACTGGGTGGTCTTCGCTTCACCGAAACTGTCCCCAGTTCCCATTGACTTGTCTCAGCATATGATCACATTTCCTTCCCCCTCCAGGTGGGGTCTCTGCAAACACCATAGTCAGCAGAGTGTGGACCCTCCCTGTGAGGCAAGGAGGAAGTTAGGCTGGACATCAGTAGCTAGTGCTGGTTCCAAGTTCAAGAGTCTAAAATTATTTTAGGGTTTCTTAATTACAGCATACTTTGGAAAACGTTTCCTGGCCATCCTTACCTTGATCCTGTGTGCACCAGTAAAGCTTAAGGCATGATGACATTGAAGCTCTTTGTGAAGAACACACGGCATCTTCTATAAAGATGGGTTCTATAAAGCTGGGCATGGTAGAGCATGCCTTTAATCCCAGCACTCGGGAGGCAGAGGCAGGTAGATCACTGTGAGTTCGAGGCCAGCCTGGTCTATAAAGTGAGTCCAGGACAGTCAAGACTACATGGGTTCTATAGATTGGCTACATGTGACATCTTAAGGGTCTAGGGGAGGACTGGGCATGACCTTAAGCGCACAGATAGCGCAAAGGTCACCAGCCCATAAACTACTTCCATTCCCAGCCTTCTGAGCAGAGATAGGGCTGGATAACCCTGCATGTTTAACACTCCTGGTTTCCCTAATGGTTATCTGAGAGCACAGGACTTCATGCTTCTGCATACTTCACACCCTCCAGGGCCGCCACGCCCATCAGTTTTTCTGACTGAAGTGAATCTGTACTTAGCATCTGGAGGACAGATTACTTGATTGAGTTTGGATCTGGGTGTGGATGGTGGTTCCAGCTCTGGCCTTTATAGACTTCTCAACTCTGTTTCCCTCCCACTCCAGTTCTGCATCTTGTCCCGCCCCTTTGCCTAACCTCAGAAGCCTGGTCTCCTAACTCAGAGCAATGGTTCTCAACCTTCCTGATGCTGCAACCCTTTGACACAGTTCCTCATGTTGTGGTGACTCCCAGCCATAAAATTACCTCCTTGCTACTTCATTACTATAACTCTGCCACTACCACTATTTTGAATTGTCACGTAGATTTTTTTTTTGGAGATAGAGGTTTGTCAAAGGGGTTGTGACCCACAGGTTGAGAACTGTTGTCCCAGTGGTTCTAGTAAGCTGCCCATCTCTCCTCCCCTTGCTTGCCTTCACTTCTACTTGCTTTATGCTCTGGCCAGGCAGAATGGCTTCTGTTTTCCAGCCTGCCTAGGCTCCGGGACGCTTCTGTGCTTTTGTTCTTGCCAGACAGGTGAGGCCCCATCATCTGTCTGCTTCCTGATCTTGGCTTCCATCTGCTTCAGGTGTCCTCCTCGTCCATCTTGTAAACACAGTAGTGGACTGTGGCTGTCCGCTTCCTCCATTAAACTCCGAAGTCTACAGGGCCAGACACTACACCTTGGCCTCCCACTCTCAGCTCAGCACAGTTCGAAGTTACAGACAGAACTCCCTCCTATTGGGCTGCAGAATCCTAGGGATCTGGTTAATCCTCCAGCCTTGGCTTGCCCACCTGCCAAGGGAAGATTAAAGGAACTCCCAGAAACGCAAGGTTGGAGCCCGCCATAGTAGCGCAAGCCTGCAATCTCAGCACTCAGAAGACTTGAGGTCCTACTAGACCTCAAGTTCCAGGCTAACCTGGGCTACATAGCCAGACCTTGTCTCAAAAGTACACACACATGGCCGGGCGGTGGTGGCGCACGCCTTGAATCCCAGCACTTGGGAGGCAGAGGCAGGTGGATCTCTGTGAGTTTGAGGCCAGCCTGGTCTACAAAAGTGAGTCCAGGACAGTCAAGGCTACACAGAGAAACCCTGTCTCGAAAAACTAGAAAAAAAAAGCGCGCACACACACACACACACACACACACACACACACACACACACACACACACACACACACACACCCTAACACAAACCAACCAAATGAAACAGGAAAACAACAAAAAGAAGTGCAACCAGTGCTCAGCATGGTACCCAGCTCATAGTAGGCATTCAATAACCCTGCTTTGTCTCTCCCTCTGCCAACTTTTTTTTCTTTTAATTTTTATGTGGCTGGAGAGACAGCCATGGATGCTGGGAACCGAACTCTTATATTTTTGGTTGTGAGCCTAGCCTTTAACGGCTGACCATCTCTCCAGCTCCCCCGCCCCCAACCCCTTCTGCCCCTTTTGATATTTCAGAAAACTACTTTTCTATTCTCCTTGGTCCAGTCTCCTCTGAGGACTCACGCTAGGAAATGGAACTGTTGGGTGGCTGAAGTGTAAATTAGATGTGAGGAAACGAAAGTTGGTTTTGCGGAAGCCCTTTTCTGGGCAAGAATTAGAGAGCAGAGAGGCTGAGAGCACGAGCTAAAAGAGTCACACTGCGTGTTTTTATTTATCACTTCCTGTGTGACCTAGGCAAGTAATTTAAGGACTCTGAGCCGCAGGTTTGTGATATTTTTAAGACTTTATTTATTTCTCTGTGTGCCAGAGTGTGTGCACATGCACTATATGCATGCAGCTGCCTGTAGAGGGCAGAGGGCATCAGATCCCCCAGAACTGGGGTTACTGGTAGCTTTGATCTATCTGGTGGGGGTTCTTGGAACTGAAGCAAGAGAAGCAAGTCCTCTTAACAGCTAAACTGCCTCTCCTGTCCCCTCCCCCATTTTAAAGAATCTTTTGTTTTTGTTTTATGTACACTGGTGTTTGCCTGCATAGATGTATTTGTACGGTGTACATGTCTGATGTTCTTGGAGGCCAGAAAACTGTGTCAGATCCCCTGGAACTGGAGTCACAGATAGTTTTGAGCTGCTGTATGGGTGCTGGGAACCAAACCTGGGTCCTCAGGATGAGTAGCCAGTACCATTTAAAAAAATTTTTTTTGAGATAGGCTTTCTCTGTGTAGCCTTGGCTGTCCTGTACTCACTTCTGTAGACTGACTGACCTCGAACTCACAGAGATCCACCTGCCTCTGCCTCCCGAGTGCTGGGATTAAAGGCGTGCACCACCATGCCCGGCTATAGCCAGTGTTCTTAACTGCTGAGACATCTCTCCAGCTCCTCCCTCTAACTTTTTTTTTTTTTTTGGTAGCCTCATGTTGTCCAGGCTGACATTTAACTATCTTATGTAGTGAATTTGAACTTCTGATCCTCCTGTTTCCCTCCTGAGTGTTAAGATTGCAATCACGTGCCACCATGCCTAGGTTATAATGTGCTGGGGTCAAACCCAGGACTTTGTCTATGCCAGGCAATTGCTCTAGCAACTGAACCGCATCCCTAGCCTGTTTTGACACTGTAAAGATAGTGATTGCAGTATCTGCCTCGCAGGATCCTTGAGAGAAATCAGTGAAAAGTAAGGCTGATGGAACAGGGTGGGGGAGGGCGCCTGGTAAACACTTCAGGAGTGTTCAACTATGGAGAGGTGACGTAGTGTCCCTTCTTCACCTGCACCAGGCATCGGCTGTGTGGTACTTCCTCCTCTTATGCCCGTTCTTCCTCCATCAAATGAGTCTCTGTGGGTTGGACCACCCCCTCCCTTCTCGGCATTGCCTTATTCTCAAAAGCCTGGACACCAAGAGCTGGACCGTGGGAGACTGTTTTGTGGGTCAGGGAACTGCCGGATTCAGAGGGGCTTGGTCAGGCAGTGTAGGTCAGACACGCAGCTTGACTGTGCACAAGTGGAGGCTGTGTTCCTCTGCTAGAGCTTGCTCTGGGTAGGATACAGCAGTCGTCGTCGGCTGAGATTGTGCAAACAGGTTGTTATGCAAGCACATCCCCGTGTGTGACCTTGATTGTGCAAATAGGTGTTTACTGGAGACTACCCAGCTTGGGCAGTGTGTTTACAGAAAGTGCCAGAGTTGTCAGCTCAGAACCAGCATCTAAGCTGGGTGTCTAGGACGTGTCTCATCTTCCTAGTGCTCCAGAGGCAGGAAGCTCAAGAGGTCCAGGACATCCTGGCCTGTGTAGGGAGACTGTCTCAGGAAACCACCTCCACCACCACCACCACCACCATCACCATAAACAACAGCCCCTCCAACAAACAGCATCATTCTATGTAGAACTTGATAGTTCACCCTTTCTTATTTCCAGGCTCAGAGACAACGCCCTCCTGTATTTCATCATAAAATTCCCCTCATTTGCATACTCTAGGCATTTGGCTCTCAAGATTTCTTGTAAAGCTTCCCCCCCCCCCTTGAGACAGAGTTTCTCTGTGTAACCTTGGCTGTCCTGGGACTTGTTTTTATAGACTAGGCTGGCTTAGTGTGTGGAATTCACTATGACCCACCTGCCTCTGCCTCCTGCGTGCTGGGATTAAAGGTGTGGCCACCATGCCTGGCTGCTTGTAAAGCTTTAAAAAATGTATATCTATAATTTTATTTAGGATTTAAAAAAATATTTTATTTAATTTTAATTTATGTGCATTGGTGAGAGGGTGTCAGATCTTGGAGTTACAGACAATTGTGAGCTGCCATGTGAGTGCTGAGAATTAAACCCAGATTTTTTGAAAGAGCAGGCAGTGCTCTTAACCACTGAGCCATCTCTCCAGCCCCTTTATTTAGGGTTTTTAAACAGCTTGTGTGTGCATGTCTTTGTGTATGCCAGAGGAAGCTTTCAGGACCTATAGAGCTGGAGTTCAGGATGCTGTGAGCTACGAGACAAAGGTGCTGGGCATGGAATTCTGCCCTCTGTAAGAGCAGCAAGCGATCTTAACCTCTGAGCCTTCTCTAAAACCCTCTTAAGGCCGTTTCAAGATGGCAGTCTTCCCAAGTTCAAGAATCTTTCCTTATTTGCTTCTGAGAAGTTAGGGAACTGAAGCTCAGCACAGGGGGAAAATGACCTGCTAAGGTCACACAGCGTGAGGCTGGGGCCCTAGTTAGGCCACACCCCTCACCTCTCTTTCGGACCCACCCACTCCAGACCCTGGATCTGGCTCTAGTTCTAGAGTGGAATGGGACTCCTGCTGGGAACGGAGGGGTAGGTGGGATCTGAAAGAGAGAGAGAGTAGGGTGTGTTGGGTGGAAGAACAGTGGGAACAAAGGCCTAGGGGCTGGATAAGGAGTGTGAGTGCATGCGTGTGTGTGCGTGTGTGTGTGTGTGTGTGTGTGTGTGTGTGTGTGTTCATCAAAGAGGTAAGAGGAACCATGAAGGGGCTGCCACTTGGTGACATGAAGCCCTGCATTCTAAATTAGAGAAAACCTTGACTCTGTAGGACCTTGAACAGCACCTGCGTTCTGGTCCTGCGTCCTGGGTTCCCATTTATGCCCTGAAGCCCCCAGACCCATCACTCCCTCACCCCAAACTGAGTTCCTGTGCATTTTCTCTTGAAAATCTACTTCCTGTTCTGTTGGGTAGCTCATCCGATGCCCCTCTGGCCCTTCACCTGCACATCTGATCTGCCTTGCCTTCTGGTGGGTTCTGCTCCTTCTCTGTAGCCTCATTCCCGCCCCCATCCCCCCACACCCAGTACCCAGGATTCTGCTTGTTTGAGTTGATAGAAACCAAAACCACTCTCTCCCCTCAAAAGAGTCTTGGTTGAGTAATTTATTAGGTTGGTTCTGTGAGCATGTCTGTAGGGGGATTGTCTTAAATGGCATAGGAGGCTCATTGTGATTGGCACCATTTCCTGGACTGTTTAAGAAAGCTTAGCTAGGGGATGAAGAGGTGGCTCGGTGGTTAAGAGAACTGACTGCTCTTCCAGAGGTCCTGAGTTCAATTCCCAGCCACCACATGGTGGCTCACAAACATCTATAATGTGATCTGATGTCTTCTTCTGGCCTGCAGGTATACATGTGGGTAGAATAATGTATACATAATAATAAATTAATTATTTTAAAAAAAGAAAGCACAAGAAGAACATTATGACGGGTGGATCTAGGCCCAGGGGTCCTGTGCAAACTATAGCACCAGCCAAGAACAATACGTGCAGTAAACTTCGAACCCCGCCCAGATCTAGCCAATGGACAGGACATTCTCCACAGATGAGTAGAGAGTAGGGACTGACTTTCACACAAACTCTGGTGTCCCATATTTGACCACGTCCCCTGAATGGGGAGGCCTGGTGGCACTCAGAGGAAGGATAGCAGGCTATCAAGAAGAGACTTCATACCCTATGAGCATATACAGGGGGAGGAGGTCCCCCTCAGTCACAGTCATAAGGGAGGGGAGTAAGGGGAAAATGGGAGGGAGGGAGGAATGGGAGGATACAAGGGATAACAGTTGAGATGTAATATGAATAAATTAATGAAAAAAATATAAAAGAAAGCTTAGCTAAGGGAAGCCTGTGAGCAAGTCAGAGAAAGAGCAAGCAGCATTCCTCCATGGTCCCTGCCCGACTTCCCTCAAGGATGGATCAGGATGTGGAAGTATAACCCAACAGACCGCACCCTCAGCCCCACTAAATTGCTTTGGTCAGAGTCACAGCATCAGGAAGGGAAGAGGAACACTGTGGTCAGGTATCTGGACGGTTGTAATGGCTTCTAGCTTCATCTCTGGGACCTGGAGCTATGGAATGGCCACATGGGACAGCAATGGAAAGTAGAATGGCTCAGTGTTGAGCTCACAGAGAGAAGAAACAAGGTGACAGGAAGAACCAAGGGAAGAGGCACCAGGGCTGGAGAGACACAAAGCCCACCTGGAAACTTTATCCTGTGACCCAGGCTAGTCTTGTCCACTTTGCAGCAGTCAGCATGGCATTCTCCTGCTTCCTTGGTACCCAGCTAGGCAGGATGCCCTCTCTGCCTCTGATGGGTGCTCCAGGGCAAGCAGTGAGTGACTCGGGGGTCATCTGACCCTCAATGATGGTGAAGTATTTACAGGACTGCAGGCCGAGAAAAGGCTTTACCAGGGGCTGTCTTGAGGAAGGAAGTAGAATTCTAAGTTACGCTTCTCTCTCATGTCCCCTGACTGTGACCAGCTGCCCATGGAGGTCTTAGCTCGGCATCTTAAGACCTGTCTGCTATAGTATGGTTGCGGAAGGCTGTCCTGGTGGCGACTGGTGTGGAAATCAGAGGCATGTTTGGAAATAGACACATATTTGTTCAGGTGCCCCCGGGTTGGGCCCCATCTGCCCCATCATGCACTTCTTTGGAAGAAGGATGTAGCTCCATTGTCTGGAGACTGCCAACTCCTCCCAAGCAGGCAGCTGGCTCCAGGGCTCTGAGGTAAGCAGGGAAAAGATGGGTGGATAGATCTGTATGTCTTTTCTTCCTAAAAAGCTCCTCAGAAGCAAAATGACAGGCTGAAGAGTAGCCAGAAGTAAAAGCAGAACAGGACTTCGGGACCACTGTCTCCATCTGTAGGTGCCCTGCTTCCCCAGTCTGAACTGGATCCTGAGAGGAAAGAGGGGTTCTGCTCCCAGGAGCAGCCAGTTCTTAGGTTCTGTGTTCTCTTCTCCTGCAGTCTGGACCCAGGGAGTGCAGGGTCAGACGCCTGCCCACAGACAAGCCTTTGGTCTGGGGGACATAGGGCAGAAGGGCTGTGACTGTTGTGATTGTAGCATTCTTCGTTAGAAGACCACAGGCCGAGCTGGATTTGTGATCTCTAGCAGCTGTCTGGCCTCTCCTGTGCTATTTCCCCATGCTTTCTGGAATGCACAGTTTATTTCATTCATTCGTCCACTCATTCTCTTCCTCACCACACTCGTGGCTTTCCTCTCTTTCTTTTTCCCATTCATTTCTACGCCACACACGTATCTATCCATCACCTGTTTATCACATCTATCCATTCACCCTTCATCCATCTACCCTCTAAACCATTCATTCACCTACCCATCCATCCACTCAACCCCTCATCCATCCATCCATCCATCCATCCATCCATCCATCCATCCATCCAT
>OU015754.1:59269077-59293826 GCA_907169655.1 Acomys percivali | reverse complement strand
CACACACACACACACACACACACACACACACACACACACACACACACTAAATGAATGTAAAATTTTTAAAAATTTAAAAAGTAGCCAGACATAGAGGTACATACCATTGGTCCCAGGACTCAGGAGGGCAGAAGTAGGTGGATCTCTGAGTTTGAGGCCAGCCTGGTCTACAGAGGGAGTTTTAGGACAGCCAGGGCTACAGAGGGAAATCCTGCTTGGGCTCAAAAAACAAAAAACAAAAAACAAAAAACAAAAAACAAAAACAAAAACAAAAAAACCAAAGCAAAACAAAACAAAAAGCAAACAAAAAATTAAAAGAAGATCTACTCCTTCCAGCCTGCAGGATGGCCAGAAGAAGCAAGCCAGGACTGATGGTGCTCACTTTTTTTGGGGGGGAGGTAGTGATTCCCTGGGGGGACTTCAGCCCAGAACAGAAGCCTGCTAAGAGATGGTACAAGCTCTCCTTGCCCTACTCAGTCTGACAGGAGAGGCACCATTTATGAAAGGGACCAGGGAGCTGGACTTTCACCTGCAGCGCATGCATGTGTCCGTACCTGCGTGTGGTGTGTGTGTGTGTGTGTTTGTGAATTTAGGGAGAAATGAAAATACATTCCTTTTCCATAGAAGGGCTAAGACCCTGTTTGTTTCTAAGGCTGGGCTTCTTGGTACCAAGGAGCACATGTGTGCATGTGCAAGTAAGTGTATTTGCATGATGGGAGGGGTAGGGTGAGCTTTTCTGATCTCAGTTATCCCCTAAGCACTTTTGTGTGAGAAGTGAGTCAAGGTTCAGTGTGCCTCAGCCCTACAGAAGGAAGGGGCCATCAGGGAAAGGCAAGCCAGAATGTGTTAACAGGTGGAATGTAAGGCAGGGCACTGGCTCCCCTGGAAACTGACCGGGTGAGAAGTCACCAGCGCGCAAGGAGACAGACCCAAGGCCAGGAACCACTGGAAGCCATCAGCACCTTGTAGGCGAGAAAGACAAGGGAGAAAGTAGGGGTCCAGGGCCCAGCTCCACTGGGGTGCTGACAAGCAAGGGCTGGTAGTGAGAAGTGGACACAACGGCCATCAGATGTGCTGCCCAGGTGGGATGGCTCTGGCTTATGGGTGCTGTGGGGGTGGGGTGGGGATCGTATGGGGTGGGCGTGGTTTAGAGCTGTCCATTGTGCTAGAGAAAGTGTGTGTGTCTATGTGCACGTGTGCGCACACGCACACGCGTGTGTGTATTTATGTATGTGAAGGTGAACAAATATGTGGATGCCAAAGAATAACCTCGGATCTCATTCCTTAGGAGCCATCCACCTCGTGTTTTTGAGACTATTTATTTATTTTGCCTAGAGCTTTCTGATTGGCCAGCAAATCCAGACTATTGATCCCAGGGACCTGCTTGTTTCTACCTCCCCAGCATTGGGGTTACAAGTGCACATCACTGCGCTTGGTTGCTACTTTAAATTTAGATTTATTTTAAAATGCGTATGTGTGCGCGCACGCACGCACGCACGCACACACACACACACACACACACACACACACATGAGTACAGGTGCCTATGGATGCCAGACATCAGATATATTTCAAGCTGGAGTTACAGGCCAGCTGTGAGCTGTCTGATATGGGTGCTTGGAGTTGAACTCAAGATTCTCTGGAAGAACAGCACTTGCTCCTAAACGATGAGCTATCCCTCCGGCTGTGATGGCTACTTTTGGTTGTCAATTTGACAACATCTGGAATTAATTAAAACCCAAATGACTGGGCACACATGTGAGGGATTTTTCTTAATTCTGGCATATTCTGAAGGCCAGTTGAGATATCATATCCAGCCTCGTGGGCTGAACTACTTCTGTTCATAGGCAGCCATTGTTGGATTAGCTGGACCACAAACTGTGTGCTGACCCTGAGGAAACTCATCCCAGAAGATTTTGCCTCAATGATCCTGGCTTTTTTTTTTTGAGATAGGGTTTCTCTATATAGACTTGGCTGTCCTGGACTTGCTTTATAGACCAGGCTGGCCTCGAACTCATGTTAGTCTCTTCTTAATTACAGCTGATTCTCCAGCCCTAGTTAACTAGAACCACGGATTCTCAACTCAAATGGTCCAGTAAAATTTTTGCTGTCCTCTTCAACATTACAAGCCAGGCCTCCATAGTCGCACTGATCTCAACCTTCTTATTTTCCAAGCTCCTACAGAACACTCCACTGAGCTTTCAACACCCGTGGCTTTTCTAACTCAAATTTCCGAAGTCCTTCCAAATCACCTGCCCAACCCCCAACCCCAAACATGGTCAAGCCACAATACTATCCCACCATGGTGGTACCAGTTTCTGTCTTAGTTTTGGTTTCTTTTGCTGCACTGAAACACCATGACCAAAAGCAAGTTATGGAGGAATGGGCTCATTTGACTTTGACTTACACTTCCAAATCATAGTCCATCATTAAAGGAAGTCAGGACAGGAAATCAAATAGGCGAGGAAACCTGGAGACAGGAGCAGATGCAGAGGCCAAAGAGAGGTGCTGTCTAGCTCCCCATGGTTTGCTCAGCCAGCTTAAAAAAAAAAAAATCCTAGGACCACCTGCCCAGGAGTGTATCAATCACTAATTAAGAAAATGCCCTACAGCCTTGCCTGCAGCCCAATCTTACGGATACATTTTCTAAATTGAGGCTCCCTCCTCTCCACTTACTCTAGCTTGTGTCAAGTTGACATAAAACTAGTCAGCACGATGGACCCCTTGACAGCTTGACAAACAAACACATTACTACTAAGCCACAACCTTCCTTTTCTTATTCATCCCCAAGGTCTCACACTGAAAACATAAATAACGTTAAAAGTGCCACAGTCTTTACACATTCAAACACATTAAAAGTTCATTCCCTTTAAAATGGTCACAGTCTCTCAACTGTGGGTTTCTATAAAATAAAATAAAAAAGTAAATGAAATACTTTCTTACTTCAAGAGGGAAGAGCCAGGGCACAGCCACAATCAATCAAAGCAAAGCCAAACTCGCACTGGGTAAGTAACTCAGGGCCTAATGTCGGGGATGGATTCACTCACCATCTTCTGAGCTCCTCCAGAGGGTGTGGGCCCCTTCTCCAGCTCTGCCCTCTGGTGCTGCACACGCTAGGTGCCTCCCAGGCTCAGTGTGCCTCCAAGCCATTCCTTGCTGTCCTCCTCGGTGCTCATCCCATGACACTGGCATCTCCAAAGTCCCGGCGTCTTCTGCTGCAACTGGGCTGCACTTTCATCAATAGCCTCTCCTGGGCTCTCTTCGGAGACTCCAGCCCTGCCACACGGCTCCCTCAGCTGCTCTCCGTGACTCCTTCATGCCTTCAAAACTAGTACCACCTGGGAGGCTTTACTTAGACTACCAAGTTCAGCTTCCCAGACTGCTTCTGGAATACAGCTTCTGTGTGATTCAAGGCATCAATATAAAAAATATGAATGTATTCCAGGAACAGAAAACCAATACCTCCAACATCACTAGAGCCGAAAGGGCCATTCAATTTATTTATGTATTTATTACATGTATAGTATGCTGCCTGCAGGCCAGAAGAGGGCATCAGACCTCATTATAGATGGTTATGAGCCACCATGTGGTTGCTGGGAATTGAACTCAGGACCTTCGGAAGAACAGCCAGTGTTGTTAACCTCTGAGCCATCTCCTCAGCCCCCTATTTATTTATTTTTATTTTATTATTTATTTATTTATTTTTGGTTTTCCAAGACAGAGTTTCTCTGTGTTAGCCTTGGCTGTCCTGGACTCACTTTGTAGACCAGGCGGGCCTCGAACTCACAGCGATCCACCTGCCTCTGCCTCCCGAGTCCTGGGATTAAAGGCGTGTGCCACCACGCCTGGCTTATTTATTTATTTATTTTTAAAAATGTAGATTCTAAGCCTTGAATTAAGGTCCTCTTTAGGGGTTGGGCTGAGGTTCTCGTGCCCTGCAAGTACTTCGCCAACCGAGCCATCTCTCTAGCCCACACCATAGAAACTTTCTGAGGGAACCCCATGTTGCAAAATACTCTGGTTCAGAGGTAGGGCAGGGAGAGTCAGGGAACAGGCTGATTTAGAGGAAGAGCCAATGGGCTGTGGAACGGCCTTATGTCCTTCTTCAGGCTGCTGTAGTTCCAGATCAGCGCGTAGGTAGAGAGCCTGGTGGAGCCCGGCTCAAAGGGGAAGCTTGTGGTTTACCCTTGGCACTCTGGGGCCCTGTGATAATGAGGTCCTGCTAGCACTGGGATTCTGAGGACAAAAGTCACATCTGGCCAAATGCCTGGCTTCAGGCTGCTCCCGACAGCACTCCCAGATCCTGGGACCGCCTTCCTCATGTTCCTTGGTCATGGTCATCCGTCATTCCCAGAGGCCAGAACCCACTCATCTGGAGGCCATAAGCTTCCTGACTGGGGGCTAGGCTGGCCAGATAGTCCCATTTCTTGGCTCTGATGGATGCCATGGACTTCCCATGATCTTTTCTATTCCTGGTCCAGGTTCTTTGCTCATTGCTGGGCTGGCCTGCCATTCCTGGGAAAGAGGACTGATGGCAGTTCTCAGGGCGGCCTAGCTTCCTCCTGACTATGAGCAAGCAGAAATCAGAGGCAGCGCTATAGGCTCCGAGCCTTGAGCCCAGGTACAGCCCACAGCTTATCGTACCCATCGCACAGATGGGGAAAAGCCATCCGACCACAAAGAAGATGACATAGTCATCCACTGACTTGAGAATAACTCTGGACATGGGCTTGGCCCTTGGGCAAGCTCTACCTCACCTGTTCTCCAGAGTGCTGGGATCAAAGACGTGCGCCACCACTGCCTGGCTGATTCTTTTTTTTTTTTCTTCGAGACAGGGTTTCTCTGTGTAGCCTTGGCTGTCCTGAGACTCTCTCTGTAGACCAGGCTGGCCTCTGCCTCCCGAGTGCACTACTACGCCCGGCTTTATTTCTTTTAAAAAAGATTTATTTATTATTATATATACAGTATTCTGCTTTCTTGTACACTTGAACACCAGAAGAGGGCACCAATTCTCATTATAGATGGTTGTGAGCCACCACGTGGTTGCTGGGAATTGAACTCAGGACCTTTGGAAGAACACAGACAGTGCCCTCAACCTCTGAGCCATCTCTCCAGCCTGCTACCCTTCATTTTGTACCCTGCTTCTAACCACTCAGACTGGCCAGACAGGGGCTCCATTATGTCTTTCCACGACGTAAGGCTACATAAAACATCAGAGACTTGAATCGAAGGGGGACGTGATCATTTTGCATTGCTGTGCCCTGTCACTTGAAGGAGATTTTGGTGGCCCCTGAAACAGAGACAACATTCTGGGTCCCAATATTATGCCTTTCTCCAAGAGGCCTTCGAACTGGCCTTTTTGTGCCGTTGAGCAGCCCTTCCGTTCCAACCTGTTTTTTTGGTGCTCTCCTCCGGTGGCCAGCAGGTGGTGCTGTGGCCCCAGTTTTGCAGGCCTCAGAGGTTAGCTCTGCTCATGCTTAGAGGCTGGTCTGCAGTCTGGGGTGGTTCCTAAAACTGTTGCCAGGTTGATGACCCTCTTTTTCCTATTATCTAGTGGGGACGGCCATGACCCAGGGTACAAGTTCACAGTGTGTCCTTTGTCCCAGCTCCTTGCTGAGAAACCACTCAGCCAGCTGCTTGGGCTGCTTTTGTTGTCCTGGGTACTTTAGTTACTAGCTATTTCTATGTATTGTGCATATTGGTAGATACAGCAGTCAGATCCTCCATCCACCACACAAGCATACGAAAACCGGACCCCTGGCATGAGATGGTATCCCAAAGCCAGGGTAAAATTTTGTGAGGTGACCACCAAGGTCAGGGAAGACTGCACACCTGGCTTTGTTCTTGTCCTCTGCCTGGGCCATAGCCTCATGCTAAGATATATTACTGCTTTAAGACCAACAATCTTAAGGCTGAGCCCCTGTTCCCTGCTTACCAAACTATCTTTAGAGTTGGGGTACATTGTCCACCTATGTCAAAAATGACAGTCCCAGATGGCAGCTGGGTCCCGCCTGATGGGAGCGTGTACACTACAAAGGAGGGTCAGGGTAGGGGAGAGATGTGGAATCCCCCCACCCCCCAAACCCCCAGGTTGGAGACTGCCTCCTTGCCCCATCCTCCTCCTCCTGCCGGCAGGTTCTCCCTTCTCGGTGCCTGGCCCTCCCAACTCTGCCTCGGCGCCCCGTTTTACTGTGCCCGTCTCTGCCGCTTAGTCAGTCAGCCCGTCTTTTTCTCTTTCACATCCCTGTCTCTCTCCAACAGAATCAGAGTTAAGTGACAGAAGAAGAATGATCCCCTCCTGCCAGGGTTATTAAAATCGTGTTCTGCAATTGAGCGGCCAGAAGAGCTCTGGCTAATGACGGATGATGAGGCCACAGCGTCCCCGCAGCGGCAGCGAGGCTGCGCGAGGCTGCAGGATTACCACCAATTACTCAGCTTTCCCTCCGGATCATCCTTCTCCTGCTCCTGGCAGATAAAGTCTAACCCTTGGCAGGGGACGCTGGAGCTGGGGTGTGGGGGGATGAGCAGAGCTACTGTGTGGCCCTGGAGGTCCAGGCACCGCCCCCTCTCCCCCGGCATATGCGGGGACTACCTCATTCATTTAGAGCGTCTGTCTGCACGCAGCCACCCCAGAGGCAGGCAGCGCTGGGCTCTGAGCTCTAGAGAGACTGAGGGGGTGGTGGTGCTCAGAGAAGTTAGGTAAGTTGCCCAAGGTCACATAGCTTGGGAGTGATACAACTGGTACTCGAACCTCAGACTCCAGCATCCTTTTACTTACTGGGCAACTTTCTCTCCATGCAAGGGACATTGGGAAAGGGGAGTTTTGAACTCTGGAAAATGATAGTCACTGTCTACCAGGTGTTGTGTGTACGTGCGCTGCATTTTCTTGTGTGTTTGAACGCATTTGTTGCCATGGGTGTGGAAGCCAGAGGTGACCTTTAGGTGTCATTTCCTAGGTGCTGTTGACCTTGGTTTCTGAGGGTCTCTGGAGGTACAAGGACAACTTGCAGTAGTTGGCACTCTTCCTCCACCATGTGGGAACCAGAAGATTGAACTCGGTTCATCAGGCTTGGCAGCAGGAGCATCTTTGCAACCATCTCTCTGGTGCCATTCACCTGTCTTTCTGCTTCCTTTGGCAGTGGGATTACAAACGTGTGCCATTGTGCCTGGCTGGCTGTTTTAGGTGGCTTCTGGGAATCATGGGTCAGGGGCAAGCGTTTTATTTACAGAGCTGTTCCTCTACCAGGCATTCTGCAGGGCACCAATGACAGTCCACAACCGCAGGGGCTGGAGATATGCTCAGTGGTTCAGAGCGCATACGGCTCCTACAGAGGATCTGAGTTCCCAGAACCCACCTCAGGCGACTCTCAACTGCCTCTTTATCTCTGACTCCAGGAGAGTCTAAAACTCTCTGGTCTTCTTGTGTGTTGCACTCACAGGCACAAACTCACATTCAGATACACGTGCATGCATATAATTAAACTTTTTTAAAAAAGTTAACAACTAGCCAGGTGTGGTGGCACACGCCTTTAATCCCAGCACTTGGGAGGCAGAAGCAATCTGATCTCTTTGAGTTTGAGGCCAGCCTGCTCTACTAAGAGAGTTCTAGGACAGCCAGTGCTATTACACAGAGAAATCCTGTCTCAAACAAAACAAAACAAAACAAAAAAGTAAGCAACTACATCACAGGAAAATGGAATTGAGTTAGACATTTGAAAGAAAGAGGGGAGGCCGGGCGGTGGTGGTGCACGCCTTTAATCCCAGCACTCGGGAGGCAGAGGCAGGCGGATCGCTGTGAGTTCGAGGCCAGCCTGGTCTACAAAGTGAGTCCAGGACAGCCAAGCTACACAGAGAAACCCTGTCTCAAAATACCAAAAAAAAAAAAAAAAAAAAAAAAAAAAAAAAGAAAGAAAGAAAAAGGGGTCTGAGAGCCTGTGATCACCTTCTTGGAAGATGTTTTGAAATCAAAGTAATATCCTGAAAGTCTTCTTTCTAAGTCAGGCAGGGTTGAGGCTGCCTAACTCGGAAGGGAACATTTGTTCATTTAACATGAAGGTGCTTTGTTGGTGCTGGGCAAGTCACCCAGAACATTTGAGTGTCCTGGATGTGTATGTGGGATTGAGGAGGCTTGCTGAGGTTATCAAAACAATCACAAGACTCTTTCGTTAGCCCAGGGCTGAGGCTACACTGAAGAGCCAGTCCCTTTGGGTTAAATGGAGATGCTGCCTCTCATGGGTGCAGCCAGGCTCACCAGGCACTCCCACCTGCAGCTATGTTCTGCTTTGACTCTCAGACACCCTGTAAAGTGATCTCCCTGTTTTCCAGGTGAGCCCTGCAAGAGGGGAGTGTGTCTGTCAAGGTCACACTGGAAGATAAGACCCCAAGCCTTGGCTTCAAGTAGCTTCTTCCTATGTCACCAGGGTGTGAGGAAACCGTAGGGGGCTTTGGTGTCCTGTCCTCCCATCCTCCGTTCTGCAGCTAACCGCCCTGGAGCTGGGACTCACACTGGCACCGCCGTCTGTTCAGGACGAATGAGTATCTCTTTCCCATCTGGATTCTATTATTTTTCAGTTTATACTAGTCAAAAAGCACAAGATGAACGTCTGGAGGAAAAAAATATATAATCTTTGAGAAAATTGAAAATATATATCATTGTTTGGGACTGAGGGCCCAGGGCCCCAAGAGAGTGGCTCTCTCTGTTTCAGCTCCAGCTTGGTTGGTGCCTGGCCAACCCTTCCTGGCACACAGCTGTCTGTCTGCCAGATTGCAGGCCCCCAAACCCCCTCAGGGGACATCCCTCTTAGTCCTGGGCTCTGCCCAAGAACTGATCTCCGGAAAGGGTGTGTGTCCTTGAAAGACCGGGCGATGCTAGGGACAGCCATCTCTTTCCTGTGGGAGACAGCTTTCCTGAATGTTTCCAGTTGTCCCGTAGAAGAATCAGTACCCACCTTGGTGGTGACAGCCAAGGCCTGAGGGACTCCATCATGCCTGAACTCTTCGATGCATTCCAAGGACTTTTCACCTTCTTCATCTCCAAGCCAACTCCGTTATGAGAAACTATGTTATGAGAAAGCTTAGTCCCAGAGAGTTGAGGGCAGATATCCAATCACACAGTGGGACTGAACAGGATGGAGCCACTCAAATCCGTGGCTGAATTGCAGGGTGCACTGGTTAGCCACTGCTTTGTCATTTTCCTCTATAACCAGAGAGGAGGGGCTAAGGAGGAGAGGAGAGAGAGCATGCATGTGAGGGAGGGTTTGAATGACTCTAATCATGTCTCCGTTTGGGGCTGGGAGGAGTACACAGTGGGTGCGTCCCATGAGCCATTGTGACTGTGTTTGTTCATTCATCTATCAGCCACATCTCACGTCTGTCCGTCCGTCCGTCCATCCATCATCTACTTCTCACCTATCTCTTTCTATCTGTCCATCCATCCATCACCTATCTGCCTCGCTGTCTGTCTATAGCTATCATTTCTCATCTGTTTTAAGGCATCCAATCACAGGTAGGCGGGGCTGTTTCCAAGCATGACTGTAAACATGCTATGCATGTCTGAATGCGTAAGACATGTGTCGGTATAGGTCTGGAGGCCCAGACCTGAGTCACCAGAGACCCTTCTCCCATACCCAAAAAGCTACATGAAGAAGAGAAAGAAGAAGAGGCCCAGGGCCCTGGTTCCCCATAGAGCCCCAGCAGAGAGTTAATTAAACCCCTTTCTCAACAAGTGTGGTAATTAGTGCTAATGGCTCAGCTTCAGCTGGGCAGCTGAAGAGGCTCCTGCTGGTGTGTGTGGGGGGGGCATGTGTGTGTGTGTGGGCTTAGGGGGGTATAGGTGGGGCTTTTGAGAGGACTCTATGCTTCTCAGCATACCTATTTACAATCATTGGGAGCCCCAAGAGGCTGAGAGGGTGAGCCTCCCTCTGTCTCCTGGCTCAAGGACCCTGGCTCTGTAAGTGTGTGTGATTCAGCCTTGCTGTTGAGTGTGCATGTGTGGCTGCCCGTGTGAATAAGGGACACTGTGTACCTTGTTTTTGCTTATAAAGGACAAGTATGTAACAGCCAGTGGGCAGTGCCCCTTGAGTTAGCAAGGTAATAACCCTGACACACAGGCCACAGATTTGTGTGGCCTCCGTGTGTGCTGAGGTATACCTCAGTGTGGGTTCTTGTGTGTGTGTGTGTGTGTGTGTGTGTGTGTGTGTGTGTGTGTGTGCCTGCCTGTGTGTGAGACAAAAGTCAGGGAGCAGCAGGGCAGCTGACTTCCCGGGGCCTGACTGACACCCCTTGCAAATAAATGTGACAATGAAATATAGTCCTGGAATTGCCGTGGATGCTCCATCAAGCAGGCGACAAAGAATAGGTGAAGTTGTAAAATGTTCCCTGGGGAGCAGCTGCGCTGAGTGACAGCCCGTGCGCTGCCTTCTTTAGTGAGGCCCTGGGGCTGATGATGCTCATCCTGAGAGACTCAGGAGCCCCATCTACAGCTCATTTGAGGGGTGAGGGGCAGAGATGACCCCTCAACCCTTTTCCCTGAAGGGTCGTCTTATTTACTGTCTTCAGAAGGGTGAGTCTCTAGCCTCCACTTCGTACAATCAGACTTCCTAAGGTCAGGGCCTGATTCCTTCAGACTAGGCTTCCTAAGGAGAGGGTCCTGTCCCTCTGTAACTGCACTTCCAGAGGACACAGTTGTACCTCCCTTCCCTATGGCCGTAGATGAGATCTCCACAGAGGACTGTCCAATGTTTCCTGGACATGTTTCTATGGCCATGGTTCACTCAGCACACTCTGGTTCTCTGGTTGTGTGTATATTGATGCGTGTTGAGTTTGGAGGCAGTACGGTGAGGAACACAGGAGCTGAGGCTATGGGGACTTGGTTCCAATCTTTTAAAAATTTTTTAAATTTTTTAAATTTTTTTTTTTTTTTTTTTTTTTTTTTTTTTTTTGTGGTTCAAGATAGGATTTCTCTGTGTAGCCTTGGCTGTCCTAAACTTGCTTTGTAGACCAGGCCAACCTTGAACTCACAGAGATCTGCTTGCCTCTGGCTCCCGGGTGCTAGGATTAAAGGTATGCGCCACCACGCCTGGCCTTGGTTCCAATCATGCAATGACCTCAGTCATAGATGATGGCGTCTAGGAAGCCAGACTGCTCTGAAGGCTCTGACCACTGGCTGCCTGACCCGGAAGGGAACACATATTTATTTAACATCACAAAGGCGCTCTGCTGGGAGCCTCTGCTAACCCATTAGTCCAAAGTGGTCTTCAAGGCCCATAGCAGATGGCTGGGGTGGGAGGTGATGGGGTCAGGCCTCTCTTCCTTTCCATCAGTCTGGGTTCCCTTCATCCTCTAGATATACTTCTGGGGGCCCCACTACTGCTCTTCTGGGACTGTCCCCTGAATCTTTCTGGGCACTAGAGGTCATGTGTAGAGAGAGGACACAGAGAGGGAAGTCCTTGTGACCTGTTGTGTGTCTCGAAGTCAGGACAAGGCCCAGTCCTACGGCAGTGGCTTGAGAAGTGCCTCGGAAGAGCCTGGAAGACTGTGAGCCCCATGGGTGACGCCCAGGAACCAAGGGCGTGGAATCTGTCCTGTGAACATGTTGCCGTTCCAGGATCCATTAGTCCAAAGCCAGAACTCCTAGCATCCTGTGGGTCACTGCGGAAGTGAGCATAGCGGCTGCTCAGCTGGCAGGTTGTTCTGGAGGACTGTGGATGGGGGATGCAGGTCAGCAAGACCCGGATGAGCCCCACTCAGGAGAGGTTTCTCCTCATCTTCCTGAGCCTGGGGTGGGGGCGGGGCACATATACTGTCTGTTAAGTTACTCATAGACATGGTTGTGCATACATGCAGCTTAGCATGATGTCCTGGCCTTGCAGGGAGACAACTGTCCTTATGCCTCTTGGTCTCCTTTCTGAAGGCTTTTAGCTTGTCCTCGGATCTTCCAAGTAGGCCACGCATTGACCCCTGGGAGTCCTGAGGCCAATTTGAAAATTTCCAACCTCTTAATGGATCCTACGAGGCCTGACTATTTCACCTTCTGCAGACATAGTCCTGTTTACAGATGAGGTATAAAAATTAGCTCCTGGCTAGAGGCTCTGGCTTAACAAAAGCGCATATTCAGGCCAATTTAATCAGAACAAAGGAAAGACATCATGCAGACATCTGATCTTCGAAATTGTTCAAAATCATTCCTGCTGGAAAGCAGCTGCCCACGCCCAGGTCACCGGTAATTTCACTTTTGTATCAGACTATTGTGTGGTGAATAATTACACACCTCAATGGCATGTGTGAAAGCTGGAATGAAGGTGTGTGTGTGGGTGGGGGAGGGGAATGGTGCTCAAGGCCCAGAGCACAGCTTTCATTTTTCTGATAGTTACTTCGCCACTCCCCATCCTGGTTTCCATGACTCTAGGGTAAGAAGGACACCTGATTTGCAGGGCTTTTCATGAGAAGGAAATCACAGTATGCGTGCAAGAGGCTGAGTTCATTGTTTTCCAAAAATTATTTGTCATATCGTTATGTCATATATGTGGTGTGCATGATGGACATCTGGAGGTGTGTGTGTTATGGATAATGTGCATATGTGTGTGCATAACACACATGCATGTGTACATGCAATGGAGGTCAATGTATAATTGATACCTGTGTATATGTGATGGACACATCAGTATCTGTTTGTGTGTATGTGATGAATCTATGTATTTGGGTACACGTGTGATATGTATATGGATGCCAGTGTGTGTGTGTGTGTGTGTGTGTGTGTGTGTGTGTGTGTGTGTATGTATGTAATGGACATCTGTCAAAAATATTTATATGGTAGATAGTCACAATTGTGTATGAAGGATCCTATGTGTATCAGATTATTTATATATTGTCAAATGATAAAATCACAACAAAATTACTTGAATTTCTTTCTTCTTCTTCTTCTTCTTTTTTTTTTTTTTTTTTTTGGTGATATGGGAATTGAACCCAGGCCTTGTGCCTAGTCAAGCCCTCTGTCTCTGAGCTACTTCTCTAGGCTTCTTTCACCTTTAAAATCTGTTTTAAGACAGGGTCTCAAAAGCTTGCCCAGGCTGGCTTTGAACTTGTGACTCTTGCATCAGCCACTGTACTGTATGAAATTACAAGCCTAAGAACACTAGACATGGCTCTTGCTGCTAGAACTTACTGGCTTCTACTTTCCATTCAAAGGCAGGCAACCCCCGTTTGGTAGGGCTGAGTGGGCGTTCTACACAGAGAGGGCCCACAGAAGCAGGAACAGAACGCAAACACCAGACTGCTCATTTCAAAGTGTCCTTTCTCATAAAGACTAAAGCAGGAGATGGCAGTTGGGGGATGGCACACTTCTTGGCCTGTCTGGAGAACTGGCTAGTGCCTCCCACTCTCCTGATGGCTAAAACATTAGCACAAGGCACTCCATTTTGAGTTGGTCTGTTTGACTTAGTCCAGCCCAAACTGGCAACTTCCTACAAGTTTTACTTGATAATTACAGAGTGCAGGGAGCTGGCACTGGTCAGGTCCTCAGAGCTTGAATTCTATTGCTTTGTATGTGACACGGAACAGACCCGTTTGCCCATGTGAAATTGAGATACTTAATGAGTGCTCTCCTATGTGGCAGGCTAACAAAGGTGCTCTCACCCTAGGCACCTATGGGGTTTATGTTAGACTGACAGGTGGTAACTTATGCTTTTCACACTGAACTGTCCTGGTCATACAAGAATAAGGCCACTGAGGATGTGTCTATGTGCACAGTGTCTTTCTCTGTTTCGTAGCTGGGATGTAGGGACACACTCCTGTATAGAGATAGCTCCATCCACCTGAGTGTGCACATGCACCCACACACACCCACATCTGTGCTCACACATGTCATGTGTCACTTCAGCCAGGTCATGCTTTCCAATATGTGCCCGGGTGGGTGTGACATTCTGGTGCAAGCCCTGTTCCATCCCCATCCCCACACACCCGCTCACTAGCATCAGCATACATACCCTTACACATACACTTACAGTCGATGGAAGCGAAACAGTACTGAATTCTGGTGGCCATTTGTGCTTCCTGTGGCTACCCCAAGAGGGCAACTTCAACCACCCAGACTTGTCTCCTTGAAGTTTGGAAGGCTGCAAATCTGAGATTGAGTCGTAGGTGGGCCAAACATGGGTGAAACACCGTGCCTCAATTTCCTTGTGTGTAAAATGGAAAAAAAATAACTGTATCTGCCTTATAGACTAGCTGTAATAACCAAGTCCGTTAATCTATGGGACGTGCTCGGGCCAGAACTTGGCATCCACTAAGTGCTCAGTAAACAGCTGTTTAGATGGTCATCTATTATTTCATATTAGCAAGAGTCTCTCCTTTAAGATGAGTCTCTTATGCTGAACCTGTAGTGAAGAGTGGTCCAGGGACTGGGCGGGTTTCAAACCTCTCAGCTTGGTTATCCTGCTTAATGGTGATGGGACTGGAAAAGTGACGGCCAGTACGGGTCAGTGTCAGAGAAGACGACCCTGGTCACAGTGCCTGAACTCCTTAAGCGTCCGTGGAGTGTGACCTCTCTAGCAAGCATATGTCAGGTCCTGCTTGCTTACCTCTCATACTTCCCAGAGCGGGAAGCTCTTTCTAGCTGCGGTCCTGAGCTGCGGGTGCATCCCTCTGTCCTCCATCCCTCCATCTACCCGCTGGAGCCCGCTGCAAACCTGCTCCCGTCTCTAAATGGTTTCTCTTGGACTTCAGAGCCACTGAGAAGGATTTCGTTTCAGTTCCAGGTTGGGGCCCAGCAGTTCTTCAGCAAATATAAACAAGGTGGACATTGAAGGAAAATGTTGGCTGGTCATGGTGGCGCATGCCTTTAATCCCAGCACTTGGGAGGCAGAGGCAGGCGGATTGCTGTGAGTTCCAGGCCAGCCTGGTCTACAAAGTGAGTCCAGGGCAGCCAAGGCTGCACAGAGAAACCCTGTCTTGAAAAACCAAAAAAAAAAAAAAAAAAAGTTAATAGTGTTATTATTTTTCTTGATTTGAAAATGTAATATGTGCCCATTAAAAACTTCAGGCAACATAGGAAAACAGAGAAAGAAAGTAAAACCATTGCTTTAGCAACCAGAGCCAACCAGCGCTAGCATTTGTTAATTTAGTTTTTGAATAGGCAATACATTCACTGGATTCAAAATTAAAAAATTACAAAGAGGTGAAAAATTTCCTTCCTGCATCTCTGTCTTCCAGTTTCCCTGCCCCTCTCTGCAGCTGAAAAAAAGTCCTTAATTCACTATGTACTTATCTGAAGATATTTTGTGTTTTATCAAGTTATTTTAAGATATTGCCCAGTTGGGGGCTGGAGAGATGGCTCAGTGGTTAACGTGCGCTGACTACTTTTGCAGAGGACCTGAGTTTGGTTCTCAGTACAACCACATGTCCCTCCAGCTCCAGCGGGTCTGACCCCCCTCTTCTGGCCTCCTCATGTCCCTGCACTTATGCATGATATGCACACACACACACACACACACACACACACATAAACACACACACAGACACTCATGCGTGCACACATGCACACACAGAGACACAGACACATAGATTAAAAAAAAATTAAGTATTAAAAATAGATACAACAGGGCTACTTTAAGTCTCTCTCTCTCTCCCTCTTCTCTTTCCTGCTGCTTGCTCAGCTGCTTGTGTTGCAACCCGTTTCCTGAAGTTTTCAAGCTCAGCCACTTCTTACACTTGGACTTTTTGGTCTAAATGTGCTGTTTGAAGTCTGGGTATCACTGGACATTCTTCTGTCCCCCTGCCCCCCACACCTTCAATGGCACTGCCCATGAACCATTTAATCAACAGCTTCCACTGGCTATGATAGTCCTGCCTCACCCACATTCTGCAGAAATGAAAGCCTCTGGACAGCTCTGCGAGGCGGGACTCAGGTCCTCGGCACTTGGGAAGCTTATGCTTGTGGGCATAGCAGATGGAATGTATATATTATATATATATGTATATACATATATTATTTATATATGTACACACACACACACACACACACACACACACACACACACACACACACACACACACACGGGGCCTATGTAGCCCAGACTAATCTAAATTCACTGTGTAGACCAGGTTAGCCCCAAACCTGTGCCTATCTATCTGTCCTCTGCCCTCTGAGTGCTAGTATTTCAGGAGGGTACCTCCCCGAGGAGCTGAGCCACAGCTGCTCCGATGGGGTTCCTATTTCCCGGCAATGTTAACAATCATCAAATAAGTGCTAGTCTTGCCAGACACTGGGTTGAATTCTGGGTGGTGTTTACTCCATCCACAACCTTAGGAAGACCTCACTGTCACCAGGCTCAGTTTACACTGAGGGAAGGGTTTCAGAGAGGTGAGCTCACATGCCTAGGCCACACAGGTGTAGGCACCAGCCTGGCTTACGGGCCAGCCTCTGAGTTTTCCCACCTGCTGGTGGTTTTACAACAGTGGAGTGATGTCTTGCAGAGTTCTGCCAGTGCTGGCCCCAGCCTCCTGTCCCTGCCTAGCGGCTCTTCCACTGGCCTCGGTTGGCTCAGAGCTCCAGGCCCCATGATGGGGGTCTTCTCATCACTGGGCTCCAAGGAACACTGGTCCTCGCGTTACCATGATCCTCCTTTGGAAAATTTCCCTTGCATGCTTTTGAGGAAAGTTCAGAGGAAAGTTCCTCTCCGCCCCCTCCCCCCTCCCCAGACACAGTTTCTCTGTGTAACCTTGGCTGTCCTAGACTCATTTTGTAGACTAGGCTGGCCTCGAACTCACAGTGATCCACCTGCCTCTGCCTCCCGCATGCTGGGATTAAAGGCGTGCGACATGATGCCTGGCTTGAGGAAAGTTTTAAATTTCTCTTAAGCATTATTCACTGACAGTATCATCCATGTACATAGTATATTTTCAGCCTATCCCCCTTCTGTTCCCCTCTCTCTTAGTGGGAGCCTTTCTCCCCCTAACACGACCCTCTCCTACTTGCATGATTTTTTCAGAAAAAATAAATTACCCACTGAGTTTAAACACGGCAATGATGTGGGCTTATTTACAGCAGCACGGGCAATCTGTTGGTAGCTATACCGCTGGAGAAAGTTGACGCCTCCTCCTCACCAGCCATGAATGCTAATAACTCCTGGACTTGGGGTGGTGTCTGCCTTTTGGGGCAATGGGGTCGGGGGGTGGGTTGGGGACAGTGTGGTAGAGGGTCATTTGAAGGGTACAGGTTCAGAGACCAGACCACACTTCAAGCACATCCCCTTGCTCACGACTGTGTGGTCTTGGACTGGTTTCCTGGCCTCTCTGGACTTCCTGTCCCTTTCTCTAAAGTGGCAAGGATCAGGAGATGACACGTGAGAGAGCCTGCTTTTGTGACTGCAGCAGCCAGAGGACCGAGGTTGCTTCCCTGGGCCATCTTTCCTGCCATTTCCCCAGCTTCTTCCTCTTCGGTTTCAGTCCCTGGCTAGGCACGACCATGGGGTAGCTGCAGAGCTAGGATGTCCCAGGCCCTACCTCAGAGGCTCCAGCCTAGTCAGGGACCCAGGCAATGTCAGATGGGGGCCACTGAGGCTCAGAAGGAGGGAGTCGGTTGGCCCACTCTCATGTCTGACCCTGTTGTCTGAGTCAGTCCTCAGACATGCCCTGCTCTAGCTTCATCTTTCTCTGATAGAATCAGCCTCTCTCATTCTCCCTTTTTCTGCCCCCCTGCCCCCCATCCCCAGCCAGAAGTTGCCTTTGGTTGTTTTCCTCTGTCGGTGTCCACTACATACCTGGAAACAAGTTCTCTCACTGAGCCTGGAGCTCCTGGAATCTGTCAGACTGGTTGATGGGTGAGCGCCAAGGGGCTGCCTGACTCAGGTCCCTCCCCTCCCCTCTGGAGTGACATGGAGTTTACATGGGTGCTGGAGATCTGAACTTAGGTCATGTCCACACAGCAAGCATTTCACTGACAGAGCCACCTCCCCAGCTGCTGATTTTGGCATTTTGCCCCATCTGGCCCAGGGAAGCTGATGGTAAGATGCTGCTGATCTGACATACCCTGGCTCTGGCTGCAGCCCCCCTTTGAGACTGGTGGGCTCTGCTGTGGGCTAGGTCTCTGTCCCAACTATGTCATTCCTCTCAAAATGAGGGGTTCCCAGAGAGAGAGAGAGAGAGAGAGAGAGAGAGAGAGAGAGAGAGAGAGAGACAGAGACAGAGACAGAGACACAGAGACAGAGACACAGAGACAGAGACACAGAAACAGAGACACAGAGATAGAGACACAGAGACAGAGACACACTGAGGGACAAACAGAGACAGAGAGACAAAGACACACAGAGAGACAGAAACACACACAGACACATAGACACTGACATACAGACACAGACACACAGGCGCGGGCACACACACACACACACACACACACACACACACACACACACACACACAGAGTCTGTGTTTCTCCAGAACAGTGCCCCCTGCACCCCAATCAAGCCCTGGGTCTCCCCTCCTCCTCTGACTAGGGTTTCCCTGGGGCCAAGATGTGTCTCCCATAGGGCTACTCAGGGACAGAGATGTCATCTCCTTCAGACCAGATCCCCAACCTGTGCTGGGCATTGTCCTTGCTCAAACTGGGGCCTTCAGGGTCTCCCAGGCTGCTCTGGCATACCCTGGCTGGGAGTTCACTGCCAGGCACGTAATTGAATTCTTGGACATTAACAAGTCAGTCATAGAGCAGTAATGAGTGCCGAGTAATTTCAGATGTGTGTGTTAATTAAATAGCTGTCCCGCTCTTAATCCACTAGAAGTTAATCACTGGGGAATTAAAAGGTGTCAGTTGGGAACTTCATTAAGGCAGGGTGGGTGGGAGTGGCCAAGGGAAGGCCAGGGAGAAAGGGAAGTTGGGCTCTCCATCCTGACATCTAAGCTAAGGAGCCCCGGTCCATGAGAGGGTCAAGGCAGGGCATGCACCCTAGGGCCCAGTTCCTGCTTGCTTCAGGGTTAAGGCTAGCCTTAGTCGACGCTTTTGCCAAGCTTATAGAGTGAAGAGAACTCCTACTCACCCTACTATACCCCAAACCTGGCTGCCCATCCCTGCTGCAGCTTCATTGTCTCTGCCTCCTAAGTGCTGGGAGTTTTCAAAGTATGTGCCACCATGCCTAGATCCTTGAACTTCTTTTTTAACTTTACAGTCTTGGTTAATTTTCTTTCTTTTAAAAATCTCTCACAATATATTTTGATCATAGTCTTTTCCCCTCCCCCATAGCCTCCCTGAATGTTTTCGATTTGCAGCTGGTGTATTTTGGAGCAGGACGGAGTGTCTGCGCTCTGTATATAAATACTTGGTTCTCATGGGTCTAGAGGCTTAAGAAATCCCACCATCAGCCAGTCTCAAATCTGGCTGTTTCAAGACACGGAAACCAGTGTTCCTACCCAGGGCAGGGGAGACACTTCACCCTCATGGGATATGGTGGTCTGAATAAAATGGCCCACATAGGCCCATAGGGAGTGGCACCATGAGGAGGTGTATAGTCTTGTTGGAGTAGGTGTGGCCTTGTTAGAGGAAGGTGGGCCTTGAGGTCTCAGATGCTAAAGTCTGGCCAGTGTGTCAGGATCACTTCCTGCTGCATGCCAATCAAGATGTAGAACTCTCAGCTACCTCTCCAGCACCATGTCTGTCTGCACACCGCCATGCTTCCTGCCATGATGATAATGGACTAAACCTCTGACACTGTAAACCAGTCCCAATTAAATGTTTTCCTTTATAAGAGTTGTCATGGTCATGGTCATGGTCATGGTCATGGTCATGGTCATGGACTCTCTCTCTCTCTCAAAAAGATTTATTTATTTATCTTATGTATATGTGCATGTACGCTGTCTTCATGCACACCAGAAGAGGGCATCAGATCCTATTACAGATGATTATGAGCTACCATGTGGTTGCTGGGAATTGAACTCAGGTCCTCTGGAAAAGCAGCTGGTACTCTTAACTGCTGAGCCATCTCTCAGGCCGCCCTGGTACCTCTTAAGTGATACATGTCTATTTGTGTGGTAATGACATGTCTTGTGCTCACTGTCCTTCCTGGACAGCTCCAGAATGGTGATTGGTTACTAGGGCAACCAACTGTGTGACTGGAGGGTTGGTGCCATGCTGAGGCCTTCAAAGGGAAGAGGAGGCCAAAGGGTGAACTAACCATCAAGGCCAATGATTTAATCAATAGCGTCCATATAATGAATTCTCCATAGAGCTCCACAGCCCAGGGAATGGGGGCTTTGAGGGCCCCAGACTTGACGAGTGGGATACACCTGAGAGGGCTTGGATGCTCTGTACCCAGTCCTCCACTTTGTGCCTGTCGCCCGCCCATCTGGCTGTTCCTCTGTAACTTTCATAATATCCTTTGTGATAAATGGGTAAACCTAAATCAAGTATTTCCCCGAGTTCCGGGAGCTGGTCTAGTCAATTAATCAAACCTTAGGAAGGGGTTGTGGAAACCCTGATTTATAACTGGCTGGCCAGAGGCACAGGCTACAGTCAGGGGGACTGCAACAGGGATCTGAAGTGGGGGGTCAGCTTTGTGGAATGGGCTCCCAACATGTAGGGTCCGAGCATCTCTGAGGGAGTGCATCTCAGACCTGGGTCACTGTTAGAGGACTGTCTGGGTGGTATATTCATGGGGCAAGGTGACCCTCTTTCCTTTCCAAATCACGGTGGATTAGGTTTCCTTTTGTGCTCAGTAGGGTTTTTTTTTTTTTTTTTTTTTTCTTTTCAAGTTGATACAAGCTAGAGTCATCTGGGGAAAAAAGAGCCTCAATTGATGAAAATGGCTTCCTTAGACTGTCTGTCAGGCAAGACTTTGGGGGCATTTTCTTGATTAATAAGCAAACCGCAGGGGGCAAGCCAGGAAGCCATGTTCCTCCACAGTTCCTTCCTCCACGTTCCTGCCTTGACTCCTCCTCATGATGCACCGAGGTCAGAAAATGCAAGCCAAACAAACCCCTTTCTCCCTGAGTTGCTTTTGGGCATGGTGACGATAACAGCAACAGAAAAACAAAAACAAAAACAGAAACAGAAACAGAAACAGAAACCAAACCACACCCCCCTCCCCCAATAAAACTAGGGTGCCCTTTTAGGGCAGTTTCCTCTGCGATCCTATAGAAAAATCTACAAGGATATCAAAACCCACTGAACGCAGCCAGTGCATGACCCCAGCAGAGCTCCCCTTGGGGCAGAAGAACTGTGGTCCCCTGGGACTCCCGTGAGGCCCTTGATGACAGTCTCCACCAGAACGAGGTGGTTGAAGTCAGACCTGATTCTTGGACCACAGCAGCCTGCACTGTTAGGGTTGAATAATCTTTTCCCCTGAGGATAAAACGGGGTTATTTTTTTCAGGCCATAGGCAAGCTGTGGCCCCCTGTGCTGACGCTGACCCATACGAGCTGACCCTACATGGGACACTTCACCAGATAGTTGTCAAAGCTCTTTTTTTACCATCTCCTTTATGACGCAGTCCAGTCCGTAGGCTTAGCCTTAGAAGCGCTCTGTTATCCCTGTACTTAAGAGTTAGCCCTGCTGGGGCCGATTCACTTGGAAATCACACATGTGAGTCACAGCACGAGCTGGGATCACTTTCCAGCGTCCTCATAATCTCATTCTCACTCCTCCTAGGGGTTTGCCAGGGTTTTGCATGCTTTAGTGGTCTCCTCTGGGCACCGGGGAACCTCTGTGGGAATGTCTGCTACTTTATTTTCAGACTCCCACCAACCCCGTGCCGGTGTGATTCTGGGCTTCAGGCATGAGGGTACGACCATCTCCTTCGGCTGGGGTTCCTAGATATCCGCAAACACATTCCTCTATTCCCTGCGGAATAGGAGCGGAGGCCATTTTTCTTTTCCACTGCTATGAAAAGTGAACACCTCATCTAGAAAGCTTTTCCCACTGGGCAGGGCCTGGAGCATGGGTTGTGGTCATGTTGGAATTTAGTTTGTCTTAAAAGAAGATCTACATGGGCCACTAGAGTTACAGGTGTGTGCTGCCACACCCATCTCCACCCATTTTTATTAGTCTATATTAATTATACATGGCACTTTTGCTTTCTTTTTGATGCAGGGTCGGTCTCACTATGTATTCTTGCTTGTCCTGAAACTCAAACTCACTATGTAGACCAAGTCAGCCTCAAAATCACAGAGGTTCCCCTGCCTCTGTCTCCTGGATGTTGGGATTATAGGCGTACAACACTACACTTAGCTGGATGGCTACTTTTTATTGTCAAATTACTTGGATTAATAAGAGCCTAGGACATTGGTGAGACATACTCTGGGTGTGTCTATGAAGGTGTATGTAGACAAATTAGCAGCCTCTTGAATGTGGGTACCACTCCTGTGGGCTGCAGGCTCAGTCTGACTAAGAAGGGGAGAAGGAGAAAGCCAACAGAATACCAGCCTGTATCTTTCTCTGCTTCCAGCAAGCATCCATACTTACCGTATTAGTCAGGGTCCTCTAGGGATTATAGACTGAATCTCTCTCCATGCATAGAAAGGAGACTTTAAAGGCTGTGGTCCAGCTAATCCAACAATGACTGTCTACCAGTAGAAGAGCCACGAGTCCAGTAGGTGTTTAGTCCACAAGGCCGGATGTCTCATCTAGTCTTCTGTATACACTGGACTCCTGAAGAAGTAAGCTCCAATGCCAGTGAAGGAATGAGAGAGCAAGCAGGCAAAGAGATCAAGCCTCCTGCTTCCGTGAACTCTGTACAGGCTGCCTGCTGGCAACGATGTGACCAAGACTAAAGGTGGATGTTCCCACCTCAAGATCCAAATTAGAGGTGGGGTTTCCCACTTCAAATGATTTAATTAAGAAAAAAAAAAAAAACACATCCCTCACAGGTGTGCCCAGCCATTTTGGGGTTTAATTAATCCCAGATGTAGTCAAGCTGACAGCCAGGAGTAGCTATCACACAGCCTTCTGCCACCAAAGCATGAGCCACTCCTGCCCTTATGCTTTTCCTTCCACGAAGGACTGGACCCTCAACTATGAGCGGAAAGAAACCTTTCCTCTTTCAAGCTACCTTTTGTCAGGGATTTGGTCCTGCAATCAGAAACTGTAGATAATGCATGTAGGTTCCACACGTGAGGTGGGCTGGCTGGTTTTGTGTCGACCTGACATAAGCTATGGTCATCTGAGCAGAGGGACTCTCAATTGAGAAAATGCCTCTGTAGGATGGAGCTATAGGCAAGCCTGTAGGGCATTTTCTTTCTTTCTTTCTTTCTTTCTTTCTTTCTTTCTTTCTTTCTTTCTTTTTTTGGTTTTTTTGAGACAGGGTTTCTCTGTGTAGCCTTGGCCATCCTGGGCTCACTTTGTAGACCAGGCTGGCCTCGAACTCACAGTGATCCGCCTGCCTCTGCCTCCCGAGTGCTGGGATTAAAGGCATGCACCACCACGCCTGGCTCCTCTAGGGCATTTTTTTAGTGATTGACATGGGGAGGTCCAGGCTGGAGGTCCTGGATTCGGTAAGAAAACAGGTTGAGCAAGTGATGATGAGCAAACTAGTAAGCAGCATTTCTCCATGACCTCTGCATCAGCTCCTGCCTCCAGATTTCTGCGCTGCTTGAGTTCCTGCCCTTCCTGTTTTTGATATTAAACTGTTATATGAGCGTGTGAGGGAAATGAACCCTTTCCTCTCCCAAGTTGCTTTGGGTTATTGTGTTTCATCACAGCAATAGTCACCCTAACTAGGACATGAGGGGAAACACCGCTGTGTTTGTCTGAGCCTGGTTTATTTTGTTAAACATGACGGTCTCTAGTTCCATCCATTTTACCACAAATGACATAAATTCATACATCTTTATTATTGGATAAAGCTCCGTTGTGAATGAGAACCACATTTTCCCTTCTTTCTTTCATCCCCCACCCCCACCCCCCGCCCGCCGCAACAGGGTCGGGGTTTGAACTCAGGCTAACCTCAAACTCACTGTATCATCCAGGCTGGCCTTGAACTCCTCATCTTCCTGACTCATCTTCTTCAGAGCTGAACTTCACATTGTATTCTGATACCTTCCTTAGCGTGCTGTCTCCATCTCTCTGACCTGTGTGGCCTCAGTGGCTGCTTTGGCCCTCGTCACTATTGTCAGGGTACAGCCACTGGCATTGCTGCAAATGTTTACTGAGCCCTTAGGGACCAAAGCACTTGGTGCTGTATACAGGTGTGGGTTTATTTATTTTTTACTATTATTTGTTTTTGTATCTTTTTGTTCACATTACGTCCTGGTTGTAATTCCCTTGTTCTTATCTTTCCGTTCCCACTCTCCCTCCCTTTTCTGTTCTATTCCCTTCCCCTAGACCTGACAGGTAGGATTTGCCTTCCCCACAGCCTCTTAGGTCTCATCTGGATAGCCTGTATCCCCTTCCTCTGTGTTCCCACAGGGCCTCTCCCCTAAGGGGCAGTGATCAAATGGAGGGCATCAGAGTTCTTGTCAAATGCAGTCCCCTGTTCTTCCCCCTCCCCCTGTAGAGACTGCATCTGAACAGGGGGTCTAGGTCCTCTGCTTGCAATGTCCTTGGTTGGTGCATCAGTTTGTGCAGGCCAGGTTGAGGTTTTAAGCGTCGTATAAAACCTACCAGTGGCTCCTGAAGTCAACTGAACTCCTTATCACTTTATAGACACACCTGGGGCTTAACTTTATGGTCCACTTTTGCTCCCTTGCTCTGGCTGTAGGTCTTTTTGTTGGTTCACAAACATAACACACACACACACACACACACACACACACACACACACACACACACA